>CM053783.1:276224666-276577166 GCA_028749045.1 Cupressus sempervirens
TCCAGAAGGATTCTATGACCTCCTTAGGGAAAGGAGTAAAGCTAAAGCTCATATACGAATTGTGTACTTCCCAGAGGATGTCATAAGAAATGTATTGTCATTATAAGAACAAGAAATTAGAAAAGAAAAATGAGTAGTTTTTAGCAAGGTTCTGGACTTCATCAATTCTTTTGAGCCCAAGTATGACCCCTTAAAAGACAATAAATATTGGGGAGCCAAAATAGATGTTTTGATGAACAATTTTCTTGGAATAATGCAAACTTTGAATGAGAAGAAGGATATCTTGGCAAAATCATATCTAGATAAATTTGCTAAGGTGGAAAGGAGAATAAATAGTAGAACAATTGTGAATCTAGGACAATATACATTGCAAAGAAGGGCTAGATATGTTGTAGTTCAAAGTGTGTAGAATGTCCCTCCTTACAAGAGGCCAAGATCAAGAAGCCCATCTGACACAAGTGCCCCCAAGAGACAGAGGCTAGAACAAGGATCCTCCTCTCAAGAAGGATAGTACTCACCATCCTAAACCCCACTTAGAGTAGATGATGAGGCATCTTTGAGAGAACAACTAAGGAAAATCAGAGGAGAGGGAGATATTATTGTTACTACTATGATATTGAAGGGGTAGTGCCTTAGGAGCCTCCCATGCCATCCTTCGACCTCACTGTTGTGGATTATAGAGGTAGGGAGATTAACCCTATAATTTCACAAACATCTCAAATGTTTATTGATGATGACAATTTTGTAAAGTCTAGGGCATTTGCACAATTCTTGAGGAGGAAAAACATTAGAAATTTTGAGGCAAAATGCAAATCAATAAAATAAAAGCAACCAAATAAGTTTGACTATGAGGTTGAGGAGGAGGTTAAAGCCAAATTTTTGGAGGACTTTGCTTAATTAACTCCTGAAGCTGGAAGACAACTAGTAAAAGAGTTAGGTGTTTTGATTTTACCTTAATGGGACCTAGCTAATGCTACAATTTTTTATTCTATTATAAGGGAAAAGGGTGTGCAATATAAGACTAGAGAAGAAATATTACAAGCACTTAAGGGAGTGAATTTTACAAATGATCACCAAGCTCTAGTGATTTGGTCTATTGAAAAGAGAGACAAGACTAGAATACAAGAGATCTCAAGTGCAAAGCATATTGGTAATCTTATAGTATATAGAACATATGAAGTAGACAGTGAGGAAGTCAGTAAAATGACTCAAGAAATGGTAGCCTTCCGGATGGTAGTAGCTAGAAAAGAGAAAAGTAGATTCCTGGAGCCCAATATCAAGTTTGAAGAAATACTAAAGGCATATGAGGAAAGAGGGAAGAGGATACGACTATTGGAAAATCAAGCATCCCAAATGGACAAATAACTAGGAAAGAGGTAGGTAAGAGAACCAAGTAAGCCTCAAGTTACACAACCTTGCCCCTCTATTGAGCCATTCAAGTCTACTTACATTGTTGAGTTGCTTGATCCCCCATAGAGACCTAAATTTTATATTGCATGATGGAAGAGCATCCTAGGTGTAAAGGCAATCTTGCATCACCCAAAAATATTTTCTTTTTAGTCTTTTCTATTTTAATAAGGACTAGTAGATAGGGCAGTTACTATTTGTGGGAACTTTCTATTTTTAGTAAGTTTTTCATATGAGCTCAGAATGTTCTCATTTTCTATAGGAAGGTTCAATTTAGAGAGCCTACCATAAAAATCTCATTGCTCAACCATTAGTATTAGAGAAGTTATTGCAGATTTTTGGTGGAAAAATTTGTAGAAAAATATTCAGGCTCACCGTTGGAGACCTTAGAATGCCCAAATAAGGTACAAAAGTTTGATAGAAGGGTGCTAGCATGGTTTCGAGCTTGTAGATTAGGAGCTGGCATTTTCAAAAAGTGGTTATAATAGCCAATCAGAGCAATGGTTTGTGAGTTATGGCCTTAGGAAGTTGGGCTATCGAAATCTCTAAGATAATTTGCCAAAGATGTATTTGACTAACTCTATGTGTATTGTTAGGGTCTGTCAGCCCTAGGTATTAAGTTTGAGCATCTAGAACTTTCTTAGGAATCATACAACTACCTATTTAAGAAAGGCCCAACATTATCTAGGGGAACTTTGGTGATAGTTCCTAGCATTATCTTGTAGATTACTGTAATGAAGGCGCCAATTTGGGTTAGCATATTGCACTTATGAATTCTATAATTCCACATTTTGTTCTCGCATTTTATATTGTGTCTTTGTTTCTATTATGAGTTTATGGTATTTAGGGGAGTGCCCTACATCAAGTGGTATTAGAGCTAGAGTTCTTGAGTGTGTGGATAGATTGTTGATTGTGAGGTAGTTTACACTAGGACCATGGTTTGGGTTGAGCATGTAGATAGATCATTGATTGTGAGGCAGTTTACACTAGGGTTCTAGTGGAAGTACAAAACTGCTTGCATGAAGATAATGTGGTAGAAGAGCTATAGGTGTTACACCTGACAGTTTTCAAGCTCTCCAAAGACAAATGCAAGCATTGGAAGAGAAAAAGCATAAAGGAATGAATCTCCCCATAAGAGGTGAAAGTGAGGATGAGGACGAAGTAGAAGAAAATATCAAAGCAGAGGCAGTTCTAAATCTAGAGGAAGAGAGGCTTTTTAAAGCCATCTCCAAGATTGGAAAAATACCTAAGTTTGAGGTTCCTACATTTTTAGGAAATCTTAACATAGAGGAGCTGATCAATTGGATCAATGAACTAGAGGAGTACTTTGAGTATGAAGATATTGATGATCCTGATAGGGTCAAGTTTGTGAAGGAAAAGCTAAAGTGACATGCGAAGATCTAGTAATAGGAGGTTCAATTAGAGAAAAATAGAAATAGAAAGGATAAAATCACTACATGGGATAGGATAAAAGTTAAATTAAAGAAAAAATTCATTCCTGTGGATTATGAACTTGATCTATTAAAGAAAATGCAATGGTTGAAGCAAGTAGGAAAAACTATTCAAGAGTATACTGAAGAGTTCTATCACATTCTCATTAGAACTAGACATGAAAAAGATGATAAGGAGAAAGTCACCCTTTATCTTAATGGGTTAATTCCAAGCATTTGCGATGAGCTAATTCTAGCTTGAATGAGTAGTATTGAGGATGCATACCAATTTTCCCTAAGAGTTGAGGGGAAACTGAGCAAGAAGTTTGACAATAAGAATAGTGGAAGAGGTTGTGGTGGAAGATCTGGTGGATGATCTTATGGTGGTCATAATGATGATCAAAAGAACAAGGATGAGGATGGAAGTAGTAGTCAAAACTAGAGGGGAAATAATTTAAGTCATTTCCATGATCAAAACAATAGAGATCAGAGAGGAAGAGATAGAGGAAAAGGATCTAGAAGAGTAGGCTTCCATGGAAAATGTTTTCACTACAAAGAAGAAGGGAATAGAACATTTGAATGTACCGAGCACCAAGGAAGGATAGATTGAAGAAAAAAAGGTTCGGTGAGAGTTACACATGTTGATGAAGATACTAGATCCTCACAATTTGAAGATGTTGACATAGGAGAAGTCCTAGTTAATCGAAGAGTCTTTCTAAGTGGTGAGAATGAACCTAAGCAAAGAAGAAGCTTATTTCACACAAGGTGCAGATGTGAAGATAAGTGTTGTGATGTGATCATTGATGATTGAAGTACTGAAAATATGGTGTTAGAAATGATGGTCACCAAATTGAAGTTGAAGAAGCAAAAACATCCACATCCATACCATATTGCTTGGGTAGAAGATGACCACAAGGTCATGGTCAATGAAGTTCAAGATTGGAAGCTACCAAGATGAGGTACTATGTGATATCATACCTATGGACATATGTCATATGTTTTTGGGTAGGTTGTAGCAATTTGATAGGCATGTTATACATGATGGGTGAGAAAATATCTACACTCTAAGGATGGAGTGAAACATAAGTTGAAGTCATTGAGTTTTGTTGATGGAAAAGAGTTTCTTAAACGTATGAAGCATGAGAATATGTGTTTTGCTATAATTCCTAAAGATAGTAAACAAGAAGTAGAGGAGGTATCTACAAAAGTTACAGATATGTTGAGAGATTTTTTTGATATAGTATCAGATAATGTACCTGAAGGATTGCCCCTAGTGAGGAAGATTTTTCACCAGATAGACTTGGTTCCAGGAGCTAGTTTTCCAAACAAGGCACCACATAGAATGACACCAGTAGAAAGTGAAGAGTTGAATAGGAAAGTTCATGATTTATTGTAGAAGGGGTTGATTTGAGAGAGTCTAAGTCCATGTGATGTACCAATAGTATTAGCACCAAAGAAGAATGGAGAATGGAGGATCTGCATAGATTCTCATGCTATCAACAAGATCACAATAAAGTATAGACTTCCATTGCCAAGGATGGATGATATTATGGACTGTTTGAGTGGAGTTAAGTATTTCACAAAGATAGATCTAAAAAGTGGGCACCATTAGATTCATATCAAAGAAGGTGATGAGTGGAGAACTACTTTTAAGACAAGGGAAGGACTATATGAGTGGTTAGTCATGCCTTTTGGGCTAACCAATGCACCAAGCACTTTCATGAGGCTCATGAATGAGTTATTGAAGGGGTTTCTGGGTAAGTTTTTCATTGTTTACCTAGATGATATATTGATCTTTAGTAAGACATTAGAGCAACATTTGATTCATATTCCTAAGGTGTTTGATAAGTTGAGGGAAGAAAAGTTGCTGATAAATCGAAAGAAGTGCATTTTGTAAAGAAAGAGTTGGTGTACTTGGGATTTGTAGTCTTAGGAGAAGGTTTGAAAATGGACCCAAAGAAAGTGAAGGCTATCCTTGAATGGCCTACTCCAAGGAGTGTGACAGAGGTAAGATCTTTTCATGGAATGGCTACATTTTATAGAAAGTTCATAAGAACTTTTAGTAGTATTTGTGGACCCTTGACTAAAATAATGAGAGGGGATAGGAAAGAGTTTAAGTGGACTCTAGGAGTAGAAAAGAGTCTTAATTTGTTGAAACAGAAAGTTACTTAGCAACCTATTTTAGCACTTCTTGATTTTAACAAGGTGTTTCAAGTAGACTATGATGCTAGTGGTACTGCAATAGGAGTTGTTTTGAGACAAGAAGGTAGACCTGTTGCTTATTTCAGTGAGGAGTTGAATGATGCAAAATGAAAATATTATGTTTATGGTTGGGAATTTTATGCTATATTTTAAGCATTGGAGAAGTCGAGACATGATCTTCTTCCTAAGGAGTTTGTTTTGTATATTAATCATCAAGCTTTGTGTTAGTTGTGTGTAGAGTCGCCATTTATTTTACTGAGGACCTCCTTCTTCTCAATTACCTATTTTTGTTCGAAGTCTTTTCCTCACCATTTATGTGTTCATCGCTCCTTGAAGTAGTTGGTTGAAGTTGCAAGCTTCTACAGTTGTGATCCCTTCCTTTGAACCAATTTGAACCTCGGTTCAAAGTAGTTCAACCTAAGATTTTCATACTAACGCTTTTTCTTTGGCAGGAAATTTTCTTTATGTCGTGGCTTTCTTTGAAGCACTTTGAACCACTTTGAATCTAAGTTCAAAGCAGTTCAAAGTAGTTCTTGATTAGAATGATTGACAATAATTTATTTCTAAAATACGGCATGCCACCTTTTCACAATCAATTGAGGATCTTGTCAGAATATCAAGAGTCAAAAGATTTTGCTCTTTTTTCGAGGAGAAAGTCATCATCATTAGAAGTGGGAGAATAGATCTTCGATTTGAGGAATGATCAGATATTGTATGAAAATAATCATTGTTAATTTATGTGAGAAGAGAAATCATTAAATGAAAAGCTCATGCAACGATGCTTCAAACGTGCCAAGGTTGATATGAGGTGATATGTCATCATGCCTATTAATTATCCAATACTTTCGCATGTAAACCTCTCCTTTAATAAAACCATTTAGTAGCTTTGTAAATTACTTTGCAAAAAACTGATTTCAAAGAGGAGCTGTTGAGGAAGATAGAAGAAGTTATTTGGTTTTCAGCAGAAAGCAAGTGAGAGTTTAGAAATCTTTGTTTTATTCTGCAAATCTATTGTTTTCAAAGGATTGTCTGCCAGAGGTTTTTCTTGTTTTGTTGAAAATGAAGTCAGTCTTGCACTTTTTCGGCAATGCTTCTAGCCTTGAATGTAAGAGACCAATGATCTGTGATACAAACTTAGAAGGGGTGAGTGTGGAAAAGCTGCAAATAAATTTTCTTGAGAATACCAAGGAGATTAAGGGATGCATGGAAGTGTTAACAAGTGGGTTAATTAAATCCGCTGCCTTTCCTCCTGCTTTCGTAAGCCCTGAGCTTCTGCAACTTTGCATTGACCTTTACGATGTAAGGAGTAGAAGCATAGTAAGTGAGAATGGCAACACAATACTTTCCATCTCAAGGGAAACCATTTCATCTATTTTACAATTAACAACAAATATTTTTGCCACATTTTCACCTACTCAAGCTTTGGCCGAATACCAAGAAACCCCTAGCATTTTCCAAAACACCCTTGCCAGAAAATGGACCAAAGTTAACTATGGAGGTGGGTCTAGGCTGCCCAAAGTCATTACTAAGGATCACATGAAACCTCATATACATGACCTGGTTGTATTATTGCATAGGGTGAAGGGTTCAGCTGATGTATATTTGTTTGAAGACTAGATGTATAGGTATATTGAGATTATCTTGAAGGGTGAGCAATGGATGGATTGGGCGGAGATCATTGCCAATTCCTTGAGGAATCAACTCAAAAGGGCCAAAGAATCTCACGAGGATTTCTATACAGCCTCGTATTTTACTTATTGTATTGCTTGCACATGTGATCTCACTACCCTTCCACATGGGGTATGGAATAAAGAGATAACCGTCTTCCAGTATTGTCCCTTGTTGTAGAAAGACAGAGTTTTAGAGGATTTCCATAAGGTCCAT
Source organism: Cupressus sempervirens (assembly GCA_028749045.1). Taxonomy (NCBI): domain Eukaryota; kingdom Viridiplantae; phylum Streptophyta; class Pinopsida; order Cupressales; family Cupressaceae; genus Cupressus; species Cupressus sempervirens. The sequence continues at coordinate 276,231,590 of CM053783.1, forward strand.
GATGTATTGTATGGAAGTGTTTATTTCATTCTAAATGGTGTTTAGATGCCACGACTTTCTTCTAAATTGTAGAAACTAGTTCAACAGTATGGGAGTCACTTCATTCAATTTCCTAGGTTCACATACTTGAGAGTTGGAGGGTTTGAAGATGAACCTCTAAAGTTACCCCGATATGCCCTCGATTGTTCATTTTAGCCGAATTATGCAGAAAACTTTTCTCTGTCATCAAAGATAATCGTCCTCGGGAGAATTGGGAAATGGCTTTCCCTATCACATTGGGCTCCTTAGTCTATACTAATATGAATAATCCTTCCATCATTGAAAACAATTTGCTGGGATTCAATCTTGGTTTCTACCATAGCAGGAGAAATTTTGATAGTAAGGGACATGTAGCTCTAACCCTTGGCCTTGAAGTCAACCCTTCATATGCTCCTCATCTAGAAGACCTATGGAGAGATTGTGAAAATGAAGAAGAAGTCTTGAAGAAAGACCATTCCAAATTAACCTTATAGCAAATCAATTCTTTCAGATTGAAGTTCAAAAGAGAGGGAATTATTGAAGATGGTTCATATCTAATTGAGCCTGGTTGGGAAGAGTCAAATGAGGGAAAGTTCCTAGTAGTAGACTGGAGCAAAGAGGAGGAAGATGATGTTAATTTGAGAGCTAGATCTATATTAACCTATACAGATGATTGGTTACAGAGGAAAAGAAGAGGAAATATCAATGAGTCTTCTCCTAAGGTGATTTCTTCCCCAGGGCCACTTCAATCTAACATTCCATTTTCTCATATTGCAGGTGATGCACCCATTCCAGATAAGAAAGTGAGATCCCCTCCCCATTTGCAAGCTACGACTCCTAGGACGAGATCCTAATCCAAGTCCAAAGCCTCAAAGTAACCTAGTATTCAAAAATAGAAAATGACATCTCAAGGGAAGGATTTAGACGATAAATTTGTTTCCCCTAATGAAGCAGATGGCGAGGTTCAATTCATTGAATCCCCGAGAGTAGATCAACCCAAGTTCTTAACTCCAACTAGAGACACTCAGGTAATGTCAACCACTCCTATTGTTCCTTTGTGGTTGTCAAATTCAATCAATAAGAAGCAGAGTCTACAGCCAGTATCCACACCGGTAAAGGACATAGTCACTAGATACACGACCAGAGGTTCTAAGACAAAGAAAGTAAAAATGGATGCTTGTCTCACCAAAGACCCAATAATAGGAAAAATCATAGCAGAGGTGGCAAATTATAAACAAAAGAAAGGGTCTAGGGAGATCGATGATGAAGGGTTCAGAGTTACTTCTTTTGAACTAGGTGCTATTAATAGGAATACTGGCAACAATTTCTTTAAGTTTTCTGCTGACCACATGCTCACACAATCAAAGAAAGATTCTAGAGAAAAGAAAGAATTAAAAGAAATGGTAGTGAAAATGGCTGCATACATTGATTCACTGATCAACCTAGGGGCTGCTCCCATAATCTAGGTACCACAACCTTTTGACCCAAACTCTGTTGAGAGCCAACAATTGATGAAACATATGCAGAGGGGAAAACTGTTAACTGATGCCATGACAAACTAGGTGAATAACATAGTAGACTAGGGAAATAAATTTATTTCTAAAGTCACTAGTATCAACTCTGAAGGTGAAGCGCTGCTAGGGGAGATTCAAACCTTGATCCCAATATGGGAAACAAAATTAGCACATTGCCAAGCTGTGGTTCTCCAGGTATCAGAGGTTGAAAAATTTGGGGTTCTCAAATTCCTGAATGAAAATCCTATGAAGACTGTAGACCCCTACATGCTTTTTATTCTGAAAAATAATATTAACTGGATGGAGTCCATCTACAAAGAAACCATCAAAGAAATACAAGGCATCGAAAATAACATCACAGGAATGCATGAGGAATCGGTAAAGGACATGAAGATTGTTAATCCTACAGGCATCTTACAACTTGAGGAAAGAAATATGGACACTGAAGCATTAACTAGGAGTTTCACCGGAGTAGTAGAATAGATCAGAGATAAGGAATTGTCCAAGGCCAATGATTTCACCTCATTGACAAGCATTGAATCCATGTTGTGTCTTAATGAGAACCTGATGCCATGTCAGAATCTGAAAGTGAAGGAGTATAGGTGGCAGAAAGACGCATGTAGAGCCCGATTGATGAGCTTGAAAAACTCATACTCCCATGCCACATAGGAATTCATATCCATGTTTTAGAGTTGCAAGCTAGTGCGCCAAATTGTTTGAGAGGAGGAGAAAATTGACACAGATATTGGGAACTAAACCGTTGCCTGTTCATACTCTTTCTTTTTGATAACTGCTTTCTAGTTTAATAACAATTTCTTGTATTAATCTGATAGGGCTGGATTTTGATGGAGGCCCTTCGGATTTGAAAAACTATAAATGTTGGGGCATTGAACTGTGTTTTTTTTTAGCAAATAGGAGATAGAAGATAGAGGTTAGATAGCAGCATTTTGATATAGATTTTATTTTGATAACAGTGATTGGTGATAGTATATGAATGTTTTGGCTTTCAAAGACTTGGTGCATTGAAGTTTGAATATACATATATGAAGAATTTCAAATTATTTTTTGAAACTTTTTGTTTAGAGTGTTGAATCATTATTACTTTGTGGATGTGATTTGGCGATTTGAAAGTTCCAGATTGTTGTTACTTGGTTGTAAGTTCTTTTAAATTTATGTTCTTTGTTAGTGATGCATGTTGAGATTTTAGCAAAAATTCATTCTTTGAAGTGGGTTTTCTTTTTCATATCAGTTGAATCTGTTCATCTTTAAGTAGTCTTTGATAATTACCTCACTACCCAGGAGTAGTTGAGAGACCCTTATGCACTTTCGAAAAAAGTGTGAAAATGGTTTTCAATTTATTGTAAATTTGGTAAGGGACCTGTACCTTCAAAAAATTCGGAGAGGAAGTGTAAAGTAAAAAAAAATTCTTTCTCAACTGCAGTGAGTGATTCTATTCTTTTGTAATTTTGGGTATAGAGTAATTTTGATAGATTATTTGAAAGGACAAATCTGTTCACCAACAAATTTTTGGCGACTCTACTGGGGAGAGTCCCTTTTGATAGAACCTTAACCCTTAGATGTAATGTATAAAAATGGTTCTTCCACACAATGAGGTCTTCCCTGTACTACAACCTAGCCTTCAATTTGAAGATACTCAAGAAGACATAATTTCAGACTTAGCTGCAACCACTTGGTGAGTACGTAGGAGTGGTCAACAATACCAGCAAGTATTAGTGGTTCTTGAAAGAGAAGAATAAAGAGCTCAATTGTTGAGAGGAGTGTCAAAATTTCAAGTAGCGGCTGTTGTGGATAGATTGGCCCAGGCACCTACAAGGCCTTGAACTTGTAAGTAAGATAGAACTAGCTAACCGTAGATACATGAGAGGAGAAAGAGAAAAAGGAATTCTTGATGAAAACTTTGAGCCATTGAAGAACCTAAAATTCTTGCCAGACTTTAATGATCCTAAAAAGAAGTAGATTAGATCTAAAAGCAGGCCTAGCTCTCCACCCAAACCATCTTCTTTCTCACCTTTAGTACAGTCTTTGCTTCCATTGAATACTCTTGTTTGAGCCTACCTATCAATCCAACCCTTGCAAGTTATTCCACCTAACATGGCTGCTAATCAACCTTGGGGGCAGAACATATGTCCATTAAATTTGGGTGTGAATCCCGCAACACTTCCTAAAGGAGCTACTGAGGTTTTACCCAAGTTTAGTGGAGATGGCAAGGTTTCAACAAATGATCATTTGAGTGCTTTTCATTCTGCTTGTGCTGTCATAAGTGTCCCCACACAAGAAGTTGCTATGAGATTATTTGTGCAGACCTCGATCGATGTCGCTGCTAACTGGTTTAATCATTTTCCTCATCATTCCATTACTACCTGGGATGATATGAAGAATGCCTTTGAAAGTAGATTTAAAACCCCTGAAAATGAATGTTCTCTGTTCTCTCAACTCAGTCAAATGAAGAAAGATATGCATGAACCCATGAGAGAGTTTGTGGCTAAATTTAATAGACTGGTCCAAAGAATTCCTAAAACATCTAGGCCCAGTACAGAAAATCAGAAATCATTCTTTATTAATGTTGTCCCAGCGGATATAAGTTTTCACCTCATTAAAGATGCCTATGTTGATTTAGAAATAGTTCAAGGGTTGGCTATTCAATTGGAAGATGCATTCATTAATGCTGGTAAGTGGAAAAGAGATGTACATATCCCTGGAACTGCTTCATCTTCTACCCCCATAGACCTAGTTTTACAAAAGTTGATGAATGATATATCAATGATGAAGAGATAGTAGAAAAAAATCCATAACCTGTATTAGACCCCTTACCAGGACATTCACAGATGGAAAAAACTTCAAATTTTTAGTAAAACACCCCTATTAACTGCTCCTCAAACAAGACTACCAATTGAAGAAGCTCCAAAGGAAACAACGTGTTCATTTCATATAACTTCAGACCATGATGAATGAGAATGTCTTGATTGGCTAAATTGTATTCAACTAGCAAAAAATGACATTGCAGTAGAGCAAATGACCGAAAATGAAAATGTAGAGAGGGGAGAGTTTGGTTCTTATTTCCTTGAATATGAGTCTGATTCAGAAAGAGGAGGCGATGTTTATACAACACTTCAAGACCCTGCTTGCACAATAATGACTAGAGGCCAACAAAATCAAAAATCCTACCCAAGAACTATCCCCAATGTATCAAATTCCAAAGGTAAAGAACATACACATGCTGATAGAACAAAAAATATAGAACCAAAAATCTTGTCCAGAATAGAAACAAAAGCTAGTACCTCAACTTTTAATATTGTTGAATTTTGCAAAACTACTTCCATATCAATTTCTCCAGCTGAATATCTAAAACTTAACCCAAAGGAATTGGACAAGTTGGTTCAATATGTGAAGGGGGGTTCTGCCACTAATGCACATGTTACAGATGAGGTTTTTGAGGATTCAAAAGTTGTCGACAAACCCATCTTTGTATCTTTAAGAGATACACAAAAAGCACTGAAGCCACTGCTAATTCTGTGTACAAGGAAATAGAGGAAAAAAAGCCTAATCCATTTTATATATCTTTTTTATTAAATGGTCAGAAGCTTAGTAATTGCATCATTGACTCTGGAGCATTAGTTAACATTATGCCCCAACTTATCACAAAGGCCCTTGGTTTGGAGCTCACAAAGACCTTTGGATGTTGCTATGCTATGGATGGGAAGCAGGTACCCCTGGTTGGTCAGGTAAAAGATGTGCAAGCTGTTCTTTATGCTTGTCCTAAAAAAAGAGTAAAACATACTATTCTAGTAGCTGATATCCCAGCTAGCTATGGAATGCTGCTTAGTAGAACTTTTTGCGAAGATATGGGTGGGGAAATTAAAATGGATTGGTTAGAAGCATATATTCCTGTGGGGAAGAAGAAAATAAAGCTAGAACCTTAGCCCAAGCATAAATATATTGTAATACCTTCTGATAACCCTAGAGCACAGATATTGTATGAAGAGTGTCAGTTTGGGAATTATATTATTTTGCTAGAGGAGCCATGTAGAGAAGAGGGAGTAAGTTCTGAAGATGCTTTATGGACACTAGAATTCAATGGAAGTTGTTTGAATTTGGGCTCAGGTGTAGGTGTAGTTCTCATTTCACCTTCTGGGGAAGTTTTTCCTTTTTCTTTTAAGATAGACTTCCATAATACCAATAACACTAAAGAATGTGAAGCATTGCTTCTAGGTTTGCAAGAAACCAAACCTAAAGGAATAAAATGGCTCAAGGTGAAAGGTGACACTAAACTCATTGTGAGGTAGGTGAGAAAGAAATTTTCAATAAAAAATGATAGGTTGAGGCATTATAGAAATTTAGTGTGGGATGAAATCGAGTCATTTGAAGCATTTTCTATTGAATTCATTCCTCGTGCTCAAAATACAAAAGCTGACTCTTTAGCTGTCTCAACATCATTACTGCTATCAAAAATGATACTTATAGGATTGAGATGATTTATAGACCTAGGGTTCCAGAAAATGTTAATCATTGGCAAGTTTTTAATGATGATGTGCAATTAAAATAATTTATAGCGTGCATTGGTGATTTTGCTAAAACCTTCTTTGAAGGATCTGAACATTGTGGTAAGCCAATTGGGGAAGAATCAATGGAAATAGGAGAAGTGATCCAACTCTCAGGAAACAAGATTCCTAAAGGTTTGGTTTCCCTAGAACATCTTTTTGGTAGGAAAGATGATAGCACTCTAAAGAAAGATGTTGGTTCTAATGAAAAGGAGGAAGAACCTGACAAGATCAACATTGGAAATGCAAAAAACCCTAACTTGATTTTTATAGGACGAACTTGTTCTAGAAGGGAGAAGGAGAAATTGTTTGAGCTTTTAATTCAATGTCAAGATGTTTTTGCATGGGGTTACAGTGATTTAAAAAATTTCAGAAATGATGAATTTATGCATCATATACCATTGAAAGTAGGGGCTACCACCTTCAGACAAAAGCTCAAAAATTACAACCCCAAAGTTTCGAAAGCTATTTTTAGAGAAGTGGAAAAGGTGTTGAAGGCTCGTATAATTTATCTGATACATCATTCAACATGGGTCGCAAATATCGTTCCTGTAAGGAAAAAGAATGGAGAAATAAGGATTTGCATGGATTTTAGGAATCTGAACCAAGAAAGCCTTAAAGATAACTATGCACTTCCTACTATGGACCATGTCTTGCAAACAGTTGCCGGATCTGAAGTAATGTCTATGCTTGATGGCTATTTAGGATATAATCAAATCAGTGTCGCATCAGAGGATCAACACAAGATAGCCTTCATTACTCCTTGGGGTACCTTCGCTTATAGCCGAATGCCTTTTGGTTTGATTAACGCTGGGGCCACTTTTCAGCATGTTATGAACTCCTCTTTCAAGGACCTATGAGATAGGATAATTGTTATATATCTTTATGATTTGACTATCTATTCTAAAAGAAGGAAACATTATTTGAGGGATTTAGAAAAGGTGCTGGGAAGATGCAGATAGCACAGTATATCTTTGAATCCTTAAAAGTTTGTGTTCTTCATGGAAGAAGGTAAATTGCTTGGGCATATTGTTTCCAAAGAGGGTATAAAAATTGATCTAGAGAGCGTGAGAGCAATACAAAAGATGGTTCTACCTACCAATTGATAGTGACCTAAAATCTTTCTTCGGTCAGATCAATTTCTTGATAATTTTTGTACCCGAATTCTCTAAGAAAGTGGAATATATGCTGAATATGATGAGTGAGAAATGTCCCTTCAGATGGCAAGAGGAGGGTAAAAAGACCTTCGAAGATATCAAAACAACTATTGCAAGTGTCCCAATGCTAGTGAGTCCTAACTTTGAAAAGGGTTTCATTATTTATTGTTATGCTTTTGAACACTCTCTATCCAGTATTGTAACTCAGCAGAATGATGAAGGAGGTGAGGTTCCCATCACCTTTATGAGTGTTCCTCTGAAGAAACATGAGTTAAATTATACTCAAATGAAAAAACATGCATTCTCTTTAGTAAAGGCATTGAAACAATTTAGGTATTATATACTGCATTCTCACTGTGTCGTGTATGTACCTGAAACGGTAGTCAAAAGCATTTTAACTCAACAAGAAGTGGGAATGAATAAACGAGTAGTTTGGGTGACTAAAGTCGAAGAATATGATCTGACTATCAAACCTACTTCTCTGGTAAGAGGGTGCGGTTTGTACAAATTGATAGGTGAAGGTAAAGACACATCCCCTAATAAGTCCGAGGAAGCCCCTACAGTCTTATTGGTTAGCCTAACAAATTCTTGGTTCTCAGACATTGCATACTTTCTATCATATGGTGAATGTCCAACGAATATGAACCATAAAGAAAGATGGAATTTGAGGTTGAAAGCAGAAAAATATGTAATTTCAAATGATGTTCTCTATAAGAGAGGAATTGATGGGACCTTTTTAAGATGTGTGGGCACAGAACAACAAGGAAAATTGTTAAAAGCATATAATTCAGAGGTTTGTGGAGGACACTTTTCATCCAATGTTACTGCTTTTAAAATTCTTAGGAATATTTTCTACTGGCCAGGCATGTCCAAAGATTCTTATAGATTCATGAAAAACTATGAAAAATGTTAGCTTTTTACTGGATGCCCTCAATTAACAGCATTGCCGCTCAGGCCTGTGGTAATTGATGAACCTTTTCGACAATGGGGTATCAATTTAATTGGACCTATAAATCCTCCTTCAAGCACCAGACATATATACATTTTAACAGCGATAGACTATTTTACTAAATGGGTGGAAGCGATACCAACAAAGAAATCTAACTCTCAAGTGGTGTGCGAGTTCCTGATGGAGCAGATTTTTGTCAGATTTGGTGTACCTCAGAAAATAGTTTCAGATAATGCCACTTATTTTTCATCGGAAGAGATATCCCTTTTCTGTTATGAGCATGGTGTATCATTGGCTCATTCATCAGATTACTTCCCACAGGGGAACGGGCAGGCAGAGTCCAACAATAAAAATCTAGTAGCCATCATTAAAAAATTGGTGTCTAATAATTCCCGAGATTGGCACAAAAGACTCTATGAAGCATTATGGGCAGATCGGATTACACAAAAAAGAGCTATTGGGATTGCTCCCTTTGAATTAGTATATGGGATTGGGGTGCATATATCTTTTCCTTTGGAGTTATCAGCTGCAAAATTGCAATCAGTCATTGAAGATCAATTCTTTAAGAATTCATTGGAAAAAGAGTCATGTATCTGGACAAGTTGGAAAGTGACAGATGTAAACTAGTTGACCATATCACCCAGATGAATGTGAAACGTATCTTTGATAAAAGAGCTCAACCAAGATATTACCTTAAACATGATGAAGTACTCCTATGGGACAAGAGGAAAGAACCAAAAGGGGCACATGGAAAATTTGAATCTCTTTGGAAAGGTCCATTCTTCATTTCAGAAATTGTTGGTCCTAACACTTTCTGATTGAGATATCCAGATGGAACAAATCTGCCTTTTACATATAATGGGCAGGATTTGAAGTTGGTCAAGTTCTGAGTTTTGATGTCCCCCACCATTTACATAACAATTTTGTCATGTTTAGTCTTTCTTGTTCTTGTCATTTTTCTTTCCCATTTGCTTAGTTTAGTTTCTATCCCCTTTTTCTGAGTTCTCTGTGAATTTCGCATACACAGTCCCCAATCAGAGCCCCTGTTAGTTGTGTGTAGAGTCGCCATTTATTTTTCTGAGGACCTCCTTCTTCTCCATTACCTATTTTTGTTTGAGGTCTTTTCTTCACCATTTATGTGTTCACCACTCCTTGAAGTAGTTGGTCGAAGTTGCAAGCTTTCGTGGTTGTGATCCCTTCCTTTGAATCGCTTTGAACCACTTTGAACCTCGGTTCAAAGTAGCTCAAAGTAGTTCAACCTAAGATTTTCATACTAACACTTTTTCTTTGGCAAGAAATTTTCTTTATGCAGTGGCTTTCTTTGAAGCACTTTGAACCACTTTGAATCTAAGTTCAAAGCAGTTCAAAGTAGTTCTTGATTAGAATGATTGGAGATAATTTATTTCTAAAATACGGCGTGCGGCCTTTTCACAATCAATTGAGGGTCTTGTCAGAATATTAAGAGTCAAAAGATTTTGCTCTTTTTTCAAGGAGAAAGTCATCATCATTAGAAGTGGGAGAATAGATCTTCAATTTGAGAAATGATCGGATATTGTACGAAATCAATCATTGTTAATTTATGTGAGAAGAGAAATCATTAAATGAAAAGCTCATGCAACGATGCTTCAAATGTGCCAAGGTTGATATGAGGTGATATGTCAGCATGCCTATTAATTATCCAATACTTCTACATGTAAACCTCTCCTTTAATAAAACCATTCAGTAGCTTTGTCAATTACTTTGCAAAAAACTGATTTCAAAGAGAACGAGCTATTGAGGAAGATAGAAGAAGTTATTTGGTTTTCAGTAGAAAGCAGGTGAGAGTTTAGAAATCTTTGTTTTATTCTAAAAATCTGTTATTTTCAAAGGATTGTCTGCTAGAGGTTTTTCTTGTTTTGTTGAAAATGAAGTAAGTCTTGCACTTTTTCGGCAATGCTTCTAGCCTTGAATGTAAGAGACCAATGATCTGTGATACAAACTTAGAAGGGGTGAGTGTGGAAAAGCTGCAAACAAATTTTCTTGAGAATACCAAGGAGATTAAGGGATGCATGGAAATGTTAAAAAGTGGGTTAATTGAAGCCGCTGCCTTTCCTCCTACTTTCGTAAGCCTTGAGCTTCTGCAACTTTGCATTGACCATTATGATGTAAGGAGTAGAAGCATAGTAAGTGAGAATGGCAACACAATACTTTCCATCTCAAGGGAAACCATTTCATCTATTTTACAATTAACAGCAAATACCTTTGCCGCATTTTCACCTTCTCAAGCTTTGGCTAAATCCCAAGAAACCCCTAGCATTTTTTGAAACACCCTTGCAAGGAAATTGACTGAAGTTAACTATGGAGGTGGGTCTAGGCTGCCCAAAGTCATTACTGTATACACTAATCTAATGAAAGCATTTACACATTAAACTAACATAACATATAAGAGAGACAAAGAGAAGACAAACTCAAATGAGAATGTGAGCCATGGATAGGCTCTCTCAATGAGATTTGTTCTCTTGTTTTTGAGATGTGTCTATGTGTAGATTGGGGATGTATGCTCAAATGCTCAAAGTTGCTTCAATGGTGGAGATGGATAATAGCAAATTGGTAGCTTTGTGAGCTCTCAATTTGGCATTATAAGGGTATGGGTATGGCTTTTGGCTCTCAAAAGGGCATGGTAACTTTAGCTCAAAGATTGTTGATTGAAATGGCTTGGGATGGGATTCAATTTATAGGCTAAGGGCTTAAGGGATGGAGGGCTTAGATGCAAGGATGGGGAGATGGTTAAGGAGGGCTAAGATGCACTCAAAGGGGAGCACATGGATTGTGCTTGTTTAGCACCAATGGGAAGGTGACACTTGTCACAAGGAGAATGAGTGTGAGAGGGTAGGGTAAAGGGTTGGTTAAAGGCATGATGAGTGGGGTTGAGTATGTAAGAGAGATGTAAGAGGAATGAGTGTGGAAGAGGGAAGAGTGTGGAAGATGGATGTAAGATTCATGAGTGGGCTTGTAAGAGTCTTTTATGTTTTGTAAGAGCACTCATGACTTGGTGGTTGGGATTTTTGAGGGGAGACTTTGGTTTGGATTAAGAAAGTCTTAAACTTGTTTAAGGAATGTGACAACATTAGGGGGTGGATTAGGCTTGGGTTTAGGATTAGATTAGGGATGTTAGAGATGTGCAAGTGGATGGCATTAATGAGGGTGGGTGAGTTAGTGGCTAAGCTTGGTTAGTATGGGTGGATGGGGTGGATTAGGCTAAATGGAGGATTAGAGATAGGTTAGGGGTTTTTGAATTTGAGGATTTCATTTATCAAATAGATTTATTTAATAAATGGGGATTTTTGGAATTAGATAGGAGAAAAGGATTTAATTGATAAATAATAGATTATTTGATTTATCAATTAGGACTATAGATGATTAATTAAATTAATCAACTAGGGATGGCAAATGATTAATTAAATAAGAATTTAATTAATGATGCCTTTAGAGATGGCTAAATTAGATTACCAAAGCAGTGTAATCAAATTTAGGTGTCTACATTTTGCCCCTCTTTGACATAGTGTTGAGACAACACTATTTCAAAGAAGTTCAAATGAAGACGACACAAAGAAGATGTTTTAGCAATAAGGTTGCCCCAGTCTCGAATAAGAAGAGGAGAGACTAGACTTAGATGATGCCCCCTCAAGAAGGCGGCGGGGAGAGAAATGAGGCTCGACGACTTCTTGAAAAGTACAAGAAATTAAGATGAGCTAAGACACAGGTTGGCAAAGAGAAGGGGTTGAATTAGCTCAAACTCGCACTATGGGAGAATGATAAAGGAGAATTAGATGCACTAGAGTAAAGAAAGCTTAAGACTTTCCAAGATTGGCGGCAGGGGGTGGAGGAGCAAAGCACTATAAAAGGAATCCAGGATAGGGAGATGGATGAGGGGATGGAAAAAGCTGATGCAACAGGATTTCAAAGAGTCAGATTGGCAGAAGATGGGTTTCAGAGATCCCTAGGACTAGGATTGTGGATCTCGAAAGATGAGGCTTGGTGGATTGATTTGATTGGTGGATCCCTAAGACTAGGATTGTGGATCCCTAAAGCTAAGCGTGAGGAGTGATCCAAAGAGATACTGATGCATAAGCTAGGATAGGTGCTAGATATGGATGGGGGATAATGGAGATTAGGGGAATCCATTGAGGCTTTTTGAGCGGGTGGATACTTCAAAGAGAAGTACCACCATGTACTTGAGCACTAGATTTGCTATAGGACTATTGTTTAATTTCCAAGGTTACCAAGAACATCAAGGCCTTTTCACCAATCGTCCAAAGGACTAATGAACTAACTCAAAACAAACACACAAGGATTGTCCCAGTATCACACATGAATCTTAGAGGAAGCAGCATGGAAACGACACTAGGTAACCCACAAGCAGAAAAAGAAAACAAGCAAAAGACCTGATCAAGACCTTACGCTCTAATTGCCCCATTCGCAGCATACCATGATATGGAAGATCGTGGCAACCTTGAGGAGGGAACAAGGAGATTGCTTGGAAAAGATATTTCAAGACCCAAAAGGGAAGATCCCAAATCAAAAGAAAGTGAAAATCTAAAAGAAAACTGTTTGCCAATGAGATGGGTAGGACGAGGTACTAACAGACCAAGATCAGACATGAGGAAAGCTATATCCGGCAAGGACCTATCAGAGAGTACCTAAGCTGGTGGATTTGGATAAGTGATGCATCTAGCAAGCTAAACTAAGAAGAATAACACTTTGGTGATAGGAAGTCTAGCTAAATGATGCATTGGAATAGCTAACCAAGATGTGTGATGTGTGCAAGATGTTGATCAAGCAGGAACTAACACAAAAGCTAGATAGATACAATGGTACTAAGCTAAAGAGGATGTACAAGATGAAAAACCAAGATATGTTACAAATGTACAAGTTTGTTCATGTTTTGTTTTTTTGTGAGATGGAAATGTTTCTGAAGGATGGGATGTCTATAATAGTTGATAGGTGGACAGGTAGATGGTTTGCAAAAAGCTTAAGGAAAAGGGGATTCTTTGTGTGCATGTGATAGGATACAAGCTAGGATACAAGATTATTTATAGGCTGGAATATGGTACAAGCTTTGGACAAGATTCAGATATACAAGGTATGATATAAGGGATGATACAAGATTTACAAGCTGTACAGGAGGTATTTACAAGCTCCATTAGACTTTGGATTTTTTGGTTGGAACACCAAGGGAAAAAGCAAGTGTTTTATGGGATGGTGGGTGGATGGATGAGGGATAGGATAGTGATAGATAATGGATTAGTCTTTAGTATACAAGGCACTTGAATTACTAGGTTTTCACCAAGGTACCTATCCAAGGTGCTTGAATTGCCAAGTTTTCACCATTGGACGCTTATTTCTCTTTACTATTTTTTTGTATTTTTCAAAAGCTAGGTATACCAAGGATCTTCAAGCATAGAACTTCTTGAGATGAATGATGTTAGTGGGATCATTCAAGAGTTCTCCTTCTGGTGTAGATAATTGATAGGCTCCAGAGCCAAAGGAGGCAGTAACCACATAGGGACCAAGCCATGTAGGTTCAAACTTGCCTTTCTTTTCTCGATCTGCTTGGACTTTCATATTTTTTTTGAGGACCATGTCACTTGGCTGAAAGTGTCATGGGAGCACCTTCTTGTTGAAATTCCTTTTGAGATGAGTTTGATAGACTGTGAGATGGTCATAGGCTTGTTGTCTCTTCTCGTCTAAGAGATCTAGCTAGGTGAGTCGAGCTACTCTGTATTCTTCATCTGAGATTTTCCCTCGCAAAGATATGCATAGTGAGGGAAGTTCAACTTCTATAGGTAATGTCTTCAATTTTGACAAGGTCACAGTGGATGTTCAAAAAAGCATGACCATTCTCATTGGTGCCCCCAGTTGTGGGTATGCCAAAGCTAATACCTAACTTCGTTTTCCAATTATGTGCTTCGATGGGACATTGCATGCCCCTTTCTTCTGGTCCTAGTCCACCTCCTTGATAGTTCCATTTTTCAGTGATGAGCTTATGTTCTTGGGGATACTTCTGGCTGAAGTGATCAAGGCGTGCTTGATTTCTTGGAGGTGCATCCTTATGTAACCAATTGTTGATATCTGGAGTGAGCTCTTCATGAAGAGGGGTTTTTGACGACACAAAGGTGGTTGGGCCAAACTGTTTGTATCAAAGAGGTGGAATCTCCTTAGCTTTGTGATATGTCAGCCATCCATGGGTATGTGGATCAAGTGTAATTGCTCTGACAGCATATGCATCTGACAGACTATATTCTCCACAACCTTTGTTGTTGATCTTTAGTGTAGATAGGGTGGAGGCGAGGATGGATTCTACGTCATTACAAGTGTGGGATGAGCTGGTGATGGCTGTGCCGATGTCTATTCTAGGGAAATGGTTTGTATATGAAGCTTCAATTGCATTGCAGTAAGAAAAGGGTTCTGGATCGGCATGGATGGTTACCTCAGTGCCCTGATGTGGAAATTTGATGCACTGATGGTAGGTGGATGGAACAGCCTTCATAGCATGAATCCATGGGCGACTGAGGAGGATGTTAAATGGTAGGTTTAGATCAACAACATGGAAAATTATCTCTTGGATGACTGGCCCAACCTTGATTGGTAGAAAAATAGTCCCTTCTGTGGTTCTTTCCAAGTTGTCATAAGCTTTGATGGTGATAACTTCACTGATCATATCTGCCTCAGTATACCCAGCTTTTTTTTATGAATTTTAGGGTGCAAATGTTCAAGGCTGATCCATTATCTATCATTACTCTTTTCACAACAAAATTGGATACCATGATGGCTATGCGAAGTAGAAGGGTGTGATCTGGCTCAACCGTGGGTATGTCGGTGGGTTTGAAAGATAGGGCACATGAGGATGAAAGGTGTCCAACAAGATTACAAAAATCAGTAGCATTGATATCAGAAGGGACACAGGATTCTATGAGAGCACTGTCAAGGATGTCTTTGTACACAGGACTAGTGCGGAGAAGGTCTAAAATGGAGATTTGGGCTGGCATACTCCCAAGGTGTTCCAAGATATTGTACCAGCTTTTTGATGGAGCTGATGGTGCTGATGAAATTGGTGGGCCTGCGATATTAAATTGCGCTCTTCGAGTGGTGACTGCACACTCATTGTCTGGTCCTTGAATATTGATAACATTGAAAAAAGGCTCTTTCTCAGATATACAACCTATAAGGCTACCATAGTCTATATAGGATGAAGTGTGGTCATTGTTCTACCCATGTTGTTGGTTTGGCTGGCGGTTGTTGGTGTTGTTTTGGATAGGCACTTTTCCAGGATTTTGGTTGTTGTGTGGAGGAAAAGCATTTTGATAAATCTATAAGCCTGCATTGGGAGAGGTTTGGTCACCAACAGTGATTTCTTTCCGATCAATGAGGTCCTGCACATAATCTTTTAGTTTCATGCATCTGAGTGTGGTGTGACCGTTTACCCTATGGAACTTGCAATACTCATTGTCCTTGTACCATGCAGCTTTGGATTGGCTTGGATCAATTTGCTGGGTAGGAGGAAATTTGATGAGGTTTTCCTTAGCCAATTTCTTAAAAATGACATCCAATGGCTCACCAAGGGGTGTATAGTTTCTAGGTGCAGGTTGAAATCTAGGTTTTTGCCTTGTAGCTACATTGATGGTATTAGCTTGATTGTTAGACCCTTGAAAGTTGGGTCTTGTATTGTGGTTTTGATAGCTTTGGTTATTCAATTGTTGGTAGTTGATAGCTTGTTGATTGTTTGTTTGATATGGTGGGTTAGACTGATTTTGGGAAGGACCAATGATATTCACATGTCTGGTGTCAGTAACCCCATATGTTGCAACATGCTTGTTTTTGTTCCAATACCTAGACTTGTCATTGGAACGTGATTGATTTTGGTTGGCCTCTTTGTAAATCTTTACCACACCATCTTTGATGAGTCCTTTCTCAAGGATCATTCCTTTCTCTTTGATATCCTTATAGGTGTGCAAATAGTTCATGGTCATGTGGTGAGCCAAGCTGGGATGTGCATTATCAATAAACATTTTCACCACATGGCATTCTAGCAAGGTGCAGTATATGTGGGTGGTAAGGGTTTGCCATCTTTGCAGGTATTCGGCAAGGCTTTCTCCACCTTTTTGCTTGGTGTGGACAAGATCAACTATTGATAGCTCTGTTTCAACAAGATGGGCATATTGGGCTACAAATGCCTCAGATAATTCAGAAAAGTTTTTAATTGTGCCATAGGGGATTCTATAAAACCATTCAAGAGCTGGTCCAGCCAAGCTTTTGGGAAAAAGGCGCAAGAGGAAGACATCATTGTATGCCACGTCCTGGCAATGCATGTAAAATTCTTTGATATGTGTGACAGGGTCTCCTTTTCCTCTAAATTTGTCAAATTTGGGTACCTCAAAGTGTTTGGGAAATGTTGTCATGGTAATGGCTCTGTCAAATGGGTAAGGACACACATTCTCAAACTTGAATGTCTTTGGATCATTCCCTTCTTGGATGGCTTTTAGAGCTGTCTTCATTTGCTACCATTCTGAATTGATAGGTGATGGCTGGGGTGCCCCCAATGTAGGAGTGCCTTGAGGTAGGTATGTGCTAGATGGGGCCACTGAATATGGATGGCTGTGAGGGATTTGCTGATAGGGATTATACATTGTTTGGGTAGCTGCATGGTGGATGATAGGTTGTTGAGGGGGAGGTGGTGCATATTTTTGCATGTGCTATGAGGCTTGCTGTTGATATGGGATTTGAGGTTGGGATTGAGGAACATAAGCTGGCTATGGGATAAATGGATTGCTTTGTGGAGGTAAGGTATAAGATGGTTGTGAGGCTTGGGGAAAGGATTGGGGGGCTTGTGGGGTTTGACCAATATATGTGGGTTGTGCCCCCATTTGGGATGGTATCTACAAATAATTGGTGGTTGGATGGGGTGGTGGATTACCTCCTAGAAGTGGTATTGAAAAGTAGTTGGTAATTGGAGGTAATGGATTAGTTGGTGGTGGTGGTGGTGGGAATTGAAAGCTTGGGAATGGAACTGATGGGGTTTGATAGCTTTTTGGCTGGATTTGGAATCTTGGTAGAGTGGTGGCAGGAGCTGGGGTCACTTGGGAGCTTGGCAAAAAATTGGTAGTAGCTTGATTGATTTGATAGCTTTGTGGAGTGAGGGTAGTAGCTTGTGGATTTGTGGCTAATGGTATTGAGCTCCCAAGACCTAATGGAAATGATGGGATTGTGCTTTGGGCTATGGTGAACAAGCTGGGGGTGATGAAAGGTAGATTACTTGGCCCCATAGGTGGCATCCCTATTGTATATTGCTGAGGTTGGCCAAAGATGCTAGCACTGATTTGGGAAATGGGTGGATTTGGAAGGCTGGGTTGGGGAGCAGCAACAACAATAGTGAAGGGATCACATGAAACCTCATATACATGACCTGGTTGTATTATTGCACAGGGTGAAGGGTTCAGCTAATGTATATTTGTTTGAAGAGTGGATGTATAGGTATATTGAGATTATCTTGAAGGGTGAGCAATGGATGGATTGGGTGGAGACCATTGCCAATTCCTTGAGGAATCAACTCAAAAGGGCCAAAGAATCTTGCGAGGATTTCTATATGGCCTCGTATTTGACTTATTATATTACTTGTACATGTGATCTCACTACCCTTCCACATGGTGTATGGAACAAAGAGATAACCATCTTCCAGTATTGTCCCTTGTTGCAGAAAGACAGAGTTTTAGAGGATTTCTGTAAGGTGCATGATGTATTGTATGGAAGTGTTTATTTGACTCTAAAGGGTGTACAGATGCCACAACTTTCTTCTGAATTGCAGAAACTAGTTCAATAGTATGGGAGTCACTTCATTCAATTTCCTAGGTTCACATACTTGAGAGTTGGAGGGTTTGAAGATGAACCTCTGCAGTTACCCCGATATGCCCTTGATTGTTTCATTTTAGCCGAATTATGCAGATGGCTTTTCTCTATCATCAAAGATAATCTTCCTTAGGAGAATTGGGAAATGGTTTTCCCTATCACATTGGGCTCCTTAGTCTGTACTAATATGAATAATGCTTCCATCATCAAAAAACAATTTTTTGGGATTCAATCTTGGTTTCTACCACAACAGGAGAAATTTTGATAGTAAGGGATATGCAACTCTAACCCTTGGCCTTGAAGTCAAACCTTCATATGCTCCTCATCTAGAAGACCTATGGAGAGATTGTGCAAATGAAGAAGAAGTCTTAAAGAAAGACCATTCTAGATTAACCTTATAGCAAATAAGTTCTTTTAGATTGAAGTTCAAAACATAGGGAATTATTGAAGACGGTTCATATCTAATTGAGCCTGGTTGGGAAGAGTCAAATGAGGCAAAGTTCCTAACAGTTGACTGGAGCAAAGAGGAGGAAGATGATGTTAATTTGAGAGCTAGATCTATATTAACATATATAGATGATTGGTTACAGAGGAAAAGAAGAGGAAATATCAATGAGTCTTCTCCTAATGTGATTTCTTCCCCAGAACCACTTCAATCTGACATTCCATTTTCTCATATTGTAGGTGACGCACTGATTCCAGATAAGAAAGTGAGATCCCCTCCCCATTCACAAGCTATGGCTCTTAGAATGAGATCCTAGTCCAAGTCCAAAGCTTCAAAGCAACCTAGTATTCAAAAATAGAAAATGACATCTCAAGGGTAGGATTCAGACGATAAATTTGTTTCCCCTAATGAAGCAGAGGGTGAGGTTTAATTCATTGAAGCCCTGAGAGTAGATCAACCCAAGTTCTTAACTCCAACTAGAGACACTCAGGTAATGTCAACCACTCCTACTGTTCCTTTGTGGTTGTCGAATTCAATCAATAAGAAGCAGAGTCTACAGCTAGTATCCACACCGGTAAAGGACATAGTCACTAGGTACACGGCCAGAGGTTCTAAGACAAAGAAAGTAAAAATGGATTCTTGTCTCACCAAAGAACCAATAATAGGAAAAATCATAGCAGAGGTGGCCACTTATAAACAAAAGAAAGGGTCTGGGGAGATCGATGATGAAGGGTTCAAAGTTACTTCTTTTGAACTAGGTGCTATTAATAGGAATACTGACAATAATTTCTTTAAGTTTTTTGCTGACCACATGCTCACACAATTAGAGAAAGATTCCAGAGAAAAGAAAGAATTAAAAGCAATGGTGGTGACAATGGCTGCATACATCGATTCGCTGATCAACCTAGGGGCTGCTCCCATAATCCAGGTACCACAGCCTTTTGACCCAAACTCTGTTGAGAGCCAGCAATTGATGAAACAGATGTAGAGGGGAAATCTGCTAACTGATGCTGTGACAAACTGGGTGAATAACATAGTAGACCAGGGAAATAAATTTATTTCTGAATTTACTAGTATCTACTCTGAAGGTAAAGCGCTGCTAGGGGAGATTCAAACCTTGATCCCAGTATGGGAAACAGAATTAGGACATTGCCAAGGTATGGTTCTCTAGGTATCAAAGGTTGAAAATTTTGGGGTTCTCAAATTCCTGAATGAAAATCCTATGAAGACTATAGACCCCTGCATGCCTTTTATTCTGAAAAATAATATGAACTTGAAGGAGTCCATCTACAAAGAAACCATCAAAGAAATACAAGGTATCAAAAATAAGATCACAGGAATGCATGAGGAACTGGTAAAGGACATGAAGATTGTCAATCCTACAGGCATCTTACAACTTGAGAAAGGAAATATGGACATTGAAACATTAACTAGGAGTTTCAATGGAGTAGTAGAATAGATCAAAGACAAGGAATCACTGAAGGCCGATGATTTCACCTCATTGGCAAGTATCAAATCCATGTTGCATCTTAATGAGAACTTGATGGCACGTCAGAATCTAAAAGTGAGGGAGTATAGGTGGCAGAAAGATGCATGCAGAGCTCGATTGATGAGCTTGAAAAACCCATACTCCCATGCCACTCAGGAATTCATATCCATGTTTCAAAGTTGGAAGCTAGTGCACCAAACTGTCAGAGAGGAGGAGAAAATTGACATAGATACTGGGAATTGAACCGTCTCCTGTTGGCACTCTTTCTTTTTGATAAGTAATTTCTAGTTTAATAATGGTTTCTTGTATTAATCCGATAGGGATGGGTTTTGATGGAGGCCCTTCGAATTTGAAAAACTATAAATGCTGGGGCATTGAACTATATTTTTTTAGCAAATAGGAGATAGAAGATAGAGGTTAGATAGTAGCATTTCGATATTGATTTGATTTTGATAACAGTTATTGGTGATAGTATATGAATGTTTTGGCTTTCAAAGATTTGGTGCATTGATGTTTGAATATACATATATGAAGAATTTCAAATTATGTTTTGAAACTTTGTGTTCAGAGTGTTGAATCATTATTACTTTGTGGATGTGATTTGGCGATTCAAAAGTTCGAGATTGTTGTTACTTGGTTGTAAGTTCTTTTAAATTTTTGTTCTTTGTTAGTGATGCATGTTCAGATTTTAGCAAAAATTCATTCTTTGAAGTGGGTTTTCTTTTTCATATCAGTTGAATCTGTTCATCTTTAAGTAGTCTTTGATAATTACCTCACTACCTAGGAGTAGTTGACAGACCCTTATGCACTTTCAAAAAAAGTGTGAAATTGGTTTTCAATTTATTGTAAATTTGGTAAGGCAGCTATACCTTCAAAAAATTTAGAGAGGAAGTGTAAAGCAAAAATAAATGCTTTCTCAATTGCAGTGAGCGATTCTGTTCTTTTGTAATTTTGGGTATACAGTAAATTTGATAAATTATTTGAAAGGACAAATCTGTTCACCAACACTTTGTAATATTTGAATAGTCAAGGAAAATTGAACTAAAGGCATTGAAGGTGGGTTGAGTTTTTGCAGAGTTATACATTTATTTTGAAACACAGGAGTGGGAGGTCTAACAAAGTTGTAGATGCTCTTCGTAGAAGACAACTTTTGCTGATAGAAATGTAGATAGATGTGGTTGGGTTCAAGGAACTCAACACATTTTATCTAGATGATCCTAATTTTGGTGAAGTGTGGATGGCTTGTACAAAACTTGTTACACTTGATAGGACAAAGTGGTTGGATTTTATGATCTAGGATAATATGTTGTTCAAAGGAAGCTAGTTGTGCATTCCTCGAAGTTCAATGAGAGAGAATCTCATCAAGGAGAAGCATAGTGGAGGATTGGCTGGACATTTTAGCAGAGATAAAACCATAGCTTTGGTTGCTAAAAACTATTACTAGCCATAGTTGCAGCAAGATGTGATGAAATTTGTACAAAGTTTTAGAGTATGTTAGATGGCAAAAGGAGTGAAGCTGAATATAGGGTTGTATTAGCCATTACCTATACCAAAGAAGCCATGGGAGGATATTAGCATGGATTTTTTTCTTGGATTACCGAGGACATAGTGCAAGCATGATTCTATTTTTGTGGTGGTTGACATGTTTTCAAAGATGGCACATTTTATTCTTTGCAAGAAGACTAGTGATGTTGTTCATGTAGCAGAGTTGCTTTTCAAAGAAGTGGTGAGATTACATGGTATGCCAAAGAGTATAGTTTTAGATCAAGATGCCAAATTTTTTGGGTATTTCTAGTATACATTATGGAAGAATTTGAAGACATATTTGAAATTCAATTCATCACATCATCCACAGACTGATCGATAGACAAAAGCTATGAATTACAGTTTGGGAAATTCATTGAGATGTTTGGTTAGAGATAAACCAAAAGGATGCGATATGATTTTACCATAGGCAGAATTTGCATATAAAAATCTATCACTAGGAGTACTAGTAAATCACCATTCTAGATTATATATGTGAGTAGTCCTAGAAATGGTTCTAAACTAAGGTAGTTGGATAAATGAGAGATAAGTAGTGTTGAAGCAAAAGATTTTGCTAAACATTTGAAGAACATCCATGAGGAGGTGAGGAAGCACATTATAAAGATGAATCCATAGTATAAGGCTAAGGCAAATGTGAAAAGGAGACATAAGGAATTTTAGATTGGAGATGAAATCATGCTTCATTTGAGAAAGGAGCATCCTCTAATGGGTACATATAATAAGCTGAAGATGAAGAAGTTTGGATAGTGCAAGATAGTGAAAAGGCATGAATCTGGAAATGCATATGAAGTGGAGTTGCCTACTGAATTGAATATTTTACTAGTATTTAATATTTTTGATTTGATATAGTATTATGAGGAGGTGATGGAGATGAAGTTGCACAAGCACAATGGAGCATTCTAGCAGCTAGTTTGACTACAAAGGAGATCGAGTAGATACTAGATAGTCATGTTGGAAAAAGTACCAAAAACAAAACTTATGAGGAATATCTGGTCAAATGGAAAGGGAGACTAGTTGAGGATTCATCATTTCTAGTGAAGGAGGAGGTTTATTGTCTTGGTTTTCCTCTAAATAGTTGACATGTGATGGGGCCACTTCTCAAATTACCCTGGGTGTCTAATGTAGGAGCATCCTGGGTGTAAAGGCAATCTTGCATCACCCAAAAATATTTTATTTTCAATCTTTTCTATTTTAATAAGGACTAGTAGACAGGGTGGTTACTATTTATGTGAACTTGCTATTTTTAGTAAGTTTTTCATATGAGCTTAGAATGTTCTCATTTTCTATAGGAAGGTTCATTTTAGAGTTGTAAGCCTACCATAAAAATCTCATTTCTCAAGCATTAGTATCAAAGAAGTTATTGCAGATTTTTGGTGCAAAATTTTATAGAAAAATCTTCAGGCTCACCATTGGAGGCCTTAGAGTGTCCAGATGAGGTTTGAAAACTTGATGGGAGGGCACTAGCGCAGTTTTGAGCTTGTAGATCAGAAGCTAACATTTCCAAAAAGTGGTTATAATAGCAAATCAGAGCAATGGTTTGTGAGTTATGGCCTTAGGAAGTTGGGCTACCAAAATTTCTAAGACAATTTGTCAAAGATGTATTTGGTAGACTCTATGTGTATTGTTAGAGTCTATCAACCCTAGGAAGGATGTCTGTAGAATGATTTTTAGTGAGAATTGTTAATAGTATTAATTGTAATGCAGTCAATCAGATCTAGAAATTGAATGGAATTTGAATCCTAATGGATAAGACACTAATCTATTGATTCAATTTGTAGATAGAAAGATCATGAACAAGCATTAGGCTTAAATTTCAAGTCAATTTTACTTTATTGTTTGAAGAATGTCAATGCTGGTGAGCACTTGCTTACATGTAATCCCTATGTTTTAGTTAGCTGCTATTGACCAAAATTATTTGTAAATCTAAGAAGAACTATGACCAAATCTGCTATAAGGGATGTATTTTTTTGTGAAATGTCATGGAATGAATAAAATATGTATGTAATATTAGTTTGAAAATCTTTCATCCCTTAGGTGCACCAGCCTTGGTTTTGTAGAGCCTAAAGAGTAGAAAATCTTTTATGATTTTATAGAAGTTCGGTTCAAATTTGAAGAACAAATAATATTTATTGGAAGTAGTTCATCCTTAGGTTATTGTATTATTTATTATCTTGATATTAAGTATTTTGTTGCTTAATAGCTGAAAAACACCAACAAAATGGCTACTCTACTAAGGATTTTCTTAACACACACTTATGTGTAAGAAGTACTATAGTTTCTTTGGTCTTGGTGTATACATGTTTGTTAGATCTTTTCAACACTACTTGTGGTTATAGTGGACTTGTTTAGTGACAAACCTTGAGAATTTTAAAAAGAAAGAAGAAAAACCCTAGTACTAGAAGTGTACAGTGACATATAAAACCCCTATAAAGTGTCTTATCTATCAAGAAAGAGTTGTAGCCTTATGTTCTTTGTGATTGGTTCTTCTATGTGTCAGATATTTTCATATTATCTTATGTCTTTCCCATGAAGTCAAAAACTATTTTATTGTTATATGTTCCCTAGAACAGGGTGGCAACTCAATTAAGGTTTTGAAGCTAGTGCTTATTTGATGAGTAGTAAAAATGGCAGACAAAAGGAAAAATACAAGAGCCTACACAAGATCCAATCCTAATATACCATTGTGTATTGATCTACCCCAAGGTGGTAGAAAGAACCAAAACAAAAAGAAAATAGATGTAAATCCCACTTGGAAACCAAGGGGTAGTGCCTTAGTAAATTCTCAATATCAACTAGTGGTAGGGAGAGAATTTTCTTCATTGAGCTCTAAATCAAAAACCACTAGATTCTTAGGAGGAGTATTCAGTACCCCATTGCAAGATGAAAGGGCTTATCAAGATAAGAATATGTCTCCAATGGAAGATGCATTCCATAGACAAAATGTGATAGATGAAATGAATCATAGGTTAGGATATAATAGTGCAATGGAGAATCCTTTTAATCCTAGAGTAGTTCCAGATGTGGAAACAAACCTTATAGATCTAGATGATCTTGCTGATTCAGAGGCCACTTCTACGAATCCAAAAGAAGTATACTTAGAAATAAATGTGTTAAAGAAACAAGTTGTAGAAGAAGAAGCTAAGCATGCTTGTTTAGAAAAGGAAATAGAGCAAGCCACCCTAAATGCCATTATTGAAAGAAATAACTTGCTTAGAAGGATAGTTGCCTTAAAGGAGCAAAACAAGAAGTTATAAGATAGGACTTTTGTCCTCCATACAGATGTCTTTTGAGACATAGATAGCTTGAGATCCAAGGTTCAAGAACAAGAAGAACTGCTAAGCCAAAGGCAAGAACATGTCATATCTCAGATCCAACCCTATAAGCCTATCCAAATAGATCATGTAGAACCTACTATCAAGCAGACAGAAAAAGGAAAAGGTAAGGTAGTAGGAATCCACATTAATGAACCTCAAGCTATACCAAAAAAGCCCTAAAATCTACCTATGTCTAAGATGGATTTAGATTTGGAAAAGGCTAGGAAGGAGAAGGAGGATCTTGTCAAGGAGCTTGAAAAGGTTGAAAATGAAGCTCAAATAGTAGAAACTAGAAGAAAAATTCAATTCATCAATTCCAATTGTACCTTAGCTTCATGGCCTAATTTGTCTAGCCAAGTTGCAACTTCTATACTTGCTTGTGGACTAGTAATTTCAAATCAAGTTATGTCTCAGTCTACCCTTGCTTCATCTTGTACTATTAACCCTCAAATCCCTAGTGTTCTAGCTCAACACTCTCAAAGGGTCATTCATAATCAGGCTAATATAGAAATCAACTCAAATTTTGCTAGTTTTCAGAAGAAACCCATTTACATGGAAAAATATAGACAAATTCCATTCTTAGGTATTCCTAGTTTTCCACACCCTATATCAGTTGACCTAAGAGACAAAGTTGTTAAGCTTTTTGGGAAATAATGTTGTTATCGATGAAGAGCACTTGATAATTTTCATAGATATGCTAAATGATTTTGAAGTTGAACATGAAGATGTAGTAATGAAGTTTTTTGTTCATTCATTGACTAAAGATGCTAGGGATTGGTTTAGAAGATTCCCTGATGACAGCATTAGTTCATGGAGTAATTTAGAATTTTTTTTTAAAGAACAATATGGATACAATACAAATGCTGGATTTATGTTGAATGATTTTAATAACATCAAGAAGAACCCTAATGAATCTGCATTTGATTTTAATGTAAGATTTCAAAAGGGAATGTATAAATATTGAAGGTTATGATATTGAATGAGGATGTCTACCTTACAACATATTTTAATGCTTTTGATAGCAAGATGGCCTATTAGTTGAGATATATAGATCCTAAGACTTTGAGAGATGCTTATAAGATTGTAGTAAACATTGAAACTAATGGAAAGGCATTTGGTAAGCTTGGGAGGAGAGAAGACCCAAAGATATTTAACCCAAAGAACAATAAAAAGGAAGTTGATAAAGTTTTTGTAGGTAAGAAGCCTAAAGAAACCACAATAGGTCAAGTGTTTGACTTGTTAAAAAAGATGAACCCAACAACTTTCAACACATAGAAATCTAATGTTGGTGAGAAGGCCCTAGTGAATAACAACCATTTCAATAGAAAATCTAGGATGTAGAATTACCCCTATACTACTCAGTGCAAAGATGGTAAACCAACTTCTAACTAGACCCAAAATGTAAAAGATAAGGGTACACCATATCCTCTGCAAAGGAGTTCTATTAATATGAATGATGATGTACCATGGTGCATCATATGTCAATCACCTCACTCTTCATATTATTGTGTGATTGCTTAGTCATTTTTTTCAAATCAAAATTCACAAAATGAGAAAGAAGAAGAAGAAAAAAGTCATGGTGATGTAAGCTATAATATGGTGAGCATGTGTGATGACTGTGTAGATTCTGATTTGGAAGAACCTAAAAATGATATTCCAAATCAAAGAATTGCTTACCAGTTACATCATCAACAAGTGTTCTTAGATGATGAAGGTTATGGTGAAGCCCAAGTATGTGTTACATTAATTGAAGTTGGCCATGTCAATTTAAGAATGCCTTCTAAAGAGGAGATTGATAGAATCAATGCAAAGATGATTTCTCAAGTTCATAGCAATTACAATTTGAGAAATAGAACAATTAATAATGATATTGGGAAACCATCTGGTATATTCATAAAGGACATTACACATAAAATAAAGGATGAAAATAAGAAGACCAATGTAGAGATAGTTAATGTTAAAGATAGCAAGACCAAGAAGTGGGGACCCAAGAAGAAAGTTCAATTCCAAATAAATGAGACAGTAAAAGCAACTGTGTAAGAGAAGAAGTCAAGATCTAATACTATCAATAAAGTAATAGTGCTTGCTATCCAAAAGAATTTTATTCCAAGTATTCTTGTAAAGCCCACTATGTCTAAGCATATTGATATGATTTCTATGTTGTCACAGATAACTGTCAAAGTACCTTTGTCTAAATTGTTTAGAATTTATGAGCATAAGAGTAAAGCCTTGTCATGGTTGGGTGGGATAGGAAATAATAGCAATATTGTTGAGAAAAGTGTTATTCAAAAAACCCTAGTTGTGGTAGAAGATAGTGGTATTATATCCCAAATTTCTTAAATGTTTTTGGACGATTCATTAGTAGCCTATATAGAAGATATTGACCCATTCTTTCTTAGTTTGATTATAAAAGGAAAAACATTGAAAAATTGCATGATAGACTTAGGGGCCTCTAATACCATCATGTCCTTCAAAGGAATGGAAGCTTTAGGTCTAAAAGTAGATACAAAGAAAGGTAGGTGTAGAGTTATGGATGCTAGAGAAGTGCCAATCATAGGTACTATCAATGTATTACCATTTAAGCTAGCTACATACCCTAAGGTAGAATTGACTATGTTAGTCATTGTAGTTGATATTCCTCCACATTATGGAATGTTGGTCTCTCAAAAATAGAGTATTGCTATGGGAGGTAGCCTAAAATGTGACCTATCCTATGCAACTTTTCATATAGGAGATAAAGTCGTTAAAGTAAATAGAGAGCCAAGGGTCAAACACATTTTTGGGGAAGAAATTGATAAAGATTCTACTTGTTTCTTAGACACTAGTGTAAATGCATTTAGGGCATAGATAATTATTCAACAAGTTGAGAAATTGTCTATTGTAATTGAGCATGATGTTGAATGTTGTATGGATTTACCAATTTTGTGGACCATTTACTTTGATGGGGCCACCTCTAAAGAACGTTCAAGGGTAGGAGTTATTTTTATTTCTCCTAGAAAGAATACTTTTAGATATTCATTCACCTTTAATTTTTCTTGTACCAATAATAGTAGAATATGAAGCTCTTTTATTATAATTGAAAGTTACAAGCCATCATGGAATCAAAAAAGTTGCATGTCATAGATGATTTTGAATTGGTTGTTTCACAAATAAAGGAAACTTATGCCTTAAAAAAAAAAAGGTTGAAACAGTATAGAAATGTTGTCTGGGATCATATTAATTTTTTTGATGCGTTTGGTGTCTCTTAGAGGGATAGGAGTTAGAATAAAATAGCTGACCTATTGGAAAATGTAGCAATCAAGCCTAAGGACATGTCATTTGTAGGAATTTCATATATTGAGGTTCAAAAATATCTTTTGAATTTTATGCTAAGTGAAGACAAGTATCATGGTCAAGAGTTAGACTGTAGTGATATAATTGAAACCACATATGGTAAGGAAACATTTTTTATTCAAGAGATCATATAGTTGAAGACTAATAAATTACCTAAAGGATTGGTTGTTCTAGAAAACATGTTTGACAACCAAGATAGGGTGAAGCCCAAAATTAGAGATTACATGCCTCAAGAACTAGAAGAGATAAACCTAGGTATTGCTGAGGCTCCAAAGAAAGTTTATATTGGTCAAAAATTGCTAGCTAAAATTAGAAAACCTTTAATTGACTTTATCAAAAAATATAGACACATCTTTGCATGGTCTTATGATGATCTTAAGGCCTAGAGGGGAGACTTGTTCTAGCATGTTATTCCACTCAAAGATAATGTTAAACCTTCTAGACAGAAGAAAAGACCTGTAAATCCCACTTTAGCCCCTAAAATGTAGGAAGAATTGATGAAGCTAAGGGATGGAGGGATAATCAAACCAATCGGGCATTCTACTTTGGTTTCAAACTTGGTGCCTATTAGAAAAAAGAATGGAGATGTAAGACTTTGTGTACACTTTAGGAACTTGAATATAGCTTCCCTGAAAGACAATTATGGGTTACCAAATATGGAGGATATGTTGCAATAGGTAACTAATTATGAGTTGGTGTCCATGATGGATGGATTCTCAGGGTAAAATCAAGTCCTTGTGAAGGAGAATGAACAATTTAAAACAACTTTTACAACTCCATGGGCTACATATGTGTATATCATAATGCCTTTTGGGTTGATTAATGCAGGAGCAAATTTCCAAAGTGCTATGGATGTAGCCTTCTATGATTACATCAATAGCTTTATGGTAGTATACCAAGATGACCTTATAGCTTATTCCAAGAAAGCTGATGTCTATTGTAGACACCTAGAAAATATTTTCATTAAAGCCTTGGAATATGAAGTATCCTTAAACCCAAAGAAGTGTACATTTGGGGTAACTAAAGGCAGATTAATGGGACATATAATATCAAAGGATGGAGTAAAGATAGATCCTCGGAGAGTGGCAGTCATTAACAAGATGCCTAAACTAAAGAGTGTGAAGGGAATACAATCCTTCCTTGGGAAAGTAAATTTTCTAAGGAGGTTTGTTGTGAATTGTGCATATTTCAGTAGGCCTATTTCAAAAACGCTTAAGAAGGGAGCTACTATTAATTGGGATGGTGAACCTTCACAGGCTTTCCAGGACATCAAAATAACCATAAAGAATGCTCCAATCCTTAGGACACTAGATTACACTAATTTAATGTATATATTATCTTTTGCATCCTTCCATACTATAGCTCTAGTCTTATTACAGAAGAATGAGGAAGGATATGAGCAACCAATTGCATTGTTTAGCAAATCCTTATTACCTGCTGAATTGAAATATGAGATTAATGAAAAATATGCTTATGCCTTAGTGAAATTTGTTAAGGATTTGAGATTTTATTTGGTAGGTGCCATTATCATTGTATTTGTACCTAGTGCAGCTATTAAATACATATTTTCTCAATAGGAGGTATCAGGAAGAAGGTGTAGATGGATCAATAGGATTCAAGAATTTAATATTGAAATTTAAATTACAAAATTGGTAAGAAGTCAAGGGTTAGCTAAGCTTATGGCTCAGTCCAACTTGGATTCTAATCAAATAAATTTGGCAATAGATGACCTGAGATCAGACCTATGTGATACAAAACATTGTGAATGGTATGCTAATATTATACACTATCTACAACATATGGAAGCTCCTTCCCATTTGACAAAAATTGAGAGAGTGGTGGAGAAATTATGAAGGTGTGCTACTAATGTGTGTTGATCAAGAGAAATCAAATGAGATACTAAAGGGGATGCATGTTGGAGTCCAAAGAGGATAGTATATGGACAAAACAACTGCACACAAAATAATGAGAGCTAGATTTTGGTGGCCTTCCCTTTTCAAAGATACTCAAGTAATGGTCAAAAAGTGTGATGCATGTCAAAGATTTGTGGGTAAACTAAAATATTAAGGTAACACTCCATTAAAGCAAGTGTAAGTTCAAGCACCATTCCAACAATGGGGGATGGATTTTATATGTGAAATTTTTCCTAAATCTCACTCTGGTTATTCATAGATGTTGGTTGCTACTGATTACTTCACAAAGTGGGTGGAGGAAATTGAAACAAGAAATGCTACTAGTAGGGTTTTCAATAATTTCCTTCTCAATAACATCATTTCAAGATTTGGTTGCCCCTAGAAAATTGTGATAGATAATGCAATGTGCTTTAGATTTGAGGAGTTTATAATGTTTTGCGATAAGTATGGGATTAAAAGATCAACATCTTCTCCCTATCATCCACAAGGGAATGGACAAGCTGAATCCACAAATAAAAGCTTTTTGAAATTAATAAAAAGAACCTTGAATGATAACAAGAAGGCTTGGGATTCGAAGTTACAATTGGTAATATGGACTGATAGGGTGACTATGAAGAAGGCCATAGGTGTAGCACCTTTCGACATTGTATATGGAATTTAGGAAAGGATGCCTTAGAACAACCTAGTGGGTTTGTATAATTATATTCAAATGTATGATGAAGACATTATTGATGATATGCAAGAAAGGTTGGATGAGTTAGCAGGGCTAACTGAGACCAAGAAAGAAGCATCTCTCAAAAACTAGAAATTACAATTGTAAGTCAAAGCACTCTATGATAGAAGAAAAGTGAGAAAGAAATTTGAAATTAAAGATTTGGTCCTCATGTGGAATGCCAAGATTCAGGATAAGGGAAAACATGGTAAATTTGATCCTATATGGTTAAGCCTCTATCTAATTAAAGCTACATGGGGCAAGGACTCTTATATTCTAAAGGATTTATCAAGCAATATTCTTGAACTGCTAGTTCATGGAAAGTTCTTGAAGAGGTATTTTTGTTAAAAATACCTTTTTATTCCATGAACATTAGTTTAGGGTTTCTATACATTTTTTGAATCCTTTGTGTCTCTTGAATAGCCCTTGTATATATTTTCTTTCTTGGTGTTGTTGCTCTCTAAGTAGTTGTCAAATAAGAAAGATGGTCAAGTTTGTGGTCTACTTCCCCCAAGGATTCTAAGCCCTCGTATGAATTATTACTTATTCATTGTCCCCAGATAAAGCCAGTGTTGACCTGGTTTTTCACCCTTTGTCATGTGTTGTACCTCACAGTGAAAAACCCTAGGTTTATGATTCAAAGTTTATGAATTTGTTAAAACCCTAGATAAAATTTCCTTAAAATTTTCATAAACCCTTGTTTGTGTGCCCTAGTCGTCAAAAGTGATTAAATATAATTTTCAAATAAAATTTTGTTGGACATGCTTATTGTAAGTCTTATTTTCCCCAATGTTTTATTTTTTCTTTTTGCAAATTAAACCTTTTTGTTAAAAGTGCCCTAACCATAGTTAGCTTTCTTTATGTCTTTCTGTGTAACATCTTAACTATGGTGTTTTGTTGTGATCAATTGTTGATCTTTTCAAGATCAATGGTAGGTGCATGCCCACAAGATAGATATGTTTTAAGTTTAAATGAAGTGGGCAAGCACATTTGAGACAAGTAGCACTTGATGATGTGGGTTGTAACTTTGTTGCAAAGGCCAATGTTTGTCAAAGCTTGTTAGTACTTTTGAGACTTTTTCCAGAATTGTTAGTGCATGTTCCATTTCCCAACAATATCATTGGTTAGCCCATGCATTGGAGTTGCTTTTGCTTCCATGTTGATTGAGATGTTGATCTTTAGAAGATCAACAATGGGTGCTTTACAACTTTATGGAGATGCGAGGTCATTAATCAAAGCGAGGAAGCACCTTGGTGACACCTATCCCTAATGATGTCACAAGGAATGCTTCACACATATCAAAGGACACAAATTGTACACCATTGATCTTGATAAAATTTATGGGTAGCACATGCAGAGTTGTTTATGAAAAGTAAACAATGTAGTCTATATTGGTGGTAGATTTGACAGACATGTTGTCACAAACATAATGCATTCATTAGTTGGTGTGGTTGACTTGACATTAAGAGGCATGATTTTATTGCATCGTTGATTATGGATAAATCAATAGATAGTTCTTACCTACATTACCAATATGATTGAAGTTTAAGGAAAGTGGGGAAGCATTGGCATGCTATGTGGCATAGTGGGACCTATTGCTAAGAGATTTGTTATCTCATGCCAGGCTGGAAATGAAGATGCTAGGTGGACAACATTTTAAGAATTTTATTTGCAAGGTTATAGTGTTTTTTTATTATGATCATTTATCTTTGGAAGATCGACGATCAGTGCTTCACTACATTATGAATGTGCTCAAAGTTTAAGTAATGCAAGAATGTGCCTGTTCAAAACATGGCATATTTTGTAAGGTTTTATTGTAGCTTTTTTATTTTCAACAAATGGAGGGAAGACCTTGTGTTTTCAGAATAGATGGAAACAAAAGAAGAGGGTGTGGGCCAAGAAGAATATCAAGTAAATGAAACCTCATTAGAAGAAAGAAAAAGAGAACAATCACCCATATAAATAGACTAACCAATCACAACTGCTAGCCCGAGGGACCAAACTAATACTGTGGAAGCCGAGGACTCAATAATAACTATTTTTTTAACAGTTCATGATGATGAAAGTGTAGAGCCTCAAGTTGAAGTGACCTTGTAGAAATTAGAGCCTGACACATCATTGACAAACCTAATGGCTACATATTCTGAGGATTCAGAATAATAAAGAGCCAATCAAGAAATTTGTAGCATTTGAAAATGTAATAGAAAATGGGCCCACAAAAAGAATATTATGATATAAAGTTTTTTTTGTTGCACAAAATTTTGTCTTTTATGACAACAACAATTGTAAATATCTTTTTTGTAAAGGACAACTATTAATTCTCTATGCCTGTAGCTTGTTGCATCTAACACTATATAAGTGAGATTCCATGGCTAGAGAAAAGGTCTAAATTGTTGTATAATTTTAGTCTTTACTAAGTTTGTTTGGTCCTATTTCTTGGTGCAAACTTTAGGATGTTTTTCTCTACAAGTATCTAAGAATACATTAATCTAGTAGGATTTTGATGTCTTATCTTGAGTCATTTTGAGTTTTCATTTCAATTGTATACTATTTTCAAAGGAAATTAATACAAAGATGAATTGTCCCCATATCTATTCTTGCTAAAACTTATCTCCATTTTTATTTACTAGGTCATTTTGAAGTTGTATGAGCAAAGCGTGTCCAATTGAATGTAATTAAATCAAGTTTCATGTCAATTCACTATTTCTTTTAATTTAATGAATTAAGTAAATGCTTCAATGAGGTTGACATGATTTCCATGGTAATAGGAAGGATGTCTGTAAGAATGATTTTTAGTGAGAATTGCTAATATTATTGATTGTAATGCAATCAATTAGATCTAGAAATTGAATGGACTCTGAATCCCAATGGATAATAAACTGATCTATTGATTTAGTTTGAAAATGTAAAGATCATGAACAAGCATCAAGATTAAATTTGAAGTCAATTTTAATTTACTATTTGAAGAATGTTAATGCTAGTCAGCACTTGCTTACATGTAATCCCTGTGTTTTAGTTAGTTGCTATTGTCCAGAATTATTTATAAATCTAAGAAGATCTGTGACCAAATATATTATAAGGGATGTGTATTGTTGTGAAATTTCATTGAATGAATAAAATATGTATCTAATATCAGTTTGAAAATATTTCATCCCTCAGGTGCACCCGCCTTGGTTTTGCAGAGCCTAAAGAGTAGAAAATATTTTATGATTTTGTTGAAGTTGGGTTCAAATTTGAAGAAAAAATAACTATTTATGGGAATTAGCTGATCCTTAGGTTATTATATTATTTATTATCTTGATATTAAGTATTTTTTTGCTTAATAGTTGAAAAACACCAACAAGGTAAGACTGGATAACTGTGTTGAGAATTTTGATGAGTTGGTAGCTCAAGTCCCTAAGGCAATCAGGAAGAAGATTGATCTAGATTATGTTGATGATGAATACACAGCGGGAGGTATCTAATGAAGAAGATCAATTTGTAGATGGCCAGCCTAAACAAGATGTTCAAGATGTTCATAAGAGTTCTACATGGGTAAACCAAAGGCATTAGAAGAAATATATGGTAGAAATACTATACAAGACTCAACAAAAGGCTCTTCAAATTTTTCCAAGGGGAAATAAGTACTTTGATGTTGTTAGAAGAAGATTCATAATGTCTTAGGCATTTGAGAATGAGAAAAGAGATAAGAAATTGCAATTAGAGACACAAATGATTGATGATAGAATCATTGAGTCTAAGGAATTTATGGATTATGAAAATTGTATTAAGTCAAATGAATTCAAAAGATTCCCTTTTAAAATAAAGAGAAATTAATTGAAATTGCAAATAAAGCTTGGAGATTCAGATGAAAAGGTTGCTGGGTTGATATAAAAGTTGTAGGAGTATGACCCTGCTAGTGAAATCCTCACTATTGAAGAGGCTAGAGATCTAGTCAAGAGAAGTGGAATGATTATCTTCCCAGTATGGGATCTGAGCTCTTTGTTTTTACTTGATCAAATAAGAAGACAAGAGAGATTAGTTTCTTTTGAAGAGGAAAACCAATATGGGGAGATAATGGCATTAGGGTTTAATTTGGATGCCTAAACAATGGTTATATGGAGTTTAGCTCCAAAAAATGATAAGCCCACTCTCATGGAAATAAAGGAGTCCCCCAAGGGAAATGTTATATTTTGGCATGCAATATACATCTAGTGACTAGATTTTGGGAATGCATACTTTGGTAGCATTAATGGGTAAACATAAGATGGACACTCTTGAAGCTTAACTTGTAAAAAATTATGAAAATTTTATTGGGACAAGGAGTTATGAAGAGGAAATGAAGAAGACTTATGTCTTACAACAAAATGTCATCAAACTAGAAATGGAGGTGGCTTCACTGAAGAAATTTGTCATAATTGTTACAGAGGGCTAGATATTTGAGACAAGGGAAACATCAGGCCAGGATATGGATATTGATGAAGAAAAATTAGAAGCTAGTAAGGATGTGGAGCTTAGAGCTTTAAAGAGTTTATTAGTCCATAAGATCAATGCACTAAAGATAGTCTCACAAAATGTGCATGGCAATTATATTGCCTTAGAAGGAGTGGAATACAAATGTGTAGAGGCAATTGCTCTGTTATCTGCATTATTCAACACATGGGGCCCTTACACTCATTTTTTTGATAACATAATCACTATACTTCCATAGAAGAAGGACCTACAAAAGGAAACCATTATGAGTAAAAGAAAAAAAATCCATAAGGTGAGAGATCTAAATGGTTTCTTTGGGGTTAAGATGCATCTAGTACAAAGTAAAATGAAAATAATTGCTTCTAGGATACCAAATTTTGTGCCTATAATCTTGGATAGCAAAGGAAAAATAAAAGACTGGATTGAATGGTCATCATCATTTGATAATATCCTTGATCATCCCAGGTTTTTGTCTTTTTGTAAGAATGAAGCAAGTGCCACTATTGTTTATGATATGATAGACATACTTTATAAGTTAGAAGGAGAGATGTCTAAATTAGCTTTTGAGGTTAAAGCTATAACTGATGCTAAATGGATCAAATGCCTAAAGGAGCTAGATGCGATTAGATATATCACATGGTCTGGTATTGATATAGACATCACTATTCCAGAGTTGATTATAGATATCAAGGCCCTACCTGTAGACACCTAAATTTGATTACACTATTTTAGTAATCCTATTTAGTTATCTAAAAAGGCATTATTAATTAAATTTCTATTTAATTAATCCTTTGTCATCCCCTAGTTGATTAATTTAATTAATCATCTATAGTCCTAATTGATAAATCAAATAATCTATTATTTATCAATTAAATCTTATTCTTCTATCTAATTCCAAAAATCCCCATTTATTAAATAAATCTATTTGATAAATGAAATCCTCAAATTCAAAAACCCCTAACCTATCTCTAATCCTCCATTTAGCCTAATCCACCCCATCCACCCATACTAACCACGCTTAGCCACTAACTCACCCACCCTCATTAATGCCATCCACTTGCACATCTCTAACATCCCTAATCTAATCCTAAACCCAAGCCTAATCCACCCCCTAATGTTGTCACATTCCTTTAACAAGTTTAAGACTTTCCTAATCCAAAACAAAGTCTCCCCTCAAAAAACCCAACCACGAAGTCATGAGTGCTCTTACAAAACATAAAAGACTCTTACAAACCCACTCATGACTCTTACACCCATCTTCCACACTCTTCCCTCTTCCACACTCATTCCTCTTACATCCCTCTTACATACTCAACCCCACTCATCATGACTTTAACCAACCCTTAACCCTACCCTCTCACACTCATCCTCCTTGTGACAAGTGTCACCTTCCCATTGGTGCTAAACAAGCACAATCCATGTGCTCCCCTTTGAGTGCATCTTAGCCCTCCTTAAGCCTTCATCCATCCTTGCATCTAAGCCCTCCATCCCTCTACCCCTTAGCCTATAAATTGAATCCCATCCCAAGCCATTTCATCAACAATCTTTGAGCTAAAGTTACCATGCTATTTTGAGAACCAAAGCCATCAACCATACCCTTATAATGCCAAATTGAGAGCTCACAAAGCTACCAATTTTCCATTACCCATCTCCATTGAAGCAACTTTTGAGCATCTTGAGCATACATCCACAGCAAAAGGACACATCTACAGAATCAAGAAAGCATGGAGTGTTTTCTCTCGTGAGGTTTGCACTTCTTATTTTCTTTCTTAGTCTAAGCATATATGTGAATTTAGTTTTTGGTTTGTGAATGTTTACTTTATTTGTTAATGTTCTTTGCATACTGATTCTGGTTCTACATTTTGGCACACCCGGTGGGACCCCACTATGGGTCATTTAATCATCTATTTTCATCTATATGTCATTTTTCTAACCATCTAATGTTTGCTGTTGTTTGAGTGTGTTGTGAGGGTGTTTTGCTTGTTTTCGCAGGTTAAAGAACGAACTTAGGAAGAAGAAATACCATCTAAAAAAAAAAAATTCGCATTTTAAGCTTTTTTTGGCGCAGTTTTGGCGTCTGCAACCTGTTCTGTCTGCAAAAATCGACTTCTGCGAAAATTCGCGTCTGCGAAAATCGACATCTGCGAAAATCCGCGTCTGCGCAAATCGACATCTGCGAAAATCCACGTCTGCGAAAATCGACGTCTGCGAAAATCCGCATCTGTGAAAATCAACATCTTTGTTTTGTTCTCTTCTCATTGCAGGTTGGAGCACATATGGAACCACTAACCATGTTTCTTGCAGGTTTTCATGTTGCTAAAAAAATGAACTTGAATGTTTAACCATTTGTCTTTGAATGCATGTTGCTAAAAAAAAAAAAATGAACTTGAATGATTAAACACATTTTTCATTGAATGAATGTTGCTCAAAAACACACTCTTGAATGTAATGGGTTAAAATCAACTTTCTTTGGAATGCATGCTTAAAACAAAAAAAATCCAATCTTGAATGCCAAGGATCAATTAACCATTACAAATCTCTTTTTCACATGCAATCTAGGTAAAGTTGGATTTTTGGACATTTAAGAAACTTTGTTAAGTTAAAATACAAATTTACAAAAATCAATTTGAGTAGTTCCTTGGACTCACCTCTTTTCTAATCACCCATCAAATATTAACCATTGGTTGCAATCTCAGCGCCATTTATGGGGATGGGTCTACTTGAAAAAGGTGTTAAATGTTCCACAATCTAACTCACTCACTTGGTCTTTGAACATTTGCTTTAACTTTATCAAAATTCTTAAATGGTCAAAACTCTAGATTAAATCGATCACACTTCAAGTTTGGGCACTAAAATTGAACAACAACTGATGTGGAGAGCCTCCGAGCGCGCGCTTGAAATCGAATCTCACACACTTTTTTTTGGGCTTAAAACAAACTCACACTCAATCTTGAATGCCTTAAAGAAAATTAATCGATACTTGACGTGGAGGGCCTCCGGGCACGCGAGTTTGCTTTTGTTGACCCTAACTCTTCTTATTGTGTGTATTCTTCGATTGATTTACTTTTGTTGGCACTTCAAGTTGGAATTGAACATTGTCTCTTAAACATGAGTGCTTGCAAAGTCTAGATTAGCACACATAAGAGTCAGTTGGTAAAAGAACAAGCGTGTTTTTTAGCCCAAGGTCATCCGAGTCTTCTCTCCCCTTGTCGTCTTTCGAGGCCATCTTGGGTGCATAAGATTAGGATCCAAAACCTTGTTTCTTTTTTTAGGAGGCCCGGTTGGGGATTTCATCACCCCTTGGACGACCTCAACTCCAGCGTTCCGGCGGAGTATAAGAATCGGGAGGTGAATCGAAAGACACCTCTCTTGGGATCAAGATTTTGTCATTCGGGCTAAGCCTCAAGGAACTTTATACCCTTGAGAAGTGAAAGAGGAGAAGTGGGTTACCGCTCCTCTCGGCTGTGTGACATCCTTTTGGTCTCATCTACAGATTTGGGCCTCACGTACCTTGCGTATATCGAGGACTCCCTAGCTAAACCAATTGTCTGCCTTGCAGAAAACCATCTAGGATGTTAATGTGTTTGGAGTGACTGATTGAAACATTTGTAGAACAAACACACTCCTTGGCGCAAGTACCACATTCTGAGAACCACAAACTTCTATCTGGGTGTTCCTATCTATTGCTTGTTTTTATTTTACTTGTTGAATGAATGTTTGCCAAACTTGGTCAATCCTAGCTTAGGGCACACTTAGCGTAGTCACTACCTATTTTGGAAGTTGAACAAGTTGAAGCAAAACAACTGAGATTTTTTCCAAAGCCAAGCAGATTCAAGAATTTATGTCGGAACAACCCAAACCCAAACCCAAACAGAAGTTTCACAAGGTCAAACTCAAGCCATCTCTAGCATACCAAGAACTTTTAGCCAAGAGAAAAGCAATAACACCAAGCCCACGAATTTTCAAACTCCACAAAGCAGAGGACAAAGCTACCGACGAAGCACTTCAAGAGGCCTGGTTAGAGCGCACCATCAAATTTAGCCAACATCCAGGAGTTAATCCTGCTTATGCCTTACCAACTAGGCATGATTTCTATGATTAGACACCCTTGTTTCTCCACATCTTCTTGGATAAGCTTCACTTTAGAGTCATATTTGTAGAAAAGCCAGTCATCTTAGCTTATCCCCTTAAGCATTATTAGCTCATCCATCTCATTTAGAATCATACCATCTAGCTAGTAATCAAAAATCTGCACATCTAAGCTTTCAAAATTGTTGTCACCTTGCTAAAAGTTTGCCATTCCTAAAATCTTCCAAATCCACCAATCTCACCAAGGTTATCCCTTTGACAGAGCTTTGTCTAGGGTAATCTAGCTTTGTCACTTGTTATCCTTCATCACCTTGAGCTAAAGGTTGGGATTCGCAAGTGGTCAATCTTGTGTTCTTCCTAAAGGATCATCAGTCTATCCTTAAGTTGACACAATCACCACCAAGCTTGCACATAGGAAAGCAGACCTTTTGTACTTTGACAACATATCTTTGAAGTTAGAATCCCCAACCCAATCCTCCTTAGGTTTTGTCATATAGTTTTGCCTCAACCTAGGAAATCATTTGCATAGAAAAGCCTTCCCCCTTTTGCATCCATCAGCATTATTGCATCTCATCCCTAGGAGCATTTTTCATGCCACCCGTCACTCGCTTAGCCAAGAAGAAAGAAACAATGGAGCCCTATCATTTGGATCGAACAACCTCACCCCCCTTGAGCACTCAGCCATCCTTCAGCCCAGAGCAATCTATGCCATCAACTACTGACATTGAAGCTTTCATGAACCAACCAGGAAATGCAGTATTGGTAAACGCCATTATAGACAAAAACAAAGAGACAATCATGGCTAACTTTCGAAGGGACAATGTAGGAACCTTTGACTTTGGAAGACCCCCTCCATTATCAGATCCATCTCACCCATTATTTGGGCAGCTGCCACCACCCATAGGCTCTTATGATCCAAATTATCCTCAATTTATTCCAAAAGAAGAGCCTCCAGCCAATCCATATGACCCAACAGACCCAAACATACCATCATCCACCCAATTTGAAATCTCCATGCCGCAAGCCAACCCAGCCACCACCACTCCATCCTTGATTCATACCTCTCCGCTCCAAACCCCCTTTACCCAAAACACCTCTCTGTTCACCCCCTTCACTATTGCTGTTGCTCCCCAACCTAGCCTTCCCAATCCACCCATCTCCCAAGTTAGTGCTAGCATCTTTGGCCAACCTCAGTAATATACAATAGGGATGCCACCCATGGGGCCAAGTAATCAACCTTTCATTGCCCCCAGCTTGTTCACCACAGCCCAAAGCACAATCCCATCATTTCCATTAGGTCTTGGGAACTCAATACCACCATCCACAAATCCACAAGCTACTACCTTCACTCCACAAAGCTATCAAAACCCACAAGCTACTGCCAATCTTCTACCAAGCTCCCAAGTGACCCTAGCTCCCACCACCCCTCTACCAAGCTTCCAAATCTAGCCACAAAGCTATCAAACCCCATCAGTTCCATTCCCAAGCTTTCAATTCCCACCACCTCCACCACCAACTAATCCATTACCTCCAATTACCAACTACTTTTCAATGCCACTTCTAGGAGGTAATCCACCACCCCAGCCAACCACCAATTATTTGCAGATGCCATCCCAAATGGGGGCACAACCCACATACATTGGTCAAACCCCACAAGCCCTCTGATCCTTTCCCCAAGCCTCACAACCACCTTATACCTTACCTCCACAAAGCAATCCATTTATCCCACAGCCAGCTTATGTTCCTCAATCCCAACCTCAAATCCCATATCAACAGCAAGCCTCGCAGCACATGCAGCAATATGCACCACCTCCCCCTCAACAACCCATCATCCACCATGCAGCTGTCCAAACAATGTACAATCCCTATCAGCAAATCCCTCACAGCCATCCATATTCAGTGGCCCCATCCAGCACATACCTACCTCAAGGTACTCCTACATTGGGGGCACCCCAACCATCACCTATCAATTCAGAGTGGGAGCAAATGAAGACAGCTCTGAAAGCCATCCAAGAAGGGAATGATCCAAAGACATTCAAGTTTGAGAATGTGTGTCCTTACCCATTTGACAGAGCCATTACCACGACACCATTTCCCAAACACTTTGAGGTACCTAAATTTGACAAGTTCAGAGGAAAAAGAGACCCTATCACACATATCAAAGAATTTTACATGCATTTCCAGGACATGGCATACAATGATGTCTTCCTCTTGCGCCTTTTTCCCAAAAGCTTGGCTGGACCAGCTCTTGAATGGTTTTATAGAATCCCCTATGGCACAATTAAAAACTTTGCTGAATTATCTGAGGCATTTGTAGCCCAATATGCCCATCTTGTTGAAACAGAGCTATCAATAGTTGATCTTGTCCACACCAAGCAAAAAGGTGGAGAAAGCCTTGCCGAATACCTGCAAAGATGGCAAACCCTTACCACCCGCATATCCTGCACCTTGCCAGAACACCATGTGGTGAAAATGTTTATTGATAATGCACATCCCAGCTTGGCTCACCACATGACCATGAACTGTTTGCAGACCTATAAGGATATTAAAGAGAAAGGAATGATCCTTGA
Source organism: Cupressus sempervirens (assembly GCA_028749045.1). Taxonomy (NCBI): domain Eukaryota; kingdom Viridiplantae; phylum Streptophyta; class Pinopsida; order Cupressales; family Cupressaceae; genus Cupressus; species Cupressus sempervirens. The sequence goes on from CM053783.1 coordinate 276,273,531, forward strand.
GCAAGGACTCATCAAAGATGGTGTGGTAAAGATTTACAAAGAGGCCAACCAAAATCAATCACATTCCAATGACAAGTCTAGGTATTGGAACAAAAACAAGCATGTTGCAATAGATGGGGTTACTGACACCAGACATGTGAATATCATTGGTCCTTCTCAAAACCAGTCTAACCCACCATATCAAACAAACAACCAACGAGCTACCAATTACCAACAACGAAACAACCAAAGCTATCAAAACCACAATACAAGACCCAACTTTCAAGGGTCTAACAATCAAGCTAATGCCATCAATGTAGCTGCAGGGCAAAAGCCCAGATTCCAACCTGCACCTAGAAACTATACAACCCTTGCTGAGCCATTGGATGTTATTTTTGAGAAATTGGCTAAGGAAAACCTCATCAAATTTCCTCCTACCCAGCAAATTGATCCAAGCCAATCCAAAGCTGCATGGTACAAGGACAATGAGTATTGCAAGTTCCATAGGGTAAACGGTCACACCACCCTCAGATGCATGAAACTGAAAGACTATGTGCAAGACCTCATTGATAAGAAGGAAATCACTGTTGGTGCCCAAACCTCTCCCAATGCAGGCTTACAGATTTATCAAAATGCTTTTCCTCCACACAACAACCAAAATCCTGGAAAAGCACCTATCCAAAACCACACCAACAACCGCCAACCAAACCAACAGTATGGGAAGAACAATGACCACACTTCATCCTATATAGACTATGGTAGCCTTATAGGTTGTATATCGGAGAAAGAGCCTTCTGTCAATGTTATCAATATCCGAGGACCAGACAATGAGTGTGCGGTCACCACTCGAAGAGCACGATTTAACATCACAGGCCCACCAGTTTCATCAACACCATCAGCTCCATCAAAAAGCCGGTACAATATCTTGGAACACCTTGGGAACATGCCAGCCCAAATATCCATTTTAGACCTTCTCCGCACTAGTCCTATGTACAAAGACATCCTTGACAGTGCTCTCATAGAATCCCGTGTCCCTTCTGATATCAATGTTACTGATTTTTGTAATCTTGTTGGACACCTTTCATCCTCATGTGCCCTATCTTTCAAACCCACCAACATACCCGCGGTTGAGCCAGATCACACCCTTCCGCTTCACATAGCCATCATGGTATCCAATTTTGCCGTGAAAAGAGTAATGATAGATAATGGATCAGCCTTGAACATTTGCACCCTAAAATTCATAAAACAAGCTGGGTATACTGAGGCAGATATGATCAGTGAGGTTATCACCATCAAAGCTTATGTTAACTTGGAAAGGACCACAGAAGGGACTATTTTGCTACCAATCAAGGTTGGGCCAGTCATTCAAGAGACAGTTTGCCATGTTGTTGATCTAAACCTACCATTTAACATCCTCCTTGGTCGCCCATGGATTCATGCTATGAAGGCCGTTCCATCCACCTACCATCAGTGCATCAAATTTCCGCATCAAGGCACTGAGGTAACCATCCATGCCGATCCAGAACCCTTTGCTTACTGCAATGCGGTTGAAGCTTCATATACAAACCATTTCCCTGGAATAGACATCGGCACAGCCATCGCCAGCTCATCCCACACTTGTAATGACGCAGAAACCATCCTTGCCTCCACCCTATCTACTGTAAAGATCAACAACAAAGGATGTGGAGAATATAGTCTATCAGATGCATTTGTTGTCAGAGCAATCCCACTTGATCCACATACCCATGGACGGCCAACATATCACAAAGCTAAGGAGATTCCACCTCCTCGATAGAAAAAGTTTGGCCCAACCACCTTTGTGTCCTCAAAAACCCCTCTTCAGGAGGAGCTCACTCCAGATATCAACAATTGGCTACATAAGGATGCACCTCCAAGAAATCAAGCGCGCCTTGATCACTTCAGCCAGAAGTATCCCCAACAACATAAGCTTGTCACTGAAAAATGGAACTATCAAGGAGGTGGACTAGGACCAGAAGAAAGGGGCATGCAATGTCCCATCGAAGCACATGATTGGGAGATAAAGTCAGGTCTTGGCTTTGGCATACCCACAACTGGGGGCACCAACGAGAATGGTCACGCTTTTTTGAACATCCACCGCGACCTTGTCGAAATCGAAGACATTCCTGAGGAAGTTGAAAAGAGAGCCTACGACGATATCCCAGACCAAATCTTCCGAGGAGACTCTGTTCTCCGAGAACTATCCATCCATCTCATTGACCTACCACTTGCTCATCCACAACTCATAGATTGGGACCAACCAAGTGTCATACATATTGATGAGTTTGCATCAGAGGAAGCGCTTCTAAGATTCATGGGAGCTAAAACTCCTCATAAGAAGACAAAGCCAGATTCTGCCTACATCTACAAGCTAGATCCCAAGGGGTATTTTGGAGAAAATCCCCAACCTAGTTTCGATACACACAAAACTGGAACTAAGGTAAAATCGGGACTAGCTAAGGTAGCAAAGAGAACCCCTCAGCAAGAAAATCCAGAGCCACAAGCAGAACATGAGGATTTAGTATTGCCTCCTCAAGATAATCGACCAGAGGTGTCTTCTATTCTAATAGAGGATACTAGAGAAGTCAACATTGGTTCTTCAGAGATCCCTAGAATTGTTCACATTGCTGCATCCCTATCACAAGACCAAGCTGACCTCCTCTTTGAGGTTTTACAAGAGAACATTGGCCGATTTGCATGGTCATATCAGGACATGCCAGGACTTGATCCAAAGCTTGTAGTTCATCATCTTGCAGTTGATCCAAAGATCAAGCCCGTCAGACAAAAGCTTAGAAAAATGCACCCCAAGGTGGCATTACTAGTCAAAGCTGAACTAGAAAGAATGTTAGCTGCTAAGGTTATCCGACCTATCGACTACTCAGAATGGATCTCCAACATGGTCCCTGTCACTAAGCCTTCCGGTGACATCAGAATCTGCACTGATTTTAGAGATCTTAACAAAGCTTGTCCAAAGGATGATTTTCCCTTGCCCAACATAGATATGATTGTAGATCTCATAGCTGGACATGAAATTTTGTCCCTTATGGATGGATTCTCTGGGTATAATCAGATCAAGATTGCAGAAGAGGACCAGCATAAGACAGCATTCACTACCCCTTGGGGAACCTTTTGCTACACCATGATGCCTTTTGGCCTAAAGAATGCTGGGGCTACCTATCAAAGAGCTATGATAGCCATTTTCCATGATCTTATCCATAGCATTTTGGAAGATTATGTGGACGATATCCTAGTCAAATCTCACACCTTCATGGATCATCTTGCTGACCTGGAAAAAGTCTTTGATAGGTTGGCCCAATATCATCTCATGCTAAATCCCAAGAAGTGTGTCTTTGGGGTCACATCTGGCAAGCTTCTAGGCTTCATAGTTTCTAAATGAGGTATAGAGATTGACCCCAAAAAGGTCAAGGCTATCTTAGACATGCCTCCTCCCCAGACACTACGACAGCTTCGCTCTCTTCAGGGGAAACTTCAATCTGTTCGGCGCTTCATCTCCCAACTTGCAGATAAGTGTACACCATTTTCACACTTGCTAAAGAAGAATGAGAACTTCAAGTGGGATCTTTTATGTCAGCGTAGCTTCGATCAGCTCAAGCAGTATCTCACCAATCCCCCTATCTTGGTTCCACCAGTTCCTGGTCGTCCCTTGATCTTGTATATATCAGCAACACCTACTGCTCTAGGGGCACTTTTAGCACAACATGATGATTATAGCAGAGAGAGAGCCATCTACTATATCAGTAGAACCCTAGTTGGTTATGAAATCAATTACACTCCTATGGAAAAAGCTTGTTTGGCAGTTGTTTTCTCAACTCAAAAGCTTCGCCACTACATGCTAAGTCATACCATCCAACTAGTCTCCAAGATTGACCCTCTCAAGTATATGCTCTCCAGAACAGCACTTACAGGCCGTTTGGCCAAATGGGTTATGCTACTAAGTGAGTTTGACATCCAGTATGTGGACAGAACGACAATCAAAGGGCAAGCTATAGCAGATCACCTAGCTGATGCACCTCTAGTAGATGCATATCCTTTGATCATAGAATTTCCAGATGAGCATATCTGCCTAATTGAAGAACAGCCCCCATGGAAGCTTTATTTTGATGGCTCATACACCTCTCATGGTTCAGGGGCAGGAATATTATTAGTTACACCTCAAGGAGATTACATTCCAAAAGCCTTCAAGCTACAATTCCCTAGCACCAACAATATAGCAGAATATGAAGCTCTTGTAGCAGGATTAAAGATAGCTGCAGAATGGAATATCACTGAGTTACAAGTCTTTGGTGATTCCCAACTCATTATCAAACAAGTCTTAAATGAATATCAAACCAAAGATGAAAAGCTATTACCCTACAAAGAGCTAGTTGATCAGCTGACCTAGCATTTTACAAAGCTTCAGTTTACACAAGTGCCTCGAATGCAGAACAAGGCAGCAGATGCCATGGCCACTATCGGCTCGCTCTTGGAAATTCCCCAAGAAGCTACGCAGTATGAGTTTTTAGTTGAGCAGCTCCTCACACCTGCCTATGCGAATGAGGATTCAAACCGTGTTTGTATCTTGGTTGGTCCCCAATCCCCTTGGTACCATGAAATTCATGCTTACCTTAATGATGGTATCATATCCCCTCACCTCACACGTACCCAACGCCAGAATCTCATTCGAAAATCATCCTGCTATGTTATCATAGCCAATACCCTATATCGTCGGGGTTATCACGATACTCTCTCTCGATGTTTAGATGAAAATGAGGCCGCGATGGCATTAAAAGAAGTACATTCTGGACTTTGTGGTGCCCACACGAGTGGTATTGTCCTAGCACGAAAAATCCTTAGAGAAGGCTACTATTGGCCTACCATTGAAGAAGACTCTTGTGACTTTGTCAGAAAGTGTCTCCCATGTCAGCAGCATGCAAATCTTGTGCATGCTCCAGCACAGGATCTATAGCCTATTGCACCACCTTGGCCTTTCGCTTGTTGGGGCCTTGATCTAGTTGGAACTATCACCCCTCTCTCATCTGATGGACATAAATGGATAATAACAGCTACAGACTATTTCACTAAGTGGGTGGAAGCAGTCCCCCTAGTCTCAGCTACAGGAGTTCAAGTCTCCAAGTTCATCTTGTACCACATTGTTTGCCACTTCGGCATCCCATCCACCATCTTCACTGACCACGGAGGTAACTTTGAAAATCTCAACATGGAAGAATTGTGCACTTCCCTCCGCATCCATCACCGCTTTTCTAGCCCATATTTCCCACAAGGTAACGGCCAGGCAGAGGCAACTAATAAAACCCTCCTCAAAATCCTAAAGAAAGTTGTCAATGATTCCGACCATGATTGGCACCTTCAAATAAATCTGGCTCTATGGGCCTATCGAACTTCCTTTCGTACATCCACAGGCACAACTCCATACTCCCTAGTCTATGGTGCTGAAGCGGTATTACCTATAGAAGTTGAACTTCCCTCACTACGCATATCTTTGTGAGGACAAATCTCAGATGAAGAATACAGAGTAGCTCGACTCACCCAGCTAGATCTCTTAGACGAGAAGAGACAACAAGCCTATGACCATCTCACAGTCTATCAAACTCGTCTCAAAAGGAATTTCAACAAGAAGGTGCTCCCACGACACTTTCAGCTAGGTGACATGGTCCTCAAAGAAAATATGAAAGTCCAAGCAGATTGAGAAAAGAAAGGAAAGTTTGAACCTACATGGCTTGGTCCCTATGTGGTTACTGCCTCCTTTGGCTCCGGAGCCTATCAATTATCTACACCAGAAGGAGAACTCTTAAATGATCCCACTAACATCATTCATCTCAAGAAGTTCTATGCTTGAAGATCCTTGGTATACCCAGCTTTTGAAAAATACAAGAAAAAAATAGTAAAGAGAAATAAGCGTCCAATGGTGAAAACTTGGCAATTCAAGCGCCTTGGATAGGTACCTTGGTGAAAACCTGGTAATTCAGGTGCCTTGTGTGCTAAAGACTAATCCATTATCTATCACTATCCTATCCCTCATCCATCCACCCACCATCCCATAAAACACCTGCTTGTTCCCTTGGTGTTCCAATCAAATATCCAAAATCTGATGGAGCTTGTCAATACCTCCTGTACAGCTTGTAAATCTTGTACCAAAGCTTGTATTATACCTTGTAAATCTTGTACCATACCTTGTATATATCCAAATCTTGTCCAAAGCTTGTACCATATTCCATCTTGTAAATGATCTTGTATCCTAGCTTGTATCCTATCACATGCACACACAGAATCCCATTTTCCTTAAGCTTTTCACAAACCATCTACCTATCCACCTATCAACTATTATAGACACCCCATCCTTCACAAACATTTCCATCTCACAAAAAAAAACCAAAACATGAACAAACTTGTACATTTGTAACATATCTTGGTCTGTCAGCTTGTACATCCTCTTTAGCTTAGTATCATTGTATCTATCTGGCTTTCGTGTTAGTTCATCCTTGGTCAACATCTTGCACACATCGCACACATTGGTTAGCTATTCCAATGCATCCTTTAGCTAGATCTCATGTCACCAAAGTGCTATCCTTCTTAGTTCATCTTGCCAGATGCATTACTCATCCCGATCCATCAGCTTAGGTGCTCTCCGAAAGGTCCTTGCAGGATATAGCTTTCCTCATGTCTAATATTGGTCCGTTAGTACCTCGTCCTACCCATCTCATTGGCAAACAGTTCTCTTTTGGATTTTCACTTTCTTTTGATTTGGGATCTTCCCTTTTGGATCTTGAAATATCTTTTCCAAGCAATCTCCTTGTTCCCTCCTCAAGGTTGCCATGATCTTCCATATCATGGTATGCTGCGAATGGGGCAATTAGAGCGTAAGGTCTTGATCAGGTCTTTTGCTTGTTTTCTTTTTCTGCTTGTGGGTTACCTAGTGTCATTTCCACGCTGCTTCCTCTGGGATTCATGTGTAATATTGGGGCAATCCTTGTGTGTTTGTTTTGAGTCAGTTCGTTAGTCCTCTGGACGGTTGGTGAAAAGGCCTTGATGTTCTTGGTAACCTTGGCAATTAACCAACAGTTCTATAGCAAATCTAGTGCTCAACTACATGGTGGTACTTCTCTTTGAAGTATCCCCCCACTCAAAAAGCTTCAATGGATTCCTTTTATAGCGCTCCGCTCCTCCATTTCCCCCCCCCAATCTTGGAAAGTCTTAAGCTTGCTTTACTATTGTGCCTCTGATTTCCCTTTGTCATTCTCCTGTAGTGAGAGTTTGAGCTAATTCAGCCCCTTCTCTTCACCAACCTGTGTCTTAGCTTGCCTCAAATTCTTGTACTTTTCAAGAAGTCGTCGAGCCTCATTTCTCTCCCCGTCACCTTCTTGAGGGGGCATCATCTAAGTCTAGTCTCTCCTCTTCTTATCTGAGACTGGGGCAACTTCGTTGCTAAAACATCTTCCTCGTGTCGTCTTCATTCGAACTTCTTTGAAATAGTGTTGAGACAACACTATGTCAAAGAGGGGCAAAATGTAGACACCTAAATTTGATTACACTATTTTAGTAATCCTATTTAGTTATCTAAAAAGGCATTATTAATTAAATTTCTATTTAATTAATCCTTTGTCATCCCCTAGTTGATTAATTTAATTAATCATCTATAGTCCTAATTGATAAATCAAATAATCTATTATTTATCAATTAAATCTTATTCTTCTATCTAATTCCAAAAATCCCCATTTATTAAATAAATCTATTTGATAAATGAAATCCTCAAATTCAAAAACCCCTAACCTATCTCTAATCCTCCATTTAGCCTAATCCACCCCATCCACCCATACTAACCAAGCTTAGCCACTAACTCACCCACCCTCATTAATGCCATCCACTTGCACATGTCTAACATCCCTAATATAATCCTAAACCCAAGCCTAATCCACCCCCTAATGTTGTTACATTCCTTTAACAAGTTTAAGACTTTCCTAATCCAAAAAAAAGTCTCCCCTCAAAAAACCCAACCACTAAGTCATGAGTGCTCTTACAAAACATAAAAGACTCTTACACCCATCTTCCACACTCTTCCCTCTTCCACACTCATTCCTCTTACATCCCTCTTACATACTCAACCCCACTCATCATGACTTTAACCAACCCTTAACCCTACCCTCTCACACTCATCCTCCTTGTGACAAGTGTCACCTTCCCATTGGTGCTAAACAAGCACAATCCATGTGCTCCCCTTTGAGTGCATCTTAGCCCTCCTTAAGCCTTCATCCATCCTTGCATCTAAGCCCTCCATCCCTCTACCCCTTAGCCTATAAATTGAATCCCATCCCAAGCCATTTCATCAACAATCTTTGAGCTAAAGTTACCATGCTATTTTGAGAACCAAAGCCATCAACCATACCCTTATAATGCCAAATTGAGAGCTCACAAAGCTACCAATTTGCCATTACCCATCTCCATTGAAGCAACTTTTGAGCATCTTGAGCATACATCCACAACAAAAGGACACATCTACAGAATCAAGAAAGCATGGAGTGTTTTCTCTCGTGAGGTTTGCACTTCTTATTTTATTTCTTAGTCTAAGCATATATGTGAATTTAGTTTTTGGTTTGTGAATGTTTACTTTATTTGTTAATGTTCTTTGCATACTGATTCTGGTTCTACACTACCAACCAATGATAGTGATTAAATATAGTTGAGATGCAGTTCAAAGAAGGAAAAGGTAAAGAAAAGGGATGGATGGTGACAAGAACTAAAGGAAAAGTTTGATTTGTTGAAAAGATATTTGTTGACAAATACTACCTACCAATTTTTTAATTGCATATTAATTCTGGGACCAAGTACAAAGAATGGTTTTCTTATAACAAAATAGGAATATTTTTGTACCTATTTTTGATTAATAATTTGACAAGTTCCCTCCCATCTGAAGCTTGTTGCAATCCTTTCTATAAAAGGTTTCCCAAGATGTGGAGTAGAGGTCTGATTTTTAGGTAATTTTGAGAATTATGTCATTATTATTGATCCATTAAGTCCATTATAAGTTTCATGATGCATTTTCCTATAATTTTGAGAATAGAAGTGGATGTTGAGAGATCTATCATTTGTTTTGAAGTTTTTTGCAATCTTACCGACATTCTTGCAATTTTCCAATAAAAATTAATGCAAAAGAGCAAGTTATGCTGTAATTTTATGTTTCAATTTTGTCTCCATTGTTGTGTAATGGTTATCTTGCAATTGTATAAACAAGTTATATACAATTTAATGCAACTAGGATATGTTTTATATCAATTTTTTGTTTCTTTTAATTTAAGGAATTAAATAAATGCTCTAGTAAATTGATAGGATTTTTGGTTATACAATAGGGATATTCATGAGGATGGGTTTGGGGATGATTACTGATAAAATTAATTGTAATACAATTAATTAGTTCAAAATGATTTGCTGGGTAGACTCTAAATCCCAATGAATAGGGCACTGATCATATATTCAATTATAGTTTGAAGGAAATTATGGGGCTGCATTGGGCATAAATATAAAATCAAAATCAATTTTACTTTAAATTCATGAAGAAAATCATAGCTGGTCAATACTTGTTTGCATTTAGTCCTTCAGTCTTAGTTAGCTACTATTACCCAGAATTATTTGTAGATCTAAGAAGAATTGTGACCAATTTGCTATAGGGGATGAATATTGCAATAGAATGCCATGAAATGAATGAAATATGAAAGTAGTATCAAGTTTTGAATCACTTTATGTTAGAAAAACAAATGGGATATATATATACTTCTGAGAGTTGGGGGGGGGGGGGGGGGGGGGGGCGGTGCAGTGAATTAGAAGTTCTAATCTCTAACCAATAAACCTTTTAACTCTAAAAAAATCCATGCATAAACATATTGAAATAACATGTAAAGTAAATGCATTCACATTAAAACTTGACACCAGATATGATTACCCAGAAACCCTCTAATGAGAAGGGAAAACTAGCATTGGAATGACACCCACAATTCTTCACTACTATAGCAATAAAGTTCACCTGTTAAGGTTACATCATTTGGCCATTCTCCTGATCTGCTCTATGAAAGGCCTGCCCTATTAAAGGCTTACAAAGGATTATTAGATCCTGCCGTATTAAAGGATTTTAACACCCTATTAAAAGTGTGTCTGGCTAAAGGACTTTAGAACACTCACTTGGAGTGTCACCTTGTTAAAGGATTTCACAATGACTATTAAATCAACCATAATACAAAGGATTTCATCCTACTAATACAATTTCTATAAAGTATAGTAGAATGTTTGATTTGATACACTTACAATATGATATTGCTGATTTCAAATCTCAATTTAGTCCTTCATAATCCTTTCTGATCTGGTATGGAATTAACGTAACCTCGATCCTCTATTTTGATAACTAATTTTGAAAATTTTTCCTTCTTCTAAGTCACCTTGAATGTATACTAATCAATTCATTCCTCTCACTACTATCATCACCTTCTCGCATGCATTCTCTAATGCTCTCTCTCATACACTGAATTGTGGGGCTTTGTCTCCCTTTAAAAAGACTTTGGTGGCTTAGGGTTAGGTATGAATCTATGATTGAGATTCATCCATTTTTCTTGCTCAAATGCTTCCATTTTTCTGATTGGTTGCATGTTGATCACATAGGGAATTCAAATAGATTTGATCTTATCTTTAAAGCTTCAAAATCTATCCATATATCATCTCAAACAACTAGGTCATTCATGTGTTACTCGACACTTATTGATACTAATGCTCATCACATACTACAATTCTATCTAGCTCAATGCTTGAACTTGCTTGGTATTAATTGTTCACTTGATACTTAAAACTTTCTCAACTATGTCTATTTTCTTGGCACTTGATTTACTCAACACATGAGTGACTCAACACTCATTGCAACTCAACATCTAAACACATTATACTTAGCATATGTTACTAGCTCGGCATGAACTTAATAAATTTCTTAAGTATGTTGACACTCAATTGTTAAAACCAATCTGAGATTAACAATCTCCCCCTTTGACATGAGTGGAAAAAACACTCAACTATACATGATAAATCTAATCTCAAGTATAATGGACATCCAACTTGGCATATATACAAAACTTCAAAAAAAGTGTTCAAAGTTTTGTAAAGAACTATATACCTCAAAATTTTATAACTCCCCCTAAGTTAATATGTCTTTTCTGTATATTTCTAAGTAGACTTACCTTTTTTTTTCCTCTTTGACTTCAATCATTCTGATACTCTTTATCTAATATGCCCTATTTCTACTTTCCTGCTATTTTCTCCCCCTTTCTTTTCTCTATTTATTTTGTAACTCCCCCTTTCACATGTCTCCCCCTTGCATAGATATTTATTTCTCCCCCTTCTTAACACTGATGTCAAAGGGTTTATACACTAAGTGTGTATTTATCCAAGAATTTCTTATTAACTTCCATTACAATCTTGAGAGTAGCATCCTAGTTATCTATTGCAACATCTAGTGATTTGATTTCGATGGCTATCTCTCCTGCATGGTGAACTAAGCTTTCCAATGTTGAAATATTAGGATCTTTCTTGAGTAATGTCTCAACATAGGCTAGTTCTTTCTATAGATTTTCCATGTGAGGGGTTAGGGAGGCTTGAATTTGAACTAACTTGGCTCTTCTATTAGCCTCTTCTACTGTTAATATAGCTAGTTCCTTTTGTGTGTGAATCGTGGAATGAAAGTGCTTCTCACTTTGAGCAAGATTTTGTGGTAACTGCATACCAGATATTTTCAAGTTTCTCTCCAGACTCAAAATCCTCTAGCTCGTTTCTTGTGTGAAGGGTGTGGGGTCATACAATTTAGTGTACAGTTAGAATATATTCTCAAGTACCTTCTTCACTTTTTTTTTAATCATTGTAGCCAATTCCACTTGTGATAGTGCTATTCCATTGAATATCTTCTCATTTACCTTTCCTTGAAACTACTTTTTAGACCATTCCATGAGTTTTGCATTGGTTTCCTGCTCTTCATTCGTCACCTATTCAAAAATTTCTAAAAATTCCTCTAATATTGGATTGGTTTCATTAGGTGTTTGCAAGCTGAATGCATCTAAAAATATGTCTTTGATTTCATGTAATGCTTGCCTTTTCTTATACTCCTTTCTGAGTATTTCTTGGTTTTTCTTCCTTTCCAATGCCTCTTGCATCTTATTGATCTATTCAAGGTTCATGGTTTCATAATCATAATTTGGTATAACAATTTCTTCATCTAATGTTGGGTTTCCATAGTGAAGTACCCTTGCAACCTTTGTTGAGCTCGAGCCTAGTGCTGAAATTTGGAGTGGCATTGCATTAGTGCTCGGCTTCTAAAGAACTTTTGTAGGAGTTCCAGTAGTTGTTAAATTAACCAATGTTTGAATTGCTTCTTGCTCCTTTTCCTTTGGAATTTCCTTCTCTTCCTATGTTATTCCTTGATCAATAACAATTATTTATGGTGCACCTTTTGTTTGTGCAGTAGGTATAGATACCTCTATCTGTCCTATTTGTTCCTTTGTTGTCTCTTCTATAGTTTGAGTTTGTTGTTCAGTCATGAAAAATTTCATTGTGGTATCAACCTTAGCTGATGTATCTTTTGATGCTTGTTCTTGAAGTTGTCCACTAGTAGCTATAGGGGTGGAAAAAGGTGGTTCTTTTGTATTCACCTTGTCCCTGGTTAGGTCAGCTACTGCTTTCTGCAACTCATCTACACTGACCAATATTGGATTGTCACATAACTTTTCCTATAGTGTAGACTAGTCAAAGATCTTCTTTAGATCCTCTATAGTCAGTGGATTGATGTTCTAAGCTGAGTTCTAAGGAACATTCTTTACTTTTAGTGTCTCTACATGTGTGTTTGAGTCACGTGGAGGGCTTAATGGTGGCAATTGTGTGTCTTGCACACTTTGATCTATTCGTGTCCCCTTATTTGTTGTCATTTCATCTCTCTTTTGTTGTGCCTCCTCCACTATACTATCTTCCTTTTCTTTCTCTATTTTTCCTTCTTTGTCATTTTCTTCTTCTTCTCCATTGTTTCTTCCCTCAAAGAGATCCTCCTGTCCTTCTTTAATAGTAGTCAACCCATATATAAACTTCCACATTTGAGTTGATTTCTTGACAACATCTTCAATCTTATTTTGAAGTATGCTAAAGGCCCTATACTTGGGTGCAAACTTGCTTCCATGTTTCTTGTTTGCCTTTGTTATTTGGCCTTTTGATAATTTTGGCATCACTTGTGCCAATCTAGACTCTCTTATTTCCTTCTACATGTTTAGGAAATAATGCCATTTATTCTCAAGAATAGAATATAAATCCTTTGGCATTGTGATGTCAAATTCAAGTGGGGTATTTTTGAACTTTTCCATCATGGCATACACTGATTCCTCCACCTTATTCTGTTCTTCTGTATTTAATTTATTGAATTGAATGGCTTTCAAACTAATTAAGTCTATATTATCCTTAATATTATCACAAATGTTTTCAACATTAGACTTGGGTGCATGACTTACCACTCTGAACTAGCTTGTGTCATCTAACTTGGTCTTCTCTTCATTAGGTTCTAGTTGTGCAACATATTTCCTCCTTATTTTCTTCTGCACTAGACCTAGTTTCTCAGTAGCCTTCTTCTTCCCTTTTATTTCCTCTTCAACCTTCTGAGTTCTGGCCCTTGTGGTTGCTCTTGTGGCTGGAGTAGTAGGCTTGGTAGGGCTTGGTTTTGTAATCTTTTTACCCTAGGGTTGAGCTGCAGGTTGTTTCTTAGCCTTTCTCTTCTTTGGCTCTTATTCTTTTGGTGCTTCCTTGGCTTGTTCCTCCTCAGCACCTTCTTCTTCATCTTCATCTATATCTTGTGTTAGGGCAAGAGGTTCTTGACCCTGCTCTTGTTCTTCTTCTTCCTCTTCATCATCATCTTCATTATACCCCTCAACTCCTTCAACAAATTTGGCTTTCAACTTCTTAACCATTTTGTCTTTGTTCTTGAGAGTTGAGGTAGTTTTCAACTCCATTTCAACTTTGGATTTGAAAACATCATAATTTCCAAAGATTTTTGATAATTTATCAACTTCCTATAAAAGTAATACAATGATGGTTGCTAATGCTTCATTTATACTGATTTCATACCCCAAATGCCTTAGCCATCTTACTCTAGGTACTGCAGCCTGGATAAAAGTGTAGTCAATATCTACCAAGAAACATATGTCATTGAAGTACTTCTCAACCAAGGAAATTGGGATTCTCAGTATCTATTTCATGAATTTCTTGAAATCCTCAAAGTACCTAGTCATTACAGACTAACATTGTCTCCCATTTGTTCTATGTATTCATTTATTTGTACTGCCACAGACCTATTGGTCTTCTATCCTACCTTACCAAAAGATGGAAACTCATTCTGAACATAGAAAAATATACATATCAAAATTGAACCAAATTTGCATTGGGCACTTTTGGATCTCCTTATTTCTCCTAAATTCTCCAAGATTTGCTGCAGTTGTAGCTCTACAAGATCATAAGTATGATCTTTCTTGACAATCTTGTATCCTACATCAACTGTTATGCATAACACACTATTTAGTCAACTTGATTGATAGAACTCCCCTTGCAAATTCAAGAAGTGGATCCTTAATGGTATCAATGGTCATTCCCCTCTTATTCCACTTTGCCCTTGTATTTTTCTCAATTGCTTCTTTAGAATCACTCCTTAGGGTTTTGGGCCATTCTAGGGTTGGATATCATGTAACCCTGTGCACAATCCTTTTTGACAATTTGATGGGTCCTCCTTCCAACCATAGGCATCCATCATGGATTCTACTTAGGACAATTTGTATCCATTCAAGCTTAAAGACAATGGGGAAATCTAGGGCATAGGTTAAGCCCTTCCTTTCAACGATTTGAAATTATTCTTTCAACACTTCATTCTCACATAGTTTTTCATATGCCTAAAAAATTTCCATGTATCATATCCCTCCAACCTTGTAGTTATAACATTTTCTTACATCCTGAACCATCATGACCTTGGGTGGAATAATTGATAATGCACCTGATGGGTCATTCCTATATGCAACCTCAGGAATAGCCTCAAAGTTTGGTTTCTTAACCTCATTACTAACCAACTTAACTTAACTAACCTCATTTCTAGAGATAGAGGCCATTTTGCAAACTAGGGTTTCTATAGATATTAAACTTTGTAACTATGTAACTCAGCATGTGAAGAATACCTAGATGGATGAATGATGCTTAATATTTTTTGGAATTCATGCAAATGCTTCAATCTCTACTTAGCAATCACTTCTTCGCTCTTCTTGCTCTTCCTTTGTGTTCATAATGATGAAAAAAGGGCAAAAATCTATCTTATACCCTTTCAAAATGTAGCATTTAATGCATGGTGCATGTATAGCTATAAACTCGACTTTTATGTGATTTCTATTTCACTCAGCATCCATTGACTTTCCATCACTCCGTAGCCACTAGAATTACCCTTACTCTTCTTCAATAGGAATCACCTTCACTTGTCAAATACTACTAACTTGGCTTCAACTAATGTTGGCTGAAAAATCGGCACACATTGGAATTTTACTCAGCAATTGAAGAGAACTTTTCACACTCAACAGTAAGATGAAAACTTAAATATTTGACCTTGTTTTTCTTTGTTGACTTGCATCTTTGTTCATGCTACTTTTTCCATTTCAGTACTAACTTATCTTGGAATAGATGTATGATGAAATACCAGTACCACATACCTCCTTTTTCTTAGTTTGATGAGATGTGATCACTTGACCTTTCAGGTGAAGTGATCCCTTCATTTGATGTGCTACATCCATCTTTCTTTTTCTATGTTTTTTTCATATCTCTCTAATGTGCTCAACATCTACCTTGCATTTTCCCTTTTTTAACTTTGAGTTAGGTGCCTTTGTCCTTGTTA
The DNA here is from genome assembly GCA_028749045.1 of Cupressus sempervirens. NCBI lineage: Eukaryota > Viridiplantae > Streptophyta > Pinopsida > Cupressales > Cupressaceae > Cupressus > Cupressus sempervirens. The sequence goes on from CM053783.1 coordinate 276,289,468, forward strand.
GGCAGTGCTTGCTGATATGACCAGTCCTCAAACAGTTAAAGCATGTAGTTTGGCTCAACCATCTATTGTAGCTATCATTAAAATGTGTTCTTATGCAATTCTCAAGGATGTTTCCATACTCTTGACAATAATGACAGCTATGTCTTGTATTGTAATCCCAATTATAGGAATTTTCATGGTTTTTTCCCTTGTTTGATGACCATGTGGACCTGGATCAGCATTCAAAGGCTTTTTGTCCATACTTCTGACAATTGTAGAAGTGTCCTTCAAATTTTTGTGCATGCATGGTCCTTGTTCTACATTCATATGCTTGATGACCTTGTTTATTGCACTTGCGACAATATGTCATGTTCTTTGACTTAGCATTCTGACTAGCATTCTTGCTCCTATACACATTAGCTATGTGTCATTTATTTCAACAATGATGAAAAGTAGGTTTAGAGTTCTTACCTTTATCGTTTCTTTCTTTAGCAACTTTGGATGATTTGTCTTCTTTAGTGCTTGTGTACCCCATTCCTGAAATGTCTTTACTGGATCTAGAAGATTTCAGTAATTGCTCAAAGTACTTGATGGCTTCATTTGGCTTGTTGAAAATTTTAGCAAACTCCTTCCCTATTTTTAGGTCATTCTGCAACTTTAATGTGGTTATCTCAATGTCCTTGACATTCAACTCATGATGGGCATTTATCATTTGGCTTTGGGTGTCCAATTGCATGTTTGAGATCCTAGATAGCTCTGCAAATTTTTCTTCCAATCTATTTGCCAAAATTCTTTTTTCCTCTTCAATAATGTCCTTGTCTTCTATAGATTTCTTCTTTTGTTTAGTCACCTCACATAACAATATTTCTTGGGATTCTTGTTCCAACTTGAGATTTTTGATTTCCTTAGCTTGTGCTCTATTCTTGTCCATGAGATCTACAATTGCTGCATCAAATTCATAGGAGTTACCATCTGCAAATAACTTTTTGGTGTCAATCTCTTTATATTGAGTGTCATTTTCAGCAATAGCAATCTCTTTCCTTATCTCTAGTGAACTTCTCAAGGAATTTTTGGTTTCATTTAGTTGTTGTAGTAAGAGATGTATCTCTATCTCCTGATTCTCACTGGTTTTTTCCAACTTGTAAACTTCCATCTCAAGATCTTTGTTCCAAGATGTAAGGCTTCTCTTGATGAGAACTTAGCTCTGATAGAAACTATTGGAAATACAAATGGGAAATATATATACTTCTAAGAGGGGGGGTGAATAAGAAGTTCTAATCTCTAACCAATAAAACTTTTTAACTCTAAAAAAATGCATGCATAAACATATCGAAATAACACGTAAAGTAAATGAATTTACATAAACCCTTGAAACTAGATATGATTACTTGGAAACCCTCCAATCAAAAGGTAAAACTGGGGTGGGGATGACACCCACAATTCTTCACTACTACAACAATAAAGTTCACCTGTTAATGTTACATCATTTGACCATTTTCATGATCTACCCTATGAAAGGTGTGCCCTGTTAAAGGATTACAAAGGATTATTAGATCCTACCCCATTAAAGGATTTTAACACCCTATTAAAAGTGTTCCTAGCTAAAGGACTTTAGAATACTCACTTGGAATGTCACCCTGTTAAAGGATTTCACAATGACTGTTAAAGCAACCTTAATACAAAAGATTTCATCCAACTGATACAATTTTTAGAAAGTATAGTAGAATGTTTGATTTCATACCCTTACAATTTGATATTGCTGATTTTAGATCTCAATTTAGACCTTCTTAATCCTTTCTGATCTAGAATGAAATTGTTGTAACCTTGACCCTCTATTCTGATAACTGATTCTATAATTCTATCCTTCTTCTAAGTCACCTTGAATGTATATTGATCAATGCATCCATTTCATTACTATCATCACCTTCTCACATGCATTCTCTAATGCTCTCTCTCATACACTAAATTATGGGGCTTTGTCTCCCTTTAAAAAGACTTTGGTGGCTCAGGGTTAGGTATGAATCTATAATTGAGATTCATCCATTTTTCCTGCTCAAACCCTTCCATTTTTATGATTGGTTGCATGTTGATCACATAGGGAATCCAAATAGATTTGATCTTATCTTCAAAGCCTTGAGATCTATCCATATGTCAGCTCAAAAATGGTTTACATAGTTGTTTGTGCCATCACAAACAACTAGATCATTCCTATGTTACTTGACACTTATTGATACTATCGCTCAACATGCTAAAATTCTATCTCTCTCAACACTTGAACTTGCTTAGCACTAATTGTTCATTCGACACTTAAAACTTGCTCAGATCTATCTATTTTCTTGACACTTGATTTACTCGGCATTCATTGCAACTCAACATCTAAAAACATTATACTCGACATATGTTACTAGCTTATCATGAACTTAGTAAATTTCTTAAGTTTATCTAAGATCAACATTTTATCCCTTAAGTGTACCCGCCTTGGTTTTGTAGAGCCAAAAGAATAGAAAATCTTTTATGATTTTGTTGAAGTTGGGCCCAGATCTGAAGATCATCTAGTTAATCATTGGAAATAGCTAATCCTTAGGTTATTTTGATCTTTACCACCTTGGTATTAAGTATTTTGTTACTTAGTAATGTAAAAACACCAATAGAGCTAACAAACTTCTTGATTTTCTTCTTAACTGATTTTAAAACTCCATCATGACAAACACTCACTCTGCTGAGAATTTCCCTAATTTTACAAATCTTCCTATAACTTCTACTACTAGTGATCTAGACATATTATGACTATAGATTCAAAAAATTCATCTTCTCCCCTTTTTGTTGATATATGATTCTCCATATTTTAGATAAAAATGAGGCCCAAGATAACCATTTAAGATTTTAGGTCCTTGGCCTATTGGAATTCTTTAGAATAACTAAGTGGGGGTTGAATCAATTATCAAAGGTCCTATTTTACAAATAAAGCTTTTCAATTCTTAGTAGACCCATATCCATAAAACTTCAATATGTATGCATCCATTAGATCATATAATACTTAAACTTTGTAGGTTACTATCCTAGGTGAAAAAAACTTTGTAGAAATGTAAACATGAAACAACATAATAACATTCACAAAATTTGACACAAGGATTTTACATGGAAACCCAATTTGGGAAAAACCACCAATAACATGATACCAATTCTCACTCTTCTAAAGTGATGCCTTGTGAAAGGCTAGCCATGTTGAAGGTTACAATAGACACTGTTAAATGTGACCCAGTTAAAGGATTTCAATCACCCTATTTAAAGTGATCCTTGATAAAGGAAGTTAGACCATTCCATTAGAATGTCACCCTATTAAAGAATTTACAAATGACTATTAGGTCAACCTTAATCCAAAGGATTTACCCTAGACTGATACAATGGTTAGAAAGTAACAGGAAGGCTTGGTTTGATAACTAATTAAAACTCACCTATAGATTACATATCTCTATTTCAGTCCTCCATTCTACTTGGCATTCATTTTCTTCATCTCTAATAGCATGTTCACCCTTCAAGCATTCATACTCTTAAGCCTTCTTGTTTTACATGCTAATTGTAGTCACCTCTATTCATCCACTGAATCAAATAATACCCTAGGCTCCTTTTCTTCCTTAGGTTCTTGCACATAACAACCCTTTCCTATGACCAATTGTCACTATAAATAGAGAATATAGATATGTTGTCTCTTAACCATAATCATCCATTTTAGGGTTAGGTAGGATTAGATAGGATTTTGTGAATTTATGCACTATTCCATTTGGATCCTCTAGAAACTTCCTCCATAATCTTCCTTATATTCGCCACAAAATGGTTTACCTTGAATTCTATGCCACCATCTCATGATATTTATCTTCCATATGTATCACATAATTCAAGAAAACAAAATATTCAGCTTGGATTTTTCAGATCTTTTATTTACCACTATTTGTTGTCACTTGACGTTTATACTATTTTCTCACTTGGAAAACACTAGTTCACTCACAAAACACTAAAGTTTACTGATGCCCAGTACCGACTAAACTTTACTTGGCATATACTATCAATCACTTAGCTTGCACTATTTTTCATCTTTGCTCGACACCTCTTTATTTTCACTTGACTTCTACTAATTTCTTCTTAGCTTGCACTAACTACGTTGAAAGGCTTGGCAAAAACTCTTCTTTCTTGATCTTCTTCTTGTCTCAACTTGAACAATCATTCATTTTAGACTTTAAGTAGATAAACAATACACTATAGTATCAGTGGCTTACTTGGTCTTAGTGCTTCTTTTACATACCAAATAACTCAACCTTTCTCTATGTTCTATTGTTATCTCCTCTTTATCAATCAACTAAATGATTCCTTTTAGACCAAAAATCAAAATTTTCACTAGCAAGTAGAAGGTTTGACATTATTGACAAAATAATGATTATTCCATTATAGGTTTTTCACTGCAAAACAATCTTAGATCAATAATCTCCCTCTTTGACATTGACGGAAAAGTAATACCAGCAACAATACCAAAAAGAAAATTAATATGTTTGAAATTTCTCCCTCTATCAGTATATGTCCTTCATCTATACAGAGTAATTTGAGCTTTGTCAGTCTCTTTTAATGTATCTTCCTTATATCTCCCTAATCATATTATTCTTCTCTTTCTCTATCTCCCTCTTTCTAATATTCAAGTATCTATCTCCACATATCTATTTTAGTACTATATCTCCCTCTTTAACAAGAATACCAAAGACTTATCATCTTTGTATGTAGATATAATCAATTCTAGGTTCTCGCTCTATCACCTTGCATGTGACTATAAGTCTTCTAATTCAAATCATTCATTACTTTAAGAAGCTCCTAAAGTAATATCCACTGCATCAAGTTTTAAGATACAATATTTAGCTTAGTTGATGTTGGGCACTACTCATGCTTCTTAAGACTTGGATAGGGGTATCACCCCTAGTTTACCTAAAAGATATTCATGTGCATCCTTAGGTATAGATTTTGTGAAGATATCAACTATATATTCTTTTGTATTCACATATTCTATCCTCACTTCTTTGTCTTTAACCAACTCTCTCAAGTAATGATACTTGATTGCAATATGCTTAGTCTTTGTGTGCATCACATGTTCCTTTGACATGTTTATGAAACTTGTATTATCACAATAAGGTACCATAGGTTCAATGATTTCCTTCTTCATACCTTTGAGTAGTTGTTTGATCCATACCACATTTGTACTATTTATAGCAACAATCACATATTCAGCTTCAGTAGTAGATTAAGATATAAAATTTTGTTTCTTATTGGTCTAGGTGACCAATCTCTTTCTTAAGAAAAATGCTCCACTATTTGTGCTCTTTTTGTCATCAATGTTTCTAGCCCAATATTCATCTATATAGGCTCTTAACTCAAATTTTTCATTTTTATTGTAGTATAGATCATAGTCTTTTTTTCCTTTCAAATATCTCATAATTCTCTTAACAACCATTAAATGATTCTCCTTAGGATTTCCATAAAATCATGCAACAATCCCAACAAAAAATGAAATGTTAGGTTTTCTATGTACTACATATTACAACTTCCCAATCATAGACTTGTATAATGTTTGATTCACATTAGTAGAATCATCATTCTTTGACTATTTGTGTCTAGTCACCATAGGTGTGCTAATTAGTTTTGAATCTTCTAAACCAAAAATTTTCAATATTTTCTTCACATATTTAGACTAAGTGATGTATATACCATATATTATCTGATATACTTGCAAATCAACAAAGAAATCAATCTCTCCAAACATAGACATCTCAAATTCTTTATTCATTTCATTTGTAAATGCCTTGCATAATGCATCTTGACCTCCAAATATGGTATCATCAAAAAAAAAATTCAGCTAGTAAAATACCTTTACCTCCTTCTATCTTTAAATACAAATTATCCTTACCATCAGTCTTCTCAAATCTAATCTTCACAAGATAATGATGAAGCCTTTCATACCATGCTCTTTTGGCTTGCTTTAAATTGTATAAAGCTTTGTGTAGTCCACATACCATGTTCTTGTTTTTTGGATCAAGAAATCCTTCAGGCTATTCTATGTAAACTTGTTCTTCTAATATACCTTTACCTCCTTCTATCTTTAAATACAAATTGTTGTTACCATTAATCTTCTCAAAACTAATCTTCACAAGATAATGGTGACGCCTTTCATACCATGCTCTTGGGGCTTTCTTAAAACCATATAAATCTTTGTGTAGTCTAAATACCATGTTCTTATTGTTTGGATCAACAAATCCTTCAGGCTATTCTATGTAAACTTGTTCTTCTAATATACCATTCAGGAATGCTGACTTCACATCCATTTTATAAACTTTAAAACCTTTTGTATGTAGAGTAAGAAAGCCAAGTTCTTACTCCTTTGAATCTTGCAACTGGGGAAAATGTTTCTCTATAGTATTTTTCTTCTTCTTATGCATACCCCTTGAAAACTAATCTTTCCCTATTTCTTGTGACTTCACCATTCTCATCTAACTTGTTTCTATACACCCACTTGGTTCCAATCACATTCTTGTCCTGTAGTCTGGGAACTAGAGTCCATATCTTGTTCTTCTCAATTTGATCAATCTCTTCTTTCATGGATTTACTCTAGTCTTCATTTGCTAAGACATCTTTTACTAAATTAGGCTCATGCATGCTCAACAAGCGTGTATCATTTTTCAACCTATTCATTTTCATTGGTCTAGGTTCTTTATCTCCAATAATATGTGTAGTAGGGTGATGTCTTTTGAAATACTTTGACAATCTTGTTTATGATCTTCTTTCTTCAATAGATTTGTCAACTTCATAATCATTGTGTACTTCTCTATTAGGTAGATCAACATCCCTTTCATGTACACTTATCTCAAAATCATAATGTTTCCCAACTTCTATCTGCAACTCGACTCCTAACTATAACTTTGTTCCTAAATATAACTCAACATTCATTTTATGTAACTTGATAGTCACTGAAACTTGTTTTTGATTTCCAACTTGGTTTACAACATCTTCATTAGTAGGCATAAGTTCATAAAATTATACAAAGGATTTGTACTCTTCAAGTTCCTTCATAGGTTTAGCTTCATGTACCTTTGTATATTTATCAAACTTCACATTTTCACTTTCCACAACTATGTTAGTGTTAGCATTCAAACAATTATAAGCTTTACTTCTTGTGGAATAGCCAAGGAATATACCTTCTTCATCTTTAGCATCTAATTTTCTATTCCTAAAATCCTTAAGAATGTAGCACTTTCTTCCAAATACCTTAAAATATTTTACATTGGTGAGTATCCATACTACAATTCAAAAGGTGTTGAAAGAGTACCTTTCTTGACTTGTACATGGTTTAAAGTATAGACAGTTATACTTATAGCTTATATCTAGTATTTCAAAGCAACATTCTTCTCCATCATGAGTGTTCCAACACATTCCATTACATATATGTTCATCCTTTCAATAATCCCATCATGTGGAGGGGTTCTAGGAGTAGAAGTTTGTCTCTTGATTCCTCCATCATTAAATTACATCTCAAACTCATTTGATGTAAATTCTCCACCTCTGTTAGATCTCAGATATTTCAAGATTTTTCCTATCTCCTTTTCAACTCTAGCTAAGTACCACTTAAACATTTCGAAAGCATCAGATTTATGTTTTAGAAACATATCTGTCATCATCCTAGAATAATCATCAACAAATAAGATAATGTACTTGTCACCTTTGTAGCTTTGTACATCAATTGGTCCACACAAATTAGTATGAAATAACTACATAATTTCTTTAGAGACACAAGTCTTACTTTTTATAAAACTAGATTTTGTCATCTTGCCTAACTAACATTGTTTGCAAATGATATTGTCTAGTTTCTTCAGTTTAGGAAAACCTCTATCTATTTTCATGTTATTGATCTTGACTAAGTTGTCAAAGTTAACATGACATAACCTCTTGTGCCATAGCCAGACATCATCAAATTATACAACAAGACAAGTAGCATCATTCATATCAAGATAAAATAGATTACCTCTAGTCTGATCACCTATCCCAATTACTTTCCCATTAGTGTCATAGATCTTTGCTATCTTGTTCTCAAACTTAACTTTGCAACCTAAACTATTTAGTTGTGAAACACTCAACAAGTTATAGTTAAGTCCTTCTACAAAATAAGCATTGTCACACATGATCTTTTTTGTGAGTTTGATTGATCCTTTTCCTCATTACCAAACCTTATACTATTTCCATCATAATAATTAAGGGAAATGAACTTACTTTTATCTCCAGTCATGTGATGTGAACACCCACTATCAATGATACATCTACCACTCTTGTTCACATAAGATACTAGTGTAGTTTCCTCATCCTCATTAGAATCATCCTTCATTACAACACACACCACTTCATCGTCATGGTCATTAGATCTATCTTTGGTTTCCTCCTCAGCAATGTAGCAAGATTTCTTTCCTTTATCACTGTAATCTTTTCTGTCCTCATCTCTTTTTCTTCTATATTTGTCTCTACTTATATTTATCTTCTTCTCTACACATCTAGCAGCAATATGACACAACTCATTATAATTAAAGCACATGATAGGTAGCTTACCTTTGAATTTCTTTTTGCCTCTATCAAATATCATTGCTAGCAATGCTTCAAGCTATTCTACATCCTCCTCATCTATATCACTATCACTAGAAGCATATTTTACCTTTTTCTTTTTCTCTTTAGGTTTCTTAATTTGATAGTTTAGCTTTGAAAGTAGATTCAACATTCTCATATTTGAAATTATCAAAATTATAGAGTTCAAAGGTAGTGAGCCTACCTATGAAACATTCAAGGCATAGATTAGTACCAGGTATACATCTTAGTTCTTGTTTGGAAGAAAATCTAATAGCATAGATGGGCATAAGTGTTATCAGTACTTTTCTCAATATAGTATCATCATCAATGATACCATTTTATCTTCTAATAGCATTAACAACATCTTTTATTCTAGACCAATATTGAACAATTTTCTCACCTTCTTGCATTCTCATGTCATTGAACTTACCTCTTAGACCTTTAGATTTGGCTCTCAACACATTTTTATCTCCTCGATAAATTATTTATAAAGCATCCCACATCTTCTTTTAATTTTGGTAATCCTTGATGTCATTGAACTCAAAGTAACTTAGGGAAGATGAAATATCCAAAAATGCCTAATTGTGTTCTTTCTTCTTTTTTAGATCATCAACAGTTAGGGCTCCAGTAGGATCAACATGCTCAGTGGTGATGGTGGATTGTGCATGGTCTCCAAGACCTCCTAGGTTTACCTTCATCAAACATTTCCATGCAAGAAATTTTTCCTTGATAAGCTTGGGTACCTCTCTTTTAGACATCTCTAATCTTTTTCTTTTAGTACTTTCAAACTAATCCTCTCAAGAACTATGGCTCTAATACCAATTGTTGTAATTCTTTAGAATAATTGAGAGGGGCATGAATCATTTATCCAAAGTAAATATGTACAAATATAAACTTTTAATGATTAGTAGACCTATATCCATAAATATTCAATATGCATGTATCCATCAGATCATACAATACTTAAACTTTTTAGGTTAGTATCCTAGGAAAAAACAACTTTGTAGAAACATAAACATGAAACAACATAAGAACATTCACACAATTTGACACAAGGATTTTATGGTGAAACCCAATTTAGAAGAAACCACCAATAATATGCTACCAATTCTCACTCTTCTGAAGTGATGCCTTGTCAAAGGCCAACCTTGTTAAAGGTTATAATACACACTATTAAATATAACCTAGTTAAAGGATTTCAATCACCTTGTTAGAGGACTTTAGACCATTCCACTAGAATAGCACCCTATTAAATGATCTACCCTAGACTAATACAATGATTATAAAGTAAAAATAAGGCTTGATTTGATAACAAATTAAAGCTCACATGCATATTACAGACCTCTATTTCAATACTCCATTCTACTTGACATTCATACTCTTTATCTATGATAGATTGTTCACCCTTCAAGAATTCATACTCGTAAGCCTTCTTGCTTTGCATTCCAACTATAGTGACCTATGTTTGGCCACTTAATCAAGCAATACCCTAGACTCCTTGTCTTCTTTAGGTTCTCACACATGACAACCATTGCTTCATACAAGCTATCTCTATAAATAGAGAATTTAGATCATTTGTCACTTAACCACAACCATCCATTTTAGGGTTAGGTAGGATTAGGTAGGATGAATCTACCCACTATTCCATTTGGTTCCTCTAGAAACTTCCTCTACAATATTCCTTGTATTTTGCATAAAATAGTTTACGTTAAATCCTTTGCGACAAACTCATCATAGTAATCTTCCACATGCATTGCATAATTCAAGACAATAAAATAGCTATCTTAGATTTGTCAAATCTTCAATTTAACACTCTTTGTTGTCACTCAACATCTATACTCTTCTATCACTCAAAAAATACTAGTTCAATCAGAAAACACTAAATTTTGCTGATGCTCAACACCAACTAAACTTTACTTGACAGATACTATCAATCACTTGGCTTGCACTATTTTTCATCTTTTCTTGACACCTCTTCATTTTCACTTGACTTCTACTAATGTTTGCTCATCCTGCACTAACTGCTTGGCAAGGACTGGTAGATACTTTTCTTTCTTTATCTTCTTCTAGTCTCAACTTGAGCAATTGTTCATTTCAGATTTTAAGTAGATAAACAATATACTATAGTATCAATGTCTTACTTGGACTTAGTGCTTCTTTTACATACCAAATATCTCAACCTTTCTCTAGGTGCTATTGTTATCTCCTCTTTTCAAATCCTCTTCATCAATTAAATAAATGATAGCTTTTAGACCAAAAAGCAATTGTCTCACCAGCAAGTAGCAAGGTTGACATCATTGGAAAAATAATGATTTTTCCATTATAGGTTCTTCACTTGAAAACAATCTTATATCAACATGGCCATGATGAGGGCATTTAAAAGTTGATATTTTTAAATAAATTATATAGTTTTAACTATACAATATAATAAAATTTATTCCAAAATTTGAACTTTGAATGTGAGCACTCAACATGGGAATCATTTGTTTTTAATATTTTATATTTTTCTACTTTACCTTATTTCTCTAATTCCACTTGGGCACCACGTGACGTCTTTTCATTGGTTGAATCATTCATCACAGGACCCACATCTTCTCGAGTGTAAGTTTGAAACATTGAGATTTTGGCCTCATGATGCTATGATCCTTCCAAACTCATGAACTTGCAAATTGTTTGTAGCTTCTTAACTTCAAACTTTTGATCTCCCAAACTTGCGAATAGGTTTCTCTCAATCATATCATTTTGTGTATCTTCATAATCTCATATTTTGAAACTCCCAATGCTACAAATTTGTATCCTTGCAATTCTAAAATTTTTCCCTTCCATCCATATGCTTGGCTCTCCACTTATTCCATGTCATCATCCTCTTTATCTCCATATTCTTGGTCAAAATTTATTTGCAACATCATTGGTTCAATGGGCCCCACCACATGAGCTTTGTCTTGCCAAAAAAAACTATCCTTAAGACACTCTATACATTGAGCATTGGTATATTAAAACAAGAAAATGTCTTTCCACATATCACACGTGGGATAATTTGACATCTTTAAAATTGATTGCATTCTTCATTTCAAAACACATAACAATCATTTTTGCACCAACAATTTCCATAGAGTCCTCACCCTCACCAATTGTATATGCATTAATTAATGTTTTGATCTCAATGATCTATGCATACTATCCATTTGCATGAGTTTTGGACTTAGGATGCTCCATTCACCCTATAATTCCTTTCCATGTCTTCATTTCAGTCAACCAAGTTTCCATGGGATGCTCAAAGATCTCCCATGCAATACTATCCTCTCTCTTGTTTTTCCTAGCTAACATTACCATATTGTTGTTTTCTAAGATCTTAACTACTGAAGCTTTGCCTTTCCATGCCCTCTTTTAAACTAGGAAGGTGTCTTGCCTCACTAGCTAACTATTTGGAAGATTGCATGACCACAAATAGAGGTTGAATCTTAGTCAAGAGTTCATGCCAACACACCCATACTTGCATTCTAATCACTAGGCATTTGACCCATCTATACCCTTGTCTAATAAACAATCTTGGCATTTCGGTAATCAAACAGAGTCCACGCTCCTTTCCATAAATGTAATAAAAAATAAAAACCCCAATCATTTCTCAAAATTGGGAAAATGTTGAACAAACAATTGGTGAAGCATGTTTGTGTTTTTAGCTTGAAAGTGCATTTGGCAAGGAAACATCCTACAATCAAAACATAATTTCTACCATGCCTAGGAAAGTTCTTGAGATTAACTAAAATGCCCAAAAGGGGTGGCCTCTAAAACAAATTTGACTCCTACATCATGTGTATAAACAAAAATTGAGCAATCTCCTTCTATTCTTGTGTTTTGTATGGAAAATTTGGAAATCATTTAGAAAAAGAAGCTCTTTACTTCAGATGAAGCCACAATATGGGTGATGTATTATGTCATAGAAATGACATCCCAAAATCTTAAAATTGGTCTATCCTTTTGAATACTATATTGAAACCACACCATGGAGGATGCTTGCAATATATTTAACTTAGTTTTCCTTTAGTGAGAAAAGGGCTCAAAACACATTATCTGATGGGTAGTTCTTAGATAACAAACTTCTCAAGAAAAATACTTTAAAATTGGACTTCAAAAAGTATGAGCCTTAGGATATTTTTGATGTATTTAATTTACTCCCTCATATTTTCATTGAATGTATAAACTGTTGTACCCATTTGATCTCAAATGATGACAATTAATTTTGTGAAGAAATTCCAACATTTGGTAATAAAACCATCTTTATGTCTTGATAACATTACCACTTACTCATGTCTCATTTCAAAATGCTTCAAAAATGGAAATCATTCTACCTCCTTAAGAAATATTTAATTTCCATAGCACCATCTATAATGCCCACCCGTAGTTTTCTTTTATGTTTTGTTTGTCAAATTCTTTTAGGTCAATTTTATGCATTGATTAGTTTTAGAGATACTAGATTTACAATATTATGATATTATTTCATGTCTTGGATTACAATATATCACTTATAATTGCTTAGTTGATTTCATTTCATGTGTTGTTAATGATGTCTTGATGATTCCTAATCTGTAAATGTTGTTTCTTTCATAACAATGTTAACATGATGTCTTTAATTATGATTATGTTTGTATTGATAGAGATGCATTATTATACATGAGCATTTGATGTTAGACTTGTGATTTTTATTATGATACTTACCCCATTCTTGCACGTGTATGGTGCACATGTTTATTTTATCTTTTTTCTTGATGTGTTTGATGTGGTTAAGGAAGGGAGTCGTAGTCACCTGCTAGTTAGGATCTACACAATGTACCACTCCCCGCCATTGCCTGTTTAGATTAGATATATTATATAGATGTACATGCTCATCTTTTATGTAGGATATAGGTACCGGGCATCGACTTCCCTAAATTGCCAAGATGAGCGTGCCCAATTAAAAATATTCAAATGGCGAGAATGGGAAGACAATGATCATGTCCAATCCCAGCCATAGCCTAAAATACTTGTCCTGCAAGGAGGACTCGTAACAAACTATCTACCCTTTTTAAAACCCATGAGTCTTTGATGAATTTTCTATTAATTAAGTCTAATTAAAAGAGTAAATTAATGATTTAATTTAATGAAAAATTATTATGACATTTTAATATTTAATTATATTTAATTAATTGAGAAATTAATTAAATAAAAAGAATTGAATTCGAAGATAAAAGTTATAAGTTTAAATTTTAGAACATGATAATATTAATTTAATTTAATAATAATATATTTAGAGTTCATTTTTAAATAAATGCTAAATATTATTATTATTTAAGTTGATAAATATTTTATCAATTAAGTTTCAAAAATAGATTTAAAAAGTGCAAATATAATTAATTATGAAAATGTTTTAAGTTTTCATGATGCAAGATTAAAATATAGGAAATTAATTAAAAAGATAAAAATATGTGAACTTAATAAAGATATTCTAAAAAAGTAATCATGAGATTGAAAAGTAATAAATTAATTAAAAAGCGAAGTCAAGTGGAAAATTAAATAAAGTAATTTAATAATTCATTTGACGTGCATAAAAGGAATAATAAAATAATATTTTAATTAAAAAGAAAACTAATTGTGCATGAAAGAATTAATTAAATAAAGTAATTATAATTTTGGAGCTGGTGTAGACGAAAACCCTAAAAGGGAATTAGAATTCTATATTAGAGGGTTTTCAGGTCAATATTACACACACAGGTTTCAGGGAACATAGTTTTGGAATTGGAGCAAAGAAATCTTTGGAAGATTTGAAGAGTTTGGATTAGCAAGGGTTTCACCAGATTGTTAGCATTGGATCAAGGTAGGGTTTTATGAACCATTGTAGAAATACTTCTGGATCTCTGTCTTCTTTATGCTTGCCATATTCGAAATATTGTTGAAAATTCTGTGAATTAAAATTCTACAATAGATGGATTTGTGTCATGGAAAGTTAGATGAAATTGTATTTGAAATTAAAAAAAAAACCTTGTGTTGAAAATAATAGATCCTTACTATTAAAATTCCTATTGGAAAAGTAAGAATAGATTCAACATTAGAAATGTAGAAAAGAAGAGGAAGATCAGATCTAGTGTTCTTGAATTTTCTAAATATGACTTTCTATTAGATTGTCAAATTTCTTTTATTTAAAATATACAAATTTTATTAAAAATAAAATAAAATATGAATTATTTATTCTATTTAAAAGAATGTGTGTAATCTATATCTATGACTATGACTATGAATTAAACAACCTTTCTATTCTGAATATTACAACCTTTAAATATCTTAGTTTTTTTTAAATATAAATTATTATTATTTCTGATTAAAAATACATGGTTCTTTTTATATTAAAAAAATATTCTTCAATTTAAAAAAAGAAATCACATATCATTTATATATATTGTTAAAATGTACAAAGAAACAAGGACGCAAAGCGTCTAGTTCCTGCCTTGTTGTGTTGTGATTGGAAGTTTATAGTGTTGAAATGAAATATCTTTTTCAATTGGCCACATATTTGATATGTTTGTATTTGTTTAGTTGAATTCTTAGATAGACATTATTTTTTTCCAATTTTTTAGTTAGATTATGTTGGGAGGAAATTAACTTTAAATTGTAGATTTTGGGTTAGAATGCTTCATAATTGTTTACATTATTGCATTGTAAGAAGTTGTGAAGTGCTATCTATTTTGGCTCTATGTTTTGTTTGAGGTTTTGGTTGTATTTGTGAAGTAAATTGTATTTTTTTTTTTATCGTTTGTTATTTTCATCTTTGACCTTTTGGTAAAGATGTGTTAGGTAGTGTAGTTACTGTGAAAAACATTCAATACAAATTCTTTTGCAAGTTCTTGAATGGGCTATTTGATTTGTAACTGTTTGTATTAAAGCATTAGATTGAGAAGATAGTTGTGTAATTTTTGCATCTACTTTATACTGTATCAAATTAGTTATTTTAGGAAATAAAATTTATCAGTAAATGGCCAAGGCCTTCATTAATTTTATTTAACTTAACTAGAAAGTTACAATAGCTTATCTCCGTTCAAATGGGCACTGGTAGGAAAGAACGGAGAAGAAAACCTCCAGTCTAGCCCGAGAATAAAATTATTTATTTTATAGGTTTTATGTTTTACAGAATTACATAGGAGTTAAACTTGAGTAACCATTGACATTGTAGTTCACGAGGCTTGCAAGCATTTTGTAGCAGAGATTCTTTTCATATTGTTGGCTGCACTTTATTCATTCTTCTTTAGCCTGCAATTTCACCCACAAAATAATGTTACATAGTTGTTGTTGACATATGAAACATATCTCTACTAATTCCTATTTGTGATTTTCTTAAAATGTATTTGTTAACTTACTTTATGACTTGCCTGTGTGTTCTGGTTCCGGTTGACATGCATAATTGCATTGGCCTGGGTCAAGGTGAAAGTGCCTTCAATGCAAAGCTCTTTAAGCATGAAGATGACATTGGATTTCTGTTGCATATATTCGTCATACTTGATGCTGTGGAGTCGCGGGATTAACTGTTCAATTAATGTGTCGTCAATGAAGCATTGGATTGGCTGTTTATTTTTAGTAAGAAGCAATGTCTTCAAGTGTAACTTGTGCAGATAGTTGACATCTTTCTTGCATCTAATGCAGTGTGCAGTTTCTTCATCAAGGATTCCATATCCTTCAAATTTGTGGTGGCAGTGTGGACAAAATGCAGCAAATGGGTTAGAGAATGGGTTTGCAATTTTCAATTTTCCATGTTCCTGTTGCAAAGTGCAGGGTGTAAGTGTTGGTCACATTTAATAGAGACAATTGTTAGATTTTCATATTGCTTATACGTTACCTCTCTATTTTTTTGCATTATGTCTTGTAACATTTGCAATGTCATTTTGTCATTTAGCTTGCAAATAAATGTGGAGAGCCCTGTACAAAGTGTATGCTTTTTGTCTGTCCTTGTTACAATATTTCTAAAAAGCAATGTTGGTGTTTCATTTTGAGCAAGATGTTCTTCTGCTGCGGTGTAGTGCTGAAGGAAATTTGGATGGATTTCTAGCTGCATAAAATATACGTATACGGAGTTGAAATGATTATGTGGATTATTTGCATATTGAATGCTTTACTGATTAGACTAAGTGCAGTTTAAGAAATAATTGCCATTAATTCTTACCTGTGCTTTGTCTTCCTCAGATTGACCATCCTTTATTTCTAGAATGTTGAGATTGCCTTGCTTTTTTGTTGCAAAGACCAACGCACCTATTGTTCCAATTGGGTAGTTGCTTGTGCTATTGAGTAGGTTGCTTATTGTAGTGTTGGGGATGAAATTGTAGTCATTGCATATGCGATTGATTGTTTCCACTGTGCTTGTTTCCTTTAGTAGAATAATGCAGTCGCAATCACCTCTATCAAAGTCTGATTTTGGTTGGATGTCAAATCCGATAATGCAAACACCCATGCCTAGGATTATTTTGTCTTCAAATTTCTGTACTAAGTTTGGATTGACAGTGACTGTTATTGTCATTTCTGCTTTATGATCTGTCAGATCTGCTCGTAGGACTTCTCGTGTTTTGTTGACTTTGTCCAAGTTGACTTTGTAGACAACCAACACGTCTCCTTCAAATATGCTGCCTCCTTTTCTTGCATTCAAATCTTCTATTGTAATGGAGCCAATAGTTTTCACTTTTGTCCTGCATTGACATGTATGTTAGTGCATTTTCCATGTGCATATAGAATTATTAAATTCATGAAAGCAAGTAGATGTTACCTTTTTGTAGACTGGTCTTGCCTCATTTGTGTAGCCTTTCCTGCTCTTTTGTTTGCATCCATTGATTTCTGTGCATAAATTGTGAAAACGAGAAGTTGCTTTAGTGCATCAGATTTTTTGTAACTGTAGACATTTTCCATAATTTTTAGAATGCAGTTATTGAGATTTGAAGTTTATTGTTCACATAGTGGTTAATAAAATTTGTTATGTGGAATTGTTTTGAATGTAGAAAATGAATGTTGCGAGTAAATTTGTATTTAAAGTTTTATGAGCGAATGATGGAAATGTCATTTTTTTATAGTCATTATGTCAGGTAAATGTATTTTAAGAAATGTAGAGAAATGATCTGACCAATATGCCTCTGTTTTATGGATAAAGCATACATTTGATGTTTTATTTGACCAAATGTGATCTATGAGTGGCTTATTCATGCTATGTCTATGTTGAAGCAGAAATGTGTATTTCATTTGTTGCATATGATTATTTATCTCTTTTGTATTTTTTGTATTAGCTAACATGTCAATGTTAAAATCTCCTAGAATATAAGTGAGTGCAGTTGGATGCATTTTGGAAGTTAGAGTGTCTAACACATTTTTAATATCTATGAAGGGAGTATTTGGCCTTGAATAGATATTGCAAATATTCAATATATTGGTAGATTTTGTTATGGTTAATGTGATCGCTTCTACATGTTTTGTTGTGTTAGTTGATGATGTTGTTACATTGATATTGTTTCTTACTAATGTCATAATGCCATGTATTCCATGGTTGACATGAATAGTGAAGTCTTTTAGAACTGAATTTTGCTTTATTGTATTTGTGTGAGTTTCTTGTAAACATATAATGTCTGAAGACATAATTTCAATATCATTGAATAAATCATTGTCATGAGCATGTAGACTTCGCGTGTTTAATGTGCACAAAAGCAAATGTTGAGTATTATTTGTGCATGAAGCCTCATTTTCAAGTTTCCAACAGGCACTTGTTTGTAGGCGTTCCATTTGCATGTTTATTTTTGGTTTTACATGAAAATGTTTTTGAGTGAGTGGTTTCACAAGATATAGGTTTTGTATCATTTTTGTACGTGATAGTGCAGTATATGTTATTCCATGGTGTCTTATACTTGTTGGATCAAAAGCTAATCTTTCCATTGTCAATCCTTGAGATCTATGAATTGTGCGTGCAGATGCTAGTTGTATTGGAAATTGTTTTCTAATAGTAATTTTTTTGCTTGTTGAGATTTTTTGGATTGGTCTTGAAATTTGTACAATAGGGACCCATGCTTTCTCAATACTTTGGTTGTAGTATTGTGCATATTTTATTTTTTGGAGATTTCCAATATTAGAATCATTAAATTTGATCCAAACAATTTCTAAATTGTTGTGGTTTGTGTAATCTTTGAATATTCCATCTGAACCATTGACTAGTCCATCAGTTGTATTGTAGTTTCCTGAGTATAACTCTATCAACATGTTTCGTTTAAGTTGTATTTCAATTGGGAGGGTTGCCATATGGTTGTAAAGTCTTATGCCATTTATGTTGTCCTCGTATTCGTCTATGGCCCTTAGAACAATAACTTCTCCAGACATATTTGCTAACATTTTTTGGTTGTGTACATATACGTCATTTTTTCTATAGAAAAGGAAAGGAAGTGTTGGGTCATTTGGTATTCGCCGCAAGCATTGTTTGTTCAGATATGTTATATCATCTATTGTCTATTTTGCCAATCGAATTCTATTAAGTATATGTATAAAATTTTCATCCTTTTGACGCATTGTGGTATGCAATGTGTAACATTTGATGTTATCATTCCAAAAGTTGTAAGGCATTAAGTCTTTGTCTGTAGTTCTATTTTCAAATACTGCAGAGTCAAGAACTGGTTGGGCTTGATATAGGTCACCACAAAAAATTGTGTCCAAATTGCCAAAATAAGAGGTTGGTGTGCGCATTATTTCTCTTAGTCGTTTGTCTATATATCGTAGGAATGTTGAACCTACTAAAGATATTTCGTCAATCAATATAACTTTGAGTTGTTCATAATGTTTGGACATTTTGTCTAGCGTGTCACTATTTAGTGGAAGGAATTCTGATTTATTGAAAGGAATATGAAATGCAGAGTGTATAGTCATGCCACCGATGTTGTATGCTGCTTTACCTGTATAAGCTACAACTATTCCCTTTGGTTTATCTGGGTTGTTGTTAATTGTGTTGTTATATATACGCAAGAGTGCTTGATAGATCATCTTTGCCGTAAAGGTCTTACCAGTGCCTGCTCCGCCAGTAAGGAATAAGTGAAGTGGTGTTTTATTTGTGACCTTTTTGCAGACAATGTCTTTTACTATTGCCTGTTGTTCTGTATTTAGCATTTGTCGAATTTTAAAGTATTCATCATTATCAATTATTTCTGGGTGTTTCCCTATTTCGAAACCTACATATTTTGTATTTGTAATTTTGTTATATTTTCCAATTTCAATATCATCATGAATGTCATATGTGTCATCTATGACAGTTGTTTTGTTTGTTTTGTTATTGTGATTGTTTTGTAATAATCGATTATTGATTTCTGTAGCTTCCTTATCAATGTCACCCCATTCTTGATTTAATTTGTAGTAGAATTTCGAACTATTTTGTCTTATTATATTTTCATGAAAAGTATATGCACTTTCCCAAGTTTTGAAATTTTCTTTTAGTTGAGATTCGTTATTTGTAAATGGTACAAAAAGAAGTAGTTGTTCTCTGCAATAGTTTTCTAAGTCATTGTGTTTATTGTAACTAATAAAGCGTATAATATTTTCTTTTTGTTTTAGTTTTTTATTTTTTCCTCTAACATTATAGTTAGAGATGTACTCAGCTAGGCATATGTTTTGTACACTATCATGGCAATTTTTGTAATGGTCTATTAATGATTTTGCTATTACATTTTCTGAGTTATCCACTTCTTGGTTTAATTCTGAGGCAGATTTGAGTACAAATACTCGCTCATTGTCTGATCTTGTATCAATGAAAACACATTTTTGTGAACTCTTATTAAGGGGAAGCGATAGAACTAAATGTGCTGCTTGTTGTGCTGACATTTGTTGCAAATTTAGTAAAGCATTTCCTAATTTTGTTATCATTTTAACCGCATCTATATTTTCACTTTGGTGATCATCTCTTATTCTTTTGAATGCACGTGTCATAGACTTGTCAACCTTTACCATATATGAACTACAATACATGGCAGCAGCATATGCGTTTAACACAAATTGGGCATCTGTGTTAGCTCTCCATAGTTTTGACATTTGTTTGCAGAAACTATTGTTCCATATTTGGGAAGGATTTCTTTGAAGGAATATAGTTGGCTTGTCTATTGTTGATCGTAGTAGAATGATGTAGTCATTCTTTGTTATTTGCAATTCATCAATGAACATTTGAAATGTGAAGGAGCTATTGAAGTCTCTTTTTTCCAAAGATTCAAACATTTGGTTGGCAGTTGTATTCATAGTAGCATCTTTATCACACAAAGGGTCCAAAATCATTGTATTTGGCATAGGTGGAATGGGGAAATTATATCTACATTTTTTGTACGAAGTTCTTTTGCATTGTCTAGTATGGTGATGTTTATGGAAATTGGCATATTGTGCTTCCAAGTTATCAGTATTGCATGTGATGTGCATGTTCACAAAGTCTACTATTTCATCATTTGTTTGCTTTCCATAGATAGGTGCATTTTCGACCCAAATTAACATGTGCTCATGTTCATTTCCCCTATTTTGAAATTCAGTGACCGAAAAATAGTCTACAACTTTTCCAAATAGTGAATTTTCTTGAAATAGTAGTTTTCTTAAAGCATTAATCCTATGTCGATAGTACCTTGCACATGTTGTTGGGTCTTTTTTCACAAGTATTATTTTGTTGGTGTCGTTGCATTGAAATGTGTCATTTGTTTTTACTTTTTGTTGACGTAATTTTTCTAAATATTGGAGAGTCGACATTAGGGGCTCCCAATTCTCTTCTGCACTTGTAAAAGTGAGAAAAAATGTAGGTGGCCCAAGTTGTCGAATCATAGCAAATATGTTTTTTTTCAATTGATGCATGTAGTCTGGGGATATTCGAATTCTTTTGAAATCTACATATCCAATGTCTGATCGTAAATTTTTTTCCAAATTTGGTTTTTGCTTTACATCTTTTGTGAGTAACTTGTGTCCATTATTGTCCTTTTCTAATTCGTATCCATAGTGTCGATAAGACCTGATGTATAATTATTTTTATGGCTTTGAAGAATAGGTTTGTTGTATGAAGTGAAAAATCTTGCTCATAATGAAGTAATTCCCACTGTGATAATTTTTGATAACTAAATTTTTCCATTATGTCATTATTGCGTGGCTCACCGAAGAAGAGGGTTGGGAAATTCATTTCTTCTGCATACTTGTCTTTGAAAATACCAATAGGATAACAGTTCTCAGCAGGTGCAATTTGAATGATTTTGTCATCCATATTGTGGATGCATGTAGAGTCTGTGTATCCATGTATTAAAGAATCAGTTGGATTGTCATATTCAAGATCACTTTCACTTTCACTTTCAGAACAACTTTTGTTTTCACAACCATTGTCTTCGTTGTTGATATCTAATGTTTCTATCCACTTTTTATTTATTTGTACATTTTGCATTTGGTAAAGGGTTGTTTTGCTTAAATCGAATAGAGCCTGCATTATTATATATGGTCATACCATGCCTTTTTGAAATGCATTTTTATACTGCAATTGTCTTTTAAGAGCCACTGCAATTGTTGTTGTGTTTGATAGTGATAGTGGTAGAGCATTTTGAATATTGTATATGTTTACAGGGACATTTATGATGGAACCAGTTAGTCCAAGTTGGAACTTTTTATATCCTAATTCCCAAATTTGTGCAAATGCAATTCTTAGTGAAACTAGACTTTCCTCTAGTTGTGTTATTTTTTGTACACTTGGTAATGGCTTATTTTTGCGTATGTTGTGAGGAACTGCATATTTAGGTTTTTTTTTTTTTTTGAGAGAATCGTTGCATATTTTACATATGTACTCGGTAAGCAGTGGTATGTTAGATTTTGTTAAATTGCGGTATAGAATTGTATGTTCCTCTTTGTATTGTTTTATATCTTTCTTGAAATGGAGCATTTGACAAATTGTGCAAGGATATTTTGGTGTGTCTTTTACTGTGGTTAAAAATTTATCAATTGGTGTCAAAGTTGTCTTAGTTGATTTCCTTTTCCTATTTATTGTTGTTCTGGATTGAGTTTGTGGTTTTATATTATTTTGGTTATCAGTCGAGAAAATATTATTGTTTTCGTTTGTCATTGTTTGTTGATTAATGTTGCAAGCTTTATTTCTAATTAATCTTTTCACTGCACGCAATGTTATATTGTGTTCATTTTTTGCAATATTATGCTTATCATTGGTAGACATATTGTAGTTCTTTAATGTTTCTTTCTTTTGCTTTCTTTGTCTGAGTGGTGTGTTGCCATTGTTTCTTATCATTTTTTTTAATCTGTGCAATTTGATATTATGTTGTTTTTGTTGTAAGATTCCATTGGTTAGCAATGGTTCAAAGTGGCCTGACAAAGGATTTGCATCATGAAAGAGGATATTGAATGGAGTAGAATTGAGGTGGTTGTTAAAATCTAAATATCATTTTCCATAAGATGCAGACCAAACACATATACAAATATTGAGCCACTTTGATATCCAATGTATGCAAAATATATCCCCCCACAAACCATGTTGCTTTGTGTTAGTTGATGGTTTTGCGGATAAACGCATTCTTTGCAAATAAGTTGAAATATCTTCTACATTGTGAAGCTCTCTCAGGCTTTGAGGGTGGAGTTCATGGTTATAGGAATTGATAGCTTCCTCATCTCCATTTTGGAGGCAAGCAATGAAGAAATCTATTGTTCCATTACGAATTTCATTTGATGTATGTTGAAATTTTAGTAGATATTCAAATGTATCAAATAAACAATCACCGATATTGTATTTGAAGTCATGAGGCCTATATAAGCCATGCTTTAGAAGAGTTTTGTCAATGTGAGTTGAATGTACATTACAATTACATTTGTTTTGGTCTTGCTGCATGATTTGTAGATGTTTGATTGTTCAATTTTTTCATACAATGAAGTCTTCCACTAATGAGTTTGATTCTTTTTTTTTTTAATTGTTAAATTGCAAGTTGTAGTTTTTTGTTTGTTTCAAATGTAGTATGTTGACAGTTATGTGCTACATTCTGATTGTGCACCATATGCTATAGGTTGGCAGCCTGCATTTAGTACGAATCAATGTTTACATTAATGTTTCATTTATATTGGGTCACTTTATATATAGAATATTTTTTGTAGAAAATTTTGTTAGTTTACTCAAAAACGGCTATCATCTGAACATTGCTATTATACTATTTCAACCAATAGTACTAGATATATAAACATTTTGAATTATTTTCCAAGAAAGATTTCTTTAAATGTTGGAAAATAGTGACTAGTTATAAGATTGGCTAATAATTGAATAAACTTGATAATCTAAGTAACAAAGTAATTACATTTCTAAATAAATTTTATGTGAAAGACACTGTAACAGTATTTTTTTGCACACTTTTACACAAACATTTATAGTTCTTATCAATATTGATTTCTGGACTCTCTGAATAATTGTTGTTCAAGCTTTAAATTGTTAAATAACAAGACCCTTAATATAAATGGGTAAAGACCTTTCATAGTGGTTGGCTATTACCGTTGAGAGCATTAAATAGACAGTGTTCAATATTAGTTACAATGCTCTCAATTTTCGATACCTTGCACTTTATGACATTCATTTCCAAATTAATTTTGTCATACAATGCAAGGTGTTTATTGTCAAGATTGTTTGAGGCATGCAAATCACCAAATGTTGAGCTAATTCTTTGTTTTTTTGCTGCATAGGTAGACCCGCTTCTATGCTGCATACTATCTTCAATGTTCATTGAACTCAAGTCACAATTGTATGTATTTTTCTGGATGACTGGGCTAGTTGGGTTCCATGGTAGTCTTTCTTCTCTTGCAGGCCTTGCCATAGTATCATTTCCTACATTAGATTGTGGAATGATATAGTTAGATAAAGTAGTTAGCAGAAATGAGGATATGTACAGAGGCAATATTTTGATTGTAGTAACTGTTTTTTTCCATTTACAAATGCTAATCAATTAATCTATTAATGTAAAATGTAGCAACAGGTTTGAGGACATACCAATGCTACCATGTACTTTCATCCATTCTAAGTCTGTAGATTTGAGAATTCTGATAGCTGCTTGGTCAAAATTTGTATCTCCAACATTGGAACTGTATGCTAATGTTGGCTTTGTGGTAACAACTTTGTGCATGGTTGAAGTACTATATGGCTGGCATATGCTTTCTTGTTTTTCTATTTGTTGTGCATTCTGGGTATCTATGGTGTATAATGGTTGTTGAGGATAGCTATATTGTGTGCAATAGTTGGGTTCATATGAGGTAGATAATTTTGTTGGACATTGTAAATGTTCAGAATTTCTTGATTGACAATGATTCATATCTTTAGATGTCAGTAAATATTCTGCATCAGAAGCCAGTATATTCTCAAATGCAATATCATCAAGGCATGGTGAGTGGAATTTTTTTCCTTGAGAGATATCAGTCAACTGTCCACAGACATGACTTTCCATGTTTTTTGAGATATGGTTGCTTTGAGAAAGAGATTCTGTCATTGTCATTATATCAGCACTATGAATTGCTTCACTATTTGCTCCCAACAAATTTATATGACAATCTATACAATCTGTTGCACCTTTCATGGAGAGAGCTGCTTCTCTATATGCATTTGCAGCTTCCTCAGGAGTTTGAAATGTTCCAAGCCATTTTCGATCTTTAGTCTTTGGATTTCTTATTTCTGCACCATAGCTGCCCCAAGGTCGTCTCCTCACACCCTTGTACACTTTATGCTTGGAACATTTCCTTCTTTTGCAACAGGTCTGCTTGATTTTTTCAAAAGCTGATGTTTCTTCATTATCTAAATCAACAATTGGTATTTGCATGAAAGTAGTCATGGTTTTCATTGCTTTTGTGAAGACGAAATTTTTTTTCCATAAACATGACTATTTCAACGGATGAAACAGGGAGAAGTCATTATATTTGACAATTTTCAATTACTTTAATTACACAATATACTTATTCATTACATTGGGTGATGCAATCATGTCATGATATCATGAACATTAACTACATTTGAATGCAATAATATTTACTTTATTGTCTATGAAATTCTTGTTCGCAATGGATATTACATATATTTCTCAAATAGATAGAGAATTACATAGAAGAGTACTACATTCAAACTCAAAAAATAAATGAAAGTAGGTGTTTCATTCACAGTGAAAAATAGAACCAAGAGAGAGAAAAATTCAACTCCCAATACTATTTCAAGAAGTTCCATTGTTTGCTGACAGTTTCCAACAGCGACTTTTGAACAACTTCAATGGCTCTTGATGTGAAATTGAAATTTATAGATGTGTCCCTGAAATGTGTCAGTCCTGCCACATGAATATATTTTAAAAAGATGACAACCTTCCAAGCTAAAGAGATTATTATCCTTCCATGTTAAGTGCAATTCATGAAATTTCTATAAGTTTGTACTAGTAAAAGACATAGTTAGGTAAACTTAGATATGCAGAGATTATTGACATGCCAATGAGCAGATACATATTGCTCTAGATTTTTTCAACTTTTCAGAAATGGAGGCTAATCTTATACATCAGAAGTATTTTCTTCTGTCAATCATCATGATGTAATACTTAATTCATCCATTTGGGATATGCCATCTTCCAATATCTGCTACAAGATGAATGCCAGGTGACATGTCACTATTTGAAAATTCATACAAATAATGGTATGAGTAATGATGCTTTATGGTTTTAGTTGCTAGATGTCCTCTATCATCATCATACCATTGTCCTACAAGCTCTATATTATCATATCTTATAATCCATTCAAGTGAAAGAGTTCGATATGAGACGATAAGGTTTATTATGTGCATAAGTGTGTCGTTTTTCAGTACTTGCCCTAAATGGTGATAGCTGACAAAATAGCATTTTAGTTGCTGGATTGAAAATGGCAGTTAATTCCTGAACACTATGATTTCCGTGAGGGAAATGAATTAAAATATCTTGACAACGAATTATTATATGAGCTTCCCTATATATCCGCACCAGATGTTTTAGGTAAATTAATTCTCCATTTGTCATGAATGGAGACAAAACATGAATTTCATTGGTCTCTTCTATCGGCTCAATGTTTCCCCATCCATGATATCGAAACATTGGAGCATGGTTGTCATAAAAATAGCTTTCCAATATTTTTCTTTGGCATTCACTTGGAAGTTGTTGGATTCTTTCAAGGATACAAAGTTGTGGAAATTCAGAGAATTCATCTGTTCGAGGATATGTTATAGTAGATGCATTTATAGTATTCATACTGATGCAATGTGGATAGAGGAAAACCTGTTGAAAATGACCAACATTTCTTAGTTTTTTCTACGAATAATTGAATTCTAAGATATAGCTTAAGTTCAATGTTCTCCATTTTTTTAGAGATATTGTTGGTGGGAAATTCATATGCATGTAATTAATATGTAGGTTTCTATAGATAGATAGCACAAAAATTTCAGATATGTACAATAAAGAGTAGGATGATGTAGTAGGACCCTATACATTGTTACTATTTATAGACAAGTATGCATTTTGAGGCATATGAATGCATCGTAAATATTTGAGAAACCACAAATTACAAATGCACTTTAATTCAATGACATATGATAGTACAGTTTTCAACTTGTAAAACAAATTCTACCCATGTCCTGTTATTTATTGACTAATTAAGTTCTCATTTTTAAGACTAAATCTAAATTATATGTTTTTTGTAATACTTGCGTTATTTTGTAAGAAAAAAAGGATGGAAACATACCAGTTAGTTATCAGTTGTTTTTGAGACGTTGTTCTACTTTCACAACCTTCAGTGTCTTTTTTACGACCTTTGCACCTGAAAAACAAATAGAGGACAACAATTAATTACATAATTCACGTTATCATTCCTTACAAATCTACTATATTTATTTTGATAAAGATTATTGAATGAAAAAATTGTATAAAATATAAATATTTGAATCATAGAATGCATTATAGAATATTTCAAAATGAAGAGTAATGTGTACTAAAAATAGTACAAATATGGCTTATATCACCTGTTCAATATTCGATGTCATAATCTAAATAAAAATAAGTACAATGCATCCTAAAAAAAATTAGGTTGTGGATGGGGAAAAGACTGATAAGGGCAAGCACAAAGATGGTAAAAGAAAACGAGGAAGTGTACATTAAATTGATCAAGTTTTGGTTTAATTCAAGGAATATAAATGCATTGCAAATATTTCAGAAAGCACAAATGATAAATGCATTTTAATTCATTGACATGTGATAGTATAATTTTGTGAGCAGAAAAGCATGGAAACATAGTAGTTAATTATTAGTTGTTTCTGAGATGTTCTTCCAGTTTGACAACCTTCAATGTATCTTTCACGACCTTTGCAGTTCACAAAGAGAAAGAGAAGAACAATTAATTACATAGTTCACAAAATCATTTCTTACAAATGTATTAGATTTGTTTTCATAAAGATTACTAAACCAAAAATTGCACAATATATAAAGAATAACAAACTTTCACCACAACAGCGAATGGGAAATGTGAATTTTACATGTTCTTATAAATTAAAATAATGGCCTCAATTCAAAAACATTATGAAACAAGGTTGGAATGCATATATAAAACATTTGAATTGGTCAAAACTTATTGAAAATTTGCATCCACTTGAATGCTAAAGTATCTTGCCATATGGTAGGAACTAATAATATTAACTTGTAAAAAACATATACTACAAATTTGTCTCATATCACTTTTTCAATATTTGATTAATTTGGTTTATGACTTATACATTGTGATAATCTAAATCAAAATAAATATGATGCATTGATAACAAGATAATTATATGTATTTTTATTGCAAAAGTTATGAAACATTTTCATTTATCCATTGCATATGTTGTTTACTATGTACATATATGGATAACATGCTCATCTACTACAATTCCATATGGGTGAATGTGTAATAGGTTATATAACATCCCCAGCAGGTTGAGGTTTTGTTGAGCAAATGGTGCTTACATAAGGTGAAATTACAGGAGGAGAAATATGTAGTTGCAAAAGTATCATTGCATTGCAAACATCTGAGATTCTTGATGCACTAAGCTCACAGAAATGAGTTTGGTGAGCAAGCAATGCATGGTCCACTAGAGGCTTGTACTTACTGCTTATTGCAATTTTCAGGGAATAATAAACACAAGTCGTAACATCACAAGAGCTCAAAGATTCAAGAGAGAACAAGCCACCTATGAGGCTAGTACTCATCTCTATAACATATGCATTGATGTATGCATCATAGTCTTCAAGAGGTTTGAAACAAGGCTTCACATACGCATTTGCCATTTTCTTTACAATTTCAGAATTTTCTAAAAGATCCATGCAATTCGTGAGGAATTTAGAAACAATATCTGCATAAGTTGTTCTCCTAGATTTATTTTCCAGGAATTCTTCACCAAGCACATTGCATAATGCTTTCTCAACATTTCTGCATTCTATGACAAATACATGCTCCAAAGTTGTAGACTGAATTGCACCAATGATTGGAAAATCCCAATGAGGACCCGGACTTGGAATATAAATTCGTTCAGACATTTTGATAACACAATATCTGTGACATATTCAAAATGAATAAACACTTTCAAGAGAAGTGACATGGTTGACCTAAAATTTCAAATTTCAAACAAAATTATAAAATGCACGTTGCAAACTCGAGTAGTTTTGGAAAGTACTAAATAAATCCATGTGTTATGTTATTTCAAAAAGTCACAATTTAAGTTGTCATTTATAATTTATTGTCTTTTAATCTGTTCACAAATTATAATCATCAATTATATGTGTTTTTTAATAAATTTTTTATTTTCCCTTATTCTTTATAATTGAAATAGTAGCATTTTTTTTACTAATTAAATAAGTTATTTTTAAATCATTGTAATCGAAATAATTAATTTCAAAATCTACTGATTAAAAAATAAAAATTACTATTCTACTTACATATATTTTTCAAAACAAGTAAATCGAATTTTTTCTCTCTAATTAATATAATCTTTTATTTCATAATTTATTTTACAAATTGAAAAAATCTTACATAAATTAAATCAGTTTTTTATTTTCCTCTATTCTTTGTAATTGAAATAGTAGCATTTTTTTTATGAATTAAAGAACTTATTTTTAAATCATTGTAATTGAAATAATGAATTTCAAAATTTAGTGATTAAAACAAAAATTACTATTCTACTTACATATATTTTTCAAAACAAATATAATTTTAGAACTTAATGTGTAATTCAAAAATCTCTAGATCTAATCATAAAAAATATTTGTTAACCTTATCTACTACATATCAAAAAATACTTAGCTAGACAACATTAGTGTCTAATGTGAATCGCAGAAGGTACAACTTTATTTGAGCGCCACGTATAAATAATTGAAGTTATTTTTATTCTTAGAAATTGTCATATATTTACCACGTATATTTCATGTGGAGCCAACAAACACTAAAAGACGAAACAATTTTGGTACTATAAATGTGAACATTTTTTTGTTTTTTTGTTTTACGTTTAGTACTAAGTGCAATTTTTTTGGGTCCCTCCAAATTCAACAAGACACAACAACTCTATATTAAAGAAAAAATGTCACATTAAAAACTGTTCTCAGATTGAATAGTTAGACTAGGAAAAAGTTCTAAAAAATTAATTTAGAAACCAAAGCCTACACATATGAATATAACAAAAGAGGAAAAATAATAATGACAAACACATACTACATGAAAAGAAGAAGACAATATCAGAAGCGACAAAGAGATATTTGTTCATAGTAAGACTAAATAAACATTAATAATAGTGACATTACTTGTATGATGTGGGGTTACCAACGTAAACTCCATTTGACCGCTGCCTGAAGTCCGCTACATTTTGAAATGCGCCCAGCGGACGCGACGCGGGATTCGAATTTCCTTTAGAGGGCGAGCGGGAACCGAGGCAACAGGTGGACTGGGGAGCGAAAATCAATGTATGGGACGTGCTTTCCAGCGGATATGCCGGTCCACGTTTCTGACTCGCATTTAATTTCGCTGAATTTCATTTCGTTTCGTGGCGCTGGGGGCTTTCAGTACGCGTCCTTTCATTCGATTTCATGTCATTTCGTTTAATTTCATGTCATTTCGTTTAATTTCATCTGGATGAAATTTAATTTAAAATAAATGCTCGAGTTTATCCCCTCCTTGTTTCTCGAATGTCGATGGAAGAAGCGCATTTCGTTTGCATTTGGCATCATTTGCGTTTGTTTGGAGTTGGATTTCTGCACTCTAAAATTGACACTGTAAGCTCTGTGTTAAGAAAACCATCCCTCGATCACAATTTGTAGGAGATCCACATAACTCATACTCACTCAATGGGAAGGAATGGTCTGCGTGGGTGTTGCTTTTCATCGGGACATGCTTCCTCCTCTGACGGTCAGGGTTTCGCTACAGATGACGATTCTCCTTCCGATACAGAAGACCATCCGAGAGTTTCACACCCCACACCACTGCCTCCGCCTCTGCCTGCACTGGAAGTCGGTTCTTCTCC
The DNA here is from genome assembly GCA_028749045.1 of Cupressus sempervirens. Classification (NCBI taxonomy): domain Eukaryota; kingdom Viridiplantae; phylum Streptophyta; class Pinopsida; order Cupressales; family Cupressaceae; genus Cupressus; species Cupressus sempervirens. The sequence continues at coordinate 276,320,642 of CM053783.1, forward strand.
AGTCCATTCAACTACAATTCCATACTGCAAATTAGCGCCTCTCCCTCCGGACCCTGCTTTTCCTCACCATGCGGGTGGGTTTCTATCGATTTCTCATTATTCCTCTTGTAATTCTTCTACTGTCTTACTTTATTTAACTCATTCACTTCGACTAGTACTACTCGATTTGCATGTAGTAAGGAACTGCTAAAATTAATGTGATGATAAACAGTCGGGATCGATGATGAAGTGAAGAGTGTGATTCGATTATTGGAATGGGAGGAGGAATCAGATGTGGCGGTAGCAGTCGTTTTGCACGGGTTTGGCGGGATGGGGAAAACAACCCTGGCGGATGCAGTTGTCGCCACACTCAATAGGCAAGAATGGGAGTCTTTGACTGTTTTGCCTAATTCCCAAAGCATGGATGGAAGCGTTGGGGACGGATCTCATGAAGCAGAGCGAGCATTCATCTACATGGACATGCACAGTGACCGATCTGAGCAGAGATGATAAAATCATGGAGCTCTATGAGCAGTGGCTTGTAGAGAATGGTAAGGCTTACAATGGGCTGGATGAGAAACAACAGAGATTTAAGATATTTAAGGACAATTTGTTGTTTATCAATCAGCACAATACGGAGAATACAGCCTCCTACAAATTGGGTCTGAACAAGTTTGCAGATCTGAGCCATGAGGAATTTAAGGCTAAGCATTTTGGTGTTAAGCCCGATGCTAAGAAGAGGCTTTCTAGGTCTGCCAGTCCTCGATATCAGTACAGTAATGGTGAATCGTTGCCCGATTCTGTTGATTGGAGAAAGAAGGGAGCCGTGACTGAAGTTAAAGATCAGGGGTCTTGTGGTAAGTCTTAGTGAACCTTAAATCTGTTCATTACGGGTTTTGATTTATATAAATATGCTTTGAAATATTAGTTTTTGGCAGATTTGACCTTCCTGTACTGGTCACTTGATAGTGCATAAAGATTTATAGCTCAAATCACCACTGTTTGGTTTTTGCACTAACATGCAAACACTAATAATAAGGTTAATAGATCGGGGAAGTGGAATTCTTGGTTCTAACATTTGTATCGATGCACTATTTAAAAAAAAAACTGCTCTTTCTATTTTTAATATTTCTACTAGTATAACCATTGAAAATATAGCTTCTTGGCGTAGAAATGGGTATATGAGTTAATGGCTGATAAGAGTGGAGTGTAATCAGGATTACTTTTTTCCCTTTTTTGTACAATTATGGTAGTTATGGGTGTATGAATCAATGGCGGATGACTTGGGAGGGTAATCAGGGTTTCTTCTTCTAATCAGGATTACTTTTCCGCCTTTTTTGTATACTTACGGTGGTTATGGGTACATGAAACTATGGTGGTATATTGAGTTGGCCGGTCCGGGGTAAGGGTCAAGGTTGCGAGTTCATATGGGTTAAAAGACTTTGAATTTTTTTTAACTGGGTTCTCAGTTTTATGCAGAAATGATACCCATTCCTGCGTGTTGAAAGCTACAACCAGACATTAAAGCTCACTTTCAAAGGCCCCAAGATTTTCAGCAACCCATTGCACACACTAGTGAAGAAGTAGCCAATGTTGATTTGGAGATATCACTTGTTCGCCATGGATGGACTGGTTTCATGGGGTTTTGCAGTTCTAGGTGAAGCACCACTGTGTGAAAAGCATGGCCTGCGTTACATGAGCGGCACATTCTGGGAGGCTAATGTCATGATGATAAAGACCTTGAGATGTTGAAGCTTATGTCCAAGTGCTTGCTTTGGGAGACCCTAAACACCTATGGCTGAAAAATGATAAGAACCCCCTGGTGGTGTTCATTTACTTAATTTTGATATTTAGATCTATATTTTTGCATTGTTTTTTCTTAAAACAATTTAAGGTTTCTATTTTCAAATTCGTCCTATATTTCGCAATCTCTATTTTTGAGCCAGCTCTACACTGGCCACTCCAGCTTCGTCAATCTTTCTTGTGCACGCAATATGGGGATCTATATTCTATGGAGTTGCTGCACAATACAAAGCTATTGGATGCATTTTTTGGGTTTTTAGCTATTCTTCTGGCCCCATAGAGCTCACTGAACCGTGGGTGGAGAGGAAATGATGGAAGGACCTCATGGCTGGCGACAAAAACGTCACTTTTGCAGGTTTGGATCAATAATTTCTTGATTTCAGAAGAACACAAAGACTAAATAGAAATGAATTATGTATATACCCAAATTCGCTTGTTTATTGATCGATTTGTTGTTGTTGTTGTTGTTCGGTACAGATTTTGCAGAACAACATTTGCTCGTAGGAAAGAACTGTTGCCTAAATACAGCGACTCAACAAAGCTTGCTACAATACAGGCCTTTATCAGGGATGCTCAAATCCTCACAAATATGAGAAGGCAAAACCAATATTGAAGAGTAAATAGAAAAATAAGCCATCTATACACACAGAACGCATATCAAACCTGCAACAATTTTCTAGAAAAAGTAGTAAAGGAAGCAGTATCAACAAATGAAAAACATATCTATTCTCTGCAACAAAATCTCAAGCAAAATACAACAGAGAAAGAGAAAAACATAAAAACATACCTATTCTCTGCAACAAAATCTTAAGCAAAATACATCAGAGAAAGAGAAAAACATACCTGTTTTCTGCAACAAAACCTACTTCTCAGAAGCATACAGAAGGAACTGTCCAATTTTCCCGATGCCTCCAAAATCAACAATTACTAATAAATAGGAACTTTAGATGACCAGAACTGAAGAATCGAATTAAATGCAGTGGACAAACAGCCGGAAAAAATTCCCCAAGAGAATGAGTAAAAGACAGACCAAACAATTGTGACCACATTTTCTACCAAAACTGACATTTTTGCTGACAATATGACACCTAAACAGTGCACAGTATAAATCCAAATCAAAATACGGTGGATTTCCTAAAGATTTAGATCTGGGAATTGGGTAAGCATAGTGGTTCAGATAAGACAATTGACAAAACATAAAGCCAAGCAATAAAGACTACAAAGAAAAAAATGTCATTGACAATATGCTTATTTAATGTTAGATCAACTGTTGTCAAAATTGGCCAGATATTGTTCAAAGATAGGTGAATAATATTAATAAAATCACTATTGCTATGTTCCATCCATCTGTCAGCATTGCCACAAATTCATTTTTTAATACAATGGAAAAAGCTCAAAACCCTACTGTTCACCACAACAGCCAATGGGAAATTTGAATTTAACATGTTCTTATAAATGAAAATAATGGAATGAATTCAAAAACATTATGAAACTAAGTTGGAATGCATATATAAAACATTTCAATTGGTCAAAACTTATTGAAAATTTGCATCCACTTGGATGCTATAGTATCCTGCCATACGACAAGAACTAATAAATGATTTGTAACATCCTATGATTTATTTTATTTTAACACAGTCGCTTATTGAATCCCATTTTAATCGCCTTCCCTATTTAATCGCCTTAAATATAGGTGGACTTGATTTAATTAGAACACTTACTTGGCATGCCTAATATTATGTAAAACAAAAAGGAAAAAGTACATTCCACTTTCCATGCTCACGTGAGAATGAGAAGGAACCAAACGAAAAGTAATTAGTATTTTTATATTAAAACATAAAAGAAAACAATTGTAATCTTTTATTATGAAATTAACACATAGTTAAGTGGTTAGATGTTTCTATATTGTAATATTAGTTGATTCTTATTTAGTATAATAATATTAGTTCTTACTTATATTTTAATAAATATTTTCTATTATTTATTTATCTATTATAAATTAAAAAAATAAATAAAGATTATTATTATTGTTATATTTTTTATTATTTTATAATTTAGATTATTTTAGATTATGATTAATTAAATTAAATTGATTATATGAAGAATGTTATTATACATACATGAATTTAGGAACTATAGTTTTCTTATATTAAACATTGTTGTTTTCAATTATTTTGCTTATGGTTCAAAATAAATCTGAGAAAATGATTTTTATTAAATCTTATGAATGGAACCTTTTGTTTTCCACATGCTTAATTGGGGCTTGTGGTGTTTTTTTTTCATGACAATTTTATTGAGTTATTTTAGCGGGCCAACTAGGCGTACACCAGAGGCTTTTGTGATTCTTTTATGATGTTTATTTGTTCTAGATGTTGTAATGGGCTTACGCTTTAAGCTGGAAGTTGCATTTATGAGATATGCTTTGTGGCACTATTATGTTTACATGGGTTGGGAGAAACAACTTGCTTTCAGGTTGCTAGTTAAGGAACTGAGTTTGATCTTTATGAGTGTTGTGATATGGGACACAAATATGTTTTATGTTCTTAGGAGAGGTTATCTAGGCAAATGTCTTTGGGAGTGGCTTGCAGTAGGGGTCTAGGACCCAAAGTGGTCAGTGCTAGGGTAACCTATTGTAAGTTATGTAATAAGTGATAATCTAGTAACTAATATTTTGGGGGGAAAGCACACTAAAAAGATAAGTTAGAGTATTTGATCCACCCACGTCTTAAGTTCTTGTATAGACTAAGGATAGGAATGGGATGACAATATAACTAGTTGCCTTGTCTTCTTGAGAGGGGTTTCTGGTTTTGCATGTGTCACGTTGATGGTCTAAGGTTCAGAGTAACCAGTCCAAGGTAACTCAATTGTTTGACCATGTGATGACACTCCCTAGTATGTAGCCTAAGTCTCCTCTGTAGATTTTGTTTGTACCTCTGGTGGTGTACTTATTATTGGATGTGTTTATTGTGGTTATTTACTTTCATTAATGATGATTGGTGATTCATGGATGATGTACTTTTGACATGCGGTTCTTGACTTGAGGTGAATATCTATTGTTGACTTTATCTTATGATCTTTCTTTTTGATTTATACTTGGTTCATGTATGATGTTTTGTTATGTGGTGTGGGTATCGGATTAAGTGTTCTTTCTTTTCAGATTATTTTATCTTCTTGAGTAGCATGTGTTACCTTTGAGGTATTTTTGGCTATTAGGAATTCCTTGCCTAGGAATTTTTTATGTTTGATTAGCCATATGTGGATCATTCATTATCTTCCCTGGACGATGTGAGTGGAAGCCTAACTAGGTAAGCACGCAGTCGGGAGGTAGTGTCTTCTTACCATTTGGGTCCCCCTCACATTTCCAACTATTAGATGTTCATTGTAGAAGATGTACCTTTATCATTCTTATTTCTTATCTTAGAGACTTCTTTTTAATTGATGTATATATGTTATCATGTATTCTGCTATATTCTATCTATTCTCACATACCCTGAACATGTGCAATGGATGTTATGTATTGGATGCACTTTCATTGTTTTAGATATACTTATGCATTTTCTTATGTGATTATGTATCTATTTTTTTTTATGATCATGAGACATTGAACTTGAAACTTAAACTAATTAATCTAAACTTCTTAAATGTGACTCAACATAAAGGAACCCTTGAGGAATTGAAACTATATCTGTAATTGCTAATGTGTATTTGATGTGTATGTTCATATTGCTTTCGCGTTAATGTTATTTTGATGTTGTTCAAACCTTTAAAAAAAAATTGTTCAGTAAACATTGTAACATGTTAGGTTTATTTCTCTTGGGTTCCTGAGTGGGGCCTTACATCTAGTATCAGAGCTTGAGTTTCAACATTGGGAACTCTGGGCATAATGTGTTGCATCACTTGAGCAATTAGTAAACTTGCAACTTATTTAAACGAAAAACTTATATTGACATAAACTTGAAACCAAACTATTGAACAAAAAAATCTTAAACAATACAAATTTTGAACATGGAACTAGAAAACTTATAAATTTTTTGGATTATTGCTTTATGTCGATAAGTTACGACCTTATGGTTATGATGGATTCTTAGATGTCATTGTTGTGTTTGGGTATTGTAGGAGAGATGACTTCTAGTTCTTGATCCATTGCTAGGGTCGTAGCTCAGGACATGTTAAAAGTCACGGGGGAACTAGTCACTATATATCCCTTCCTTGCTCCATTTAGGGGACCCTATTCAGGAAGAGGCTAGAGGGGACAATAGTCTTAAACAACATGCTGAGACAGAAGGACTAGTTACTAGAGACTTAGTCAAGGAGATCCTAGCATGCCTACCCTTGTAGGATAGAGCTCATAATTTAGAGCATGGAGATAGAGATAGGTCCATGAGTCATAGAGAGCAAAAGGTGGTCTAGCCAGTCCATCTAGATGAAGGATCTATTACAAGTCAAATAGGTCAAATAGACACTTGAGGGCTTTAAAATGGGACATTATTTTACTATCACAAGGAGAGTATAAGTCTATAATTTGGGCTGATGATAAATAACCAAGAAAATTTGGCAAGCAATCAAATTTGGGTACTTGGATTTGTAGAACTGGGAACACTAGTAGAACAATAATTTCACAAACATAATGGACCTAGGAAAGTAGGCAGACAGATTCCTCAAGACTTAAAAATTGGCACACTTAAAGTATTTTTATAGTAGAACACAATGTTATAGTCCATTTGGTCTCATCTATCACATATTTAGAGTTATGACATCCCATACAGGGTTGTTGATCAATTTGCACTTTTAACCACTAATTAAACTTCATAAATTGCATTTGGAATCATGTCTAAAAACTAGTCATACAAATTTTCCATAGGCTAAAATCTGGAACATAGCAAGTGTCTGACCCCTAGAATGAAACGCAAAATAAATTTTCTCATTTCGATAAATTGGATCAAAATTATAACTAGTCAAATAGGGCTTCCCAAAATTCTGAGAAATATGAATTAGCATGACAATAGTAAACAACCAACTTTGAGTGATTCAAAACCTAGTCACAACATATTGAAACAACTTGAAATTTTAAACATGGTTCTTTAATATGCATACTAAACACTCCCAAAGTGGTGAGTCATGAAATTTTTTTGGGTTCAAGATATTCAAATGCAAACTAGGCTTCGTGTCACTACATGACACTTAAGCAATCATGGAGATTTGAACAATGCTCAAAATGATGCTTCATGAAATGATTTAGAATGAAAATTTATCATCATGGGACACATGCACATGCTAAATGAAAGGTGTTAGAAACATAAAACACCTCATAGTCCTCAAAGTAATAGTCAGGTACCCATGCACAAAAACATATTTATAGCGGCTCAATTTGACTAAAAATTTAGAATGGTAATCAAAATTGGGGCTCCAATTTTGAGTCCCAATAGTTGGTATGTTCACATAGCAATCAAACACAACTTCTCCCAAGGTGCATGGTAACAAGAAGAGAATGACATCTTCATGCTGAATTTTCTTTCTATTGCATATCTCTTTGAAAACCTTGATGTGTTCTTCCAATGTTTGTGTCTCACTATAGATGAACCTTGGAGAGAAGTTTTTAGGATTGTTGGGGAGGTAATGAAGTGGGCCTTGCAAGTTAATTGTTGAATCCTATAACACCCTGCTCAAGAACCCAAGAGAAATTAACCTAAAAAGTTGCTAAGTTTGCTAAACAATTTTTAGAAAAGATTAAAACATATAAAAGACAATAACACTGAAGAAAATACACATACCTAAGAAAAGAAATAATAGGTACATTCCTCAAGGGTTCCATAACAATGAATCACATATAAAAGTTTCATTAAGTTTAAGTTAGTAGTTAAACAAGTCCATAGCATAGAGATAAACATATGTGCTAAAACACTTAAAAGAATATACAAGTACAAAAGGTGCATACTCATCCATTGCACATGTCACAGGATATGAAATGTTAAAATAATATATAATATAAGAAGATATATCATCACATAAGATGTGAACAATTAAAGTAAAAAATTCAAAGTATGGATATATTTTGAAATCAACTAGTAGAAGGAATGGAACATCTACACCAAAGATACATCCAACATTAGTGTCAAGCTATCAAATATCTATGGCAAAGAATCACTACCACCTAACCTCATGGAACTTAAGTGGCCCCACTCCCACTGTGCTAAGGAGATAATCTCAAGTCCCAAAAGATATCAGATCAACAAGAATCAGTCACAAAATCCTAAAAAATTTCTATATCAAAGGTACTAAGTACCCAAAGTAATCTCTAACCCTAGAGGCAAGAAGACACCTAGGGAACATAATATGCATTTGGGTAAGTGTCATAACATGATTTGAAACTCTAAGGTTACCTTGGTAGTCTCTTAGGACTCTAACCCCCTAGTGACTCTATGTGACATCAATATCCTTTCTTATAGACAAGGTATACTAACAAGGCAAGGTCATAACCAAGCATAATCTCTACTACTATCCTAGTTTGTACTAGCACTTGAGTCATGAGAAAGGAAAATTTTGACTCTTGTTAATTCATTTCCCCATTAATTATAATTTTATCACTTATTAAGACCAACTACATTTTGATCTCTTAGCCATGTTTCCTATTAGCATTAAACACTTAGTCATTTCCTAGGTAGAGTTGGTTAGTCGTTATTGTGACCAAGCCATCCAATGAAAGTCAAGAAATGTATATTATACTTGTCCACATTTCAGTTTGAGCTAAGAAGGTCTTTAGTTTCTAGGTACTCCAATTTGGACTAAGTAACAACATACGTTGAGCATGTTAGAACTTAGTAAACATCGAGAGAAGAAGAGATAATTTATGCCAAATGAAATAGTGGATGCCAAGCTGAAAAAAAATAAGTTCATGCCAAGTCACACAATATATGCCAAGAATTCAAATGTCAAGGGACATCATGAATATTGGTATGGACTGAGCATCAGGATATTCAAGTGATGTTTAAACTAATTTTGACGTATGTGTTTGTGATTGGTAAAAGACTTATGTAAACTATTTTGGGCCAATTTCTATACTTAATTCATTAATTGTAGAGATAGATAAGAGGGTAGTTATTCATTTTTCAAAGATCATTGATCCCTATGTGAGGTGATCAACCAATCAAAAAAATAGAAGGGCTAAATGGAAAAAGGGATGAATCTAGATCATTGATCTTGATCTAGAAGGTTCATTAGTTGTTTATTTAAAGAGCGACCCAAACCCTAAATCATAAGGATGTGAGGAGAGACAATGTGATAGTGAAGGAAGGCAATGTTTTTGAATTAGAAGTAGAGATACTAGATAAAGAAAAGAACATAGGATATCAGATAAGGAGATGAAATTGGAATTTGAAAGAGAAGATTTGCAATCTAGAAACAAAGTGCTAACTAAAGGATTAGGTATTGATACATTCTAATTGATATATTAGGGTAAATTTCTTAATAGAGTGGTCCTAATAGGCCTATTAAAATCTCCTAATAGAGTGTTTGCTTAGTTGTATGTTTAAATCCTTTAATAAAGGTAGATTGACAAAGTCTTGTAAGATCCTAATAAGGTAGACCCCTCACATAGTAGATCACTAGAACTAATCAAGAACCATAGCCTTAACATGCACAAGTTATTACTACAATAGTGAAGATTTGTGGGTGTCATCCCCACCCTAGTTTTACCTTCACCTTGGAGGGTTTTTGGGTAGCCAAATATTTTGTACTATGTTTTTACATTTACTTTCATGTTTTTGGATGTGATACATACTTAAATCCATTTGAACATTATAGTTTATGGTTGTATGATTGATGAACTAGATATGAGATGGGTTAATGGTAAATGCATCTAATTTTCTTAAAAGAAGTTAAAAGTTTTATAGATCCTGATAAGCCTCCTTTTTAGTATCTCACTTCCCAAAAAGACTTGCAAAAATTGGTATAAGAACCTAGTTCTCTTAGAAGAAGTCTAACAACTTGAGAGTTAAGATCTTAGAGATGGAGGCTTAGAAATTGGGAAAAAACATTGAGATTCAGAAGCTTGTCTTCCAAATCATACTAAAGTAGCTTGGATCAGCAAGATAGGAGTTAAAGAAATCCTTAAAGAAAATGAAAGACTTGGCTATCTTATAGAATGATACTCTATATGACGAAGACATAGAAGGACTACTTGAAGATGGTAATGTTAGAAATAATAGTCCACCAAGATAACTGAAAGGGGAGGGGGATGAATCAATTATTAAATAAATAAACCTCTTATTTTCATTAAACAAACTTAACCATTCAATCAAAGTAAACAAAAACCATATAAAGATGCACATAGACAATTACACCAAATATATTGACTAGGGAAACCCTTGATCAAAGGGAAAACTCTGATGGGAGTGATGCCCACAAGATGATGTACTAATATAAATATTCCTTATTAGAGGATAAACCTTCTTAGGAGTCTATTACAACATTTAGTATAATGAGTCCCTATTAGGAGACTTTGAATCCCCATTAGGAGATTCCAACCCTATTAGGAGTTGTGGTATAATGTATGCAAGAACAACCCACTACCCAAACATGCAATTTGAACTACAAGAAGAGCTCACTACTCAAACAAGTAATTTACTAGTATCTTCTTATTTCCTCTATACTTTCCTCTATCTTGTCAACCGAACCAATCATTGTCAGACCTTGTAGATTAGGTCACGAACCTCAGATACAAATACTAAACCTCAGATCACTCAGAAAAACCTTGCTAATGAAGTTTCTTTCACTTCTGCATTGTTCCATTGAACTTCACATTCTGTACTACTCTACTACCTTTTGAACATTTCCAAGTTACATATATCCATATATCATAAAGGAAAATATCCTTCCTTTATACCGAGTCCATAAAACAATTCTTGAGTTAGTTGTTAGTCCTTCTCAACTAATTATTATGGAACCTCATTAAGAACATGTTACACTTAGCGATAACATAAATCTTCTACCTTCAAACTTGAATAACTTTATGTACACTCAATATTATGATGAGAGAGCTTCTCCATGTCATGACCAAAATGTATTATTCATGTCCTCAAACTTGATCATCAAGATATCAACTTTGCTAAGAGATATAACTAGTTTACTAGAACATGCCTCTATAAACTCTATCTCAGAACATATATCAACAAAACTTACATAACTTCTTATAGAATTTTTTGTTCTACTTTTGATATTAACTACATATATCAGATACTCAGAAGTATCTCTCATAACCTCGAGTGGTTATTATGCTCAACTAGCCATCCATACTAACTTAATCTTTCCACTATTCTTCTGTCAGATACCACATAAGACATCAAACATGCTATGTTGACATCAATGGCAAAATTAGTCATGAATGTAATATATCATCATCAAACCAATCTTTCAATAATTGTGCCAATCTTCTAACAATCTCCCCCTTTGGAATTGATGACAACATGGATGAAAAACCATCTAGTTCCAAGAATACTGACAAAAGATAAACAATCTTCAAATATTCTTCATCAATCATAATCCCCCATTGACATACCTCAATGTGCTCTATACCAAATTGTTTTTTCAAATTTATGCCACATTCTCCCATATGCATACAAAAAATCTTCTTAGCATAATGTTTTCCTGCAATACTTCTCCCCCATAGTATAATGCCAAACTCTCCCATAGTATGATATTTTTCATGCCAAACTCTCCCCCATTGACATCAATGTCAAAGGTTTCTGCAACTAACATCTCTACATCAAACTCTAAAACAACTAGTACTTACATAGCTCAAGTGTCAAAAAACACTATTTAATAACATCAACAACATTGATAAGAATCTTGAGTGACACTATCCATTACAGACACTCCCCCATACAGGAAGCATCAGCATCCAATCCAAACAAACAATGGTGCCCTATTATCCTGGATTGATGCACTCTTGCATCTTCTTACTATGATGTAGGAAGGAGCATAATCCTAAGCATACCTCAAAAATACTCAAAAGTCTCTTTGGAAAGAGGCTTAGTGAGTATATCTACAATTTTCTCTTTTGTGATTACATACTCCAATCTAATTTCTTTTTCTACAAATTTTTCTCTCAACATATGATACTTAATAGAACTGTTCTTAGTCTTTGAATGCAGTGCTGGATTCTTGGACATATTTACCATGCTTGTGTTCTCACAATGTATAACAAAAAGTTCACTAATTTCTATCCTTATATCCTTCAACATCTACTTCATCCAAATTACTTGACTGCAATTATTTTCCACTGTAACATACTCTACTTCTATTGTGCTTTGAGATATACAATTCAGCTTCTTACTTAAACAAGAAAATGATCTTCCTCTAAGAAAGAAAGCTCCTCCATTAGTGCTCTTTCTGTTATCCATGCTGCTTGCCCAATATACATCTGTATAAGTACTTATAGTAAAATCATTAGATCTATGATACCATAATCCAAATTCTAAAGTTCCTTTTAGATAACTAAATATTCTTTTCACTACTACATAATGTGTTTCTCTAGGATTAGCTTGGAATCTTGCAAAAATTCCAACTACATTTTCTATATCTGGCCTTATGTGAGTTTGATATTGCAAACCTCTGATCATAGATTTGTACTTCTTCTGCTTAATAGTAGGTGTCTCATCCTTGTAGATAACTTGCATCTAGTCGCCATAGGTGTTCTAACATGTTTAAATGTTTCCAAACTAAACTTTTTCAGTAAACCCTTCAAGTACTTAGTTTGAGAAATAAAGATTCCTTCTTTATTTTGTACTATCTACAATCCTAGGAAATATTTCATCTCTCCTATCATACTCATTTCAAATTCTTTCTTCATTTCTTTACAAAAATTCTTACTTTCTTTATAATTTCCTCCAAACATGACATCATCAAAAAATATTACCAATATTGTCAAACCATTATTAGTTTCATTCCAATACAGGTTGCTATCTGCCATACCTTTTCTATATTTGAGCTTTGTAAGATGCTTATCCAACTTGGCATTCTAGGTTCTGGGTGCTTGCTTCAATCCATATAATGCTTTCCTTAGTCTGCATACTATGTCCTTATCATCAATCAAAGGACATCCTTTAGGCTGCTCAATACATACTTCTTCTTCAAGTTCTCCATTCAAAAATGTTGACTTGACATTCATTTGACATACTTTGAATTTTTTTTGTGCTGCATTGGCTAAGAATAATCTTAATGCTTCTATTCTAGCCACTGGAGCATAAGTCTCCTTATAATCTATTCCTTTTTGTGAATAACCTTTACATACTAATCTTGCTTTGTTTCTTACTATAGACACCTAAAAACCTTTAGAAAATAAAGTATTTTTATTTTCTAAAAAAGTCCTGATGACATCATCATTTATTAATTAATTAATTAATTTTCATGCCATTAAATCCCTTTATCTTAATTAAAAATATTTAATTAAGGAATCCCTCCCAAAAATGTTTAAATCTTATTTAAACATTATTTCCTTATTTATTAATTATTTAATTAATAAATTGACCAAAAATCCTAAAATAAATAAAACAATTATTTTTTGCCCAAAACTTGGCCAATTTCCTTATGACCAATAACCTCTTCCAAAATCTTCTAATCCTTCTTTAATTTTGATTAAAGGCTAATCCCATCATTTCCTACCCCTAATCCCAACTCAAAATATTTAATTAAGGTTAAATATTAATCCTCATGTTTATTAAAAAAGTTTTAATAAATATCTCCTCAACCCAAACCCTTGAAATAAATAAAACTTTATTTATTGCCTAAAAATCTAATTTATCCTCATCCTAAGAAGTTCTAGACTCTTCTAGAAAGTCTTCATCCTCATCCTAAGAAATTCTAGACTATTCTAGAAAGTCTTTATCCTCATCCAAAGTCTAGACTCTTCTAGAAGATGTCTTTAAACCTAATCCTAATCCCCTCCTAACCTTGTCACATTCCCTAAAAATGGGTTAAGAATTACTAACCCAAGCCAAAGTTAACAAATATCTCCTCCTTCACCCACCCTCATTAAATGCCATCCACTTGCCTATCCCTAAGCTAATCCTAAACCATCCTAATCCATCCTCTAATCATTTGCACAAGCCTAAGCAAGCTTAGAACCTTCCTAATCAAGTCCAAGTCGAAATTGCTCTCATCACCCTCAAAATATCTCAACCATAAAACTTTATGAAGTCCACTAGGTCATAAATGACTCTTACAAGCCCTTTTATTGCTCTTACAAGTCATTATGAGGGTCTTTATGAAGATTTTATCCCTTGAGCCTCCTTTGTTGACTCATCCTTCCCCTTTCCTCCATCCTCTCACCATGTGACATGTGTCACTCCTTGATTGGCTATAAGGAAGCACAATCCATGTGCTCTCCTCTCATGCAATCTGAGCCCTCCATAAGCTTTTTCCCATCCTTGCATCTTAGCCCTCAATCCCTCAAGCCTCTTGCCTATAAATTGGATCCTTCCCCTTTTCAAAATAACACAATCCATGAAGTAAATTTATAATGCTATTTTGAGAGCCAAATCCATACTAAAGCCATCTATCCAAACCAAAAATCCACAATCATCCATTGAAGCCTTTGGAAGCATATTGAGCATACATCCTATCTATTTAGACAAAACCACTCAACAAGAGAGCTTCTCATTGAGAGAGTCCATTAATGGCTCATATTCTCAATTGAGAGTTCATCTTAGTCTATCTTGAAGTTTATGAATTTTGTTTAGTTTGTAGAAGCTTTATTTAAATTTAGTTCCTATTAGCATACTAACATTGCTCATATACATTTTGGCATGCCCGGTGGGACCCCGCATGGGTCATCTTCATTAGCTTTTTTAGTCAAGTTTTGTATGTCATTTGCTGATTTTTGCTAATTTTACTTGTTTTTGTGATTGGTAGGATTGTATAAATTGGTTTTGTAGGTCCACATGAGCATGAAGAAGACAAAGGAACTCATAGTCTATCTCATAGTATTTGCAGATTTTTCAAGCTTATAGGTGGACAAAGCACTTGGAATTCTTCTTCCTCTTCTTGTCTATATTCTTCTTATTCCATATACTTCTTCTTCTTCTTCTTGTGGGAGATCTTGGCCATTTTTTTTTTAAGGAAGCAAAATCATGCACACTTCTTTTTAGTGCTTAAAATGAACCCCCAAATCATACTTTAATCCATTGAAAAATTAAAAATTTGCAAGAAAGAAAAAATCTTTTAACAAGTGAAACTAAACCAATCTAATCATTTGCATCCTTGCAACATCAAGGTTTTAGATGCATTCATGCAAAATTAGGAACACTTCATTTTTGGGAATTTAAAAAGAACTTCAAGTTTCCATTTCAAAAGGTTCAAAATCAACACTAAGTGCACACTAAAGTTCTTTTAAAAAATCTCATGAAAACTAAGAGTCCTAAATGGTTGCCAAGAATTGTCCTAAAAGCTTTGTTATTTGTTCCAAACAAATGTCTTATTGCAAAATCTTGAATGTTTCTTAGGATTTTCATGCATCAAAACAATCTAGGAATATCATTTTTGGGCTTAAAACATGCAAACTAGAACACGAAATCTTGAATGAAAAGCAAAGTCCAAAGAGTCATTTTCACTTTTGAGTCCAAAAACAATCTTGAATGATCTAAGGTTAAAACAAAGCACTTCAAAGTTCTTAAAACAACACACAAAATCTCAATCTTGAATGCTCAAAAGAAAACACTTGAATGTTTAATCACTTGTCTTTGAATGCATGTTGCTAAAATCACTCTTGAATGCCATGGATTAAAATCAAATTTTCCTTGAATGCATGATTAAAATAACAAATCCAATCTTGAATTCTAAGGATCAATTAACCATTGCAATATCAAACACTTCATTTGGAGCTTCTAAAATTGAACAAAACAAATATCTTTTCCACATGCAATTTAGGTAAAGTTTGATTTTTGGACATTTAAGAAACCTTGTTAAGTTAAAATACAAATTTGCAAAAATAAATTTGAGTAGTTCCTTGGAATCACCTCTTTTCTAATCACCCATCAAATATTAACCATTGGTTGCAATCTCAGCGCCATTTATGGGGATGGGTCTACTTGAAAAAGGTGTTAAATGTTCCACAATCTAACTCACTCACTTGGTCTTTGAATTTTTTCTTTAACTTTATCAAAATTTTAAATGACCAAAACTCTAGATTAAATCAATCACACTTCAAGTTTGGGCACTAAAATTGAACAACTATTGACGTGGAGGGCCTCTGGGCGCGCGCTTGGCAATCGAGTTTCACACATCTTTGTTTTGGGCTTAAAACAAACTCACACTCAATCTTGAATGCCTACCAATCAATGAACATCGCATGGTTTTGATGCATTTTCAATGACGCTCGTATTTCTTATGTTGACGGTCTCTCAACTTCCATTATGCTAACGACGCTTTCAAATTGGAATGAACATTGTATGCCATAATCACAAGTGTCTTCAATCATAGCTTACAAAATCTAAATCATCAATTGGAATAAACGTGTGTCTTTTAAAGCCCAAGATCATGTATGTGGTCTTGTTTTACACTTTTTAGGAGGCCTGCTTGGGGATTTCATCACCCCTTGGGATGACCTCAACTCCAGCGTTCTGGCGGAGTATAAAGATCGGGAGGTGAATCCAAAGACACCTCTCTTGGGATCAAAATTTTGTCACTCGGGCTAAGCCTCAAGGAACTTTATACCCTTGAGAAGTGAAAGAGGAGAAGTGGGTTACCACTCCTCTCAGCTATGTGACATATTTTTGGTTTCATCTATGGATTTGGGCCTCATGTACCTTGCGTATATTGAGGACTCCCTAGCTATAACAAATTTCATCCTTGTAGAAAGCTTCTTAGGATGTTTGTGTGTTTGACGTGCTTGCTCCAAACTTTTGTCTGCTTATTTGTTCATAGCTTTTGAATGAATGTTTGCCAACTTTGGTCAAAATCCAAAAAAAAGCAAAAATCTCCCAGCTCAAGGCATACTTAGCGTAGTCACTGCCTCATCAGAAAATCATCCAAGCTCCCCTTCTACAACCAAATCTATCTAGTTCCTTGCTTTAGAACAATCCAAAATCCAAAGTCCATCCAAATCATCCCCCCAACTAGCTAGCAACCAAATCCAAAATCACCCAAGCCTTTAAAGAGTTGTTGTCACTTTGCTAGATTTTTCTATCCAATCAATCCTACCAATCATCCAATCTCACCAAGGTTATCCCTTTGACAGAGCATTGTCTAGGGTAATCCAACTTTGTCACTTGTATCCCTCATCACCTTGAGCTAAAGGTTGGGATCCACAAGTGATCAATCTCATGTCGTGCCATAGGATCACTAGTCTATCCTTAAGTTGACACAATCACCACGAATCCTGCACATAGGAAAGAAAAACTCTCACCTTTTCCCAATATGCCCTTGAAGTCTTCCATCCACAGGAAAGCCAAACATCTCCAGCTAATCCTCCTTAGGTCTGTCATACAGCTTTGACTCTCCCTAGGAAATCTTTCATCAGCCAATCCAAAATCTGTGCTTAATCCAAATCCAACCATGAGCTTCCGTGTTCATCCATACGCAAGACCCCATCCCCATCAAACTCATCATCAAAGCATGAAGTACCAATCCTATCATGATGTGTTTGGTCGCATTTTCCTTGCTCCCGCCACCTCCTATTCCAATGATGATGAAAATCTTGTTGACTATGACGGGTATATTGAAAGCCTTAGAAACATTCCCCCAAGCATTCCCCAAAATCCAAGAGTTATTCCAAACTATCTAGTCATGCCATCTGATATTCCAACTTCCCCTCCATCACCCCATCAACCAAGCTTCCAATATTCCACCCCCATCACACTAGCTATTCCTGTCAATCCACCTCCACCTTCGACACACGAGTCTCCAAGGAATCTCCTAGAGGAAATACAAGAAAAGTTGCCTCCGATAGTTGATAAGCCATGTCATCTAATCCAACCATGTGAAGTAGTCAGTGATGAAGCTTCCCCATCTATAATATCACCTCCATCTCCCATAGCTATCATCCCCATACCATCCATCAAATTGCTTAAAATCCTTCCACTTCCCGCAAGCATCAAAATCCCACCACCTATCAAATCCCTCCAAATCCTATCCACATCGCCTCCAAGCATTTCCCAAATCTCTCGTAATGACCCTTATGCATCCATCTTCTACTCACCCATCTCCACTATTGAATCTCCCATCTATCCATCCGCTGCCTTTGAAGAATCCATCCCTTCACCTCCTATCGCACCATCCACTCCAAACCAATCCTATCAAGATCCTGCCCAAAAGCATGTTGACATCCCCCAAAGCATAAATGAAGATATCATCATACCATGTCTTCCATCCATAGTGCAGTCACCATCTCCTCCATCTCCAAAACCTCAAGCCATATCTCCTCCACTACAAGATATCTTGTCATCCCACCAGCTACATCAAGATCCTATCCTTCCATCTCCCCCACTCCATTCTTCCATCTTACCACCTATCCAAGCTATTCCACCATCTATAATCTACCCTCTTGGTTCACTTACATTCATCCACAGTGGCCCTCTCTCAGCAGAAGAATTAAGAACAGTATCTCCCCATTGCAATACACCTAATAAATCACTTCTACCATTTTCTGAAAGCAAAAAGTTTCCTCAGCTTGTTCAAATGCTCAATCGATGGCATTATCAAGGTCAAGGTTTAGGACCACAAGAGCAAGGAATCAGAGAGCCCATTATTGCACAAAAAAATCTAGGATTTCATGGTCTTGGATATGTATCGAAAGGCTCACCATCTAAAGGTGTTGGTACACCACACCCCCAAACCAAGCCTATCTCCAAGCCCACCATGCCGGCCTCCCATCACTCCTTCAAGAAATCTTATGTCATCCCCCCTCCACCATCTTTGCAACCCAAAACAACCTACCATATCCCCCCTTCATTCGCTAAATCCATTTTGGGTCCCTATGTCCCAAAATCTACCATCCTCCATCCTCCTATCATCCATCATAAAAATCCTATTCCATCTATTTCTATGCAAGATCAACAAAGGCACATATCAGGGCACATCATCCATCATCATCCCCCTACATGCTCTTTCATATCCTCTCCATCTCACAAAGCTTCTCCTAACCATCTTCCCAAAGCTTACCACAACAATGTGAATGCCAACTTCAAAATGCATAAAGCTAAAAATCCACATCCTAGGAAATCATATGTCTATTCTAAAAGACATACTCCAAAAAGGAAAAATCCAATCAAAGAATGCAAAACAATGCAAAAGCCTATGAAAAGAAAATCCAAAACCATGTGGATCCCCAAGAAAAAAGTTGAAACCCAATGCATAATGGCATCCACCATTGCTAATCCCCCATCTAGTGACTCATGTCCCCCATCTCCTAACTCCATCTTGGGTGCCTATATCCCCAAGCACGCTTCCACAAATCCTCCATCACACCCGCATCTACCATCTATCCCCATATGCTCTTTTCACACCCATCCCAACATGTGACAATGTTGCTCTTGCAAGCATCCCCATCTCATGCTCCTTTCCAACCTTTTCATCCCTCCATCTCTTACCAACAATCCCATCTAATCCAATCTATTGCATAAATCACACATCCGGTGTACCAACAACTAGCAACAAAATTGAACATTCCAACAGCTAGTGAAAAATCCCAAAAAAGCCAAAATAGCTGAAGAAAGCCAAAATCATTCCAGCTAAGTCCAAAGTCAAAAAGTCAAAAAAAAGTAAAGAAAAATAAAGCATCCACTAGTGAAAACTTGGCAATTCAAGCGCCTTGGACAAGTACCATGATGAAAACTTGGCAAAAAAGCGTCATGCGTAATCCCACCATCCCCAGCTTAGCCTATCACCCTCATGCTTTTGGTCATGTCTTGAAATCCAACTCCATCTTCCAATCTATCCACCTATCCTCCATCCTCCAGCTTCCATCTCACACCATCCACTAATCTTATGCAGCTTCAACCAATCATCTCAGCTATCATCCATCTCCCTAGCCCCTTCAGCTTTTTCCATCCTAGCTTCAATCCTATCACATCCATCATAAGACCTCCTTTCACATGTTATCTTCTGATTAGGGGGCACTATTTTCCTTGGAGATATTGTCTTGTCCATCCTCCCTTGTCATTGATATCTAGCTCTAGGCTATCCTCATGCAAACCCAATGTCATCTCCTTATATCCATCATAATCCTAGCTATCTACCATCCTATCCAGCCATCTCATCCTGCTTCTCTAGCTATCCTTGGTCACAAAATCTCTCATCATCATTGGATGCATCTTGTCAAATCCATATATTTTGTTATCACCTCATCCTTAGCTTCTGCCTCTTGCACCAAAATGAGCCATCCTGCTATCCTCTCATCCTGAGCTTTTTATCCATCTGTATCATACCTATCATTGGTCCATTAGCTTGTACCATTTCTTGATTAGCCTGCTTGTAAATATCTTGGTCCGTCAGCTTGTACATCCTCTTTAGCTTAGCACCATTGTATCTATCCAGCTTTTGTGCTAGTTCGTCCTTGATCAGCATCTTGCACCCATCACACATCTTGGTTAGCTATTCCAATGTATCCTTTAGCTAGATTTCCTGTCACCAAAGTGTTATCTTTCTTAGTTCAGCTTGCCAGACGCATCACTCATCCAAATCCACCAGCTTCGGTGCTCTCCGATAGGTCCTTGCAGGATATAGCTTTCCTCATGTCTGATCTTGGTCTGTTAGTACTTTGTCCTACCCATCTCGTTGGCAAACGGCTCTCTTTTGGATTTTCACTTTCTTTTGATTTGGGATCTTCCCTTTTGGGTCTTGAAGTATCTTTTCCAAGCAATCTCCTTGTTCCCTCCTCAAGGTTGCCACGATCTTCCATATCATGGTATGCTGCGAATGGGGCAATTGGAGCGTAAGGTCTTGATCAGGTCTTTCGTTTGTTTTTCTTTTCTGCTTGTGGGTTCTCTAGTGTCGTTTCCACGCTGCTTCCTCTAGGATTCATGTGTGATGTTGGGGCAATCCTTGCGTGTTTGTTTTGAGTTAGTTTGTCAATCCTTTGGACGGTTGGTGAAAAGGCCTTGATGTTCTTGGTAACCTTGGCAATTAACCAATAGTCCTATAGAAAATCTAGTGCTCAACTACATGTTGGTACTTCTCTTTGAAGTATCCCCCCGCTCAAAAAGCTTCAATGGATTCCCTTCATCTCCATTATCCCCCATCCATATCCTACATCTGTCGCTCCTACCCCAGCTTATGCATCAGTATCTCTTTGAATCACTCCTCACACTTAGCTTTAGGGATCCACAATCCTAGTCTTAGGGATCCACCAATTAAATCAATCCACCAAGCCTCATCTTTCGAGATCCACAATCCTAGTCCTAAGGATCTCCGAAACCCATCTTCCACCAATCTGACTCTTTGAAATCCTGTTGCATCAGCTTTATAATCCCCTCATCCATCTCCGCATCCTGGATTCCTTTTATAGTGCTCTGCTCCTTCATCCTCTGCAATCCCTAAGATATTAAGCTTGCTTCCTCTTGTCCATCTGATTCTCCTTTATCATTCTCCCATAGTCAGAGTTTGAGCTAATTCAGCCCCTTCTCTTTGCCAATCTGAGTCTCCTTGCTCATCCCAAATTCTTGTACTTTTCAAGAAGCCATCGAGCCTCGCTTTCTCTCCCCGCTGCCTTCTTGAGGGGGCATCTCACAGCCCATTCTCTCCTCTTCTGCGCTAGTCTTGGGCATCTTATTTTCTTATCTTTGATGCCATGCCACTTGCGGCATCACATCAAAGAGGGGCAAAATGTAGACACCTAAAAACCTTTAGAAAATAAAGTATTTTTATTTTCTAAAAAAGTCCTGATGACATCATCATTTATTAATTAATTAATTAATTTTCATGCCATTAAATCCCTTTATCTTAATTAAAAATATTTAATTAAGGAATTCCTCCCAAAAAAGTTTAAATCTTATTTAAACATTATTTCCTTATTTATTAATTATTTAATTAATAAATTGACCAAAAATCCTAAAATAAATTAAAAAATTATTTTTTGCCCAAAACTTGGCCAATTTCCTTATGACCAATAACCTCTTCCAAAATCTTCTAATCCTTCTTTAATTTTGATTAAAGGCTAATCCCATCATTTCCTACCCCTAATCCCAACTCAAAATATTTAATTAAGGTTAAATATTAATCCTCATGTTTATTAAAAAAGTTTTAATAAATATCTCCTCAACCCAAACCCTTGAAATAAATAAAACTTTATTTATTGCCTAAAAATCTAATTTATCCTCATCCTAAGAAGTTCTAGACTCTTCTAGAAAGTCTTCATCCTCATCCTAAGAAATTCTAGACTATTCTAGAAAGTCTTTATCCTCATCCAAAGTCTAGACTCTTCTAGAAGATGTCTTTAAACCTAATCCTAATCCCCTCCTAACCTTGTCACATTCCCTAAAAATGGGTTAAGAATTACTAACCCAAGCCAAAGTTAACAAATATCTCCTCCTTCACCCACCCTCATTAAATGCCATCCACTTGCCTATCCCTAAGCTAATCCTAAACCATCCTAATCCATCCTCTAATCATTTGCACAAGCCTAAGCAAGCTTAGAACCTTCCTAATCAAGTCCAAGTCGAAATTGCTCTCATCACCCTCAAAATATCTCAACCATAAAACTTTATGAAGTCCACTAGGTCATAAATGACTCTTACAAGCCCTTTTATTGCTCTTACAAGTCATTATGAGGGTCTTTATGAAGATTTTATCCCTTGAGCCTCCTTTGTTGACTCATCCTTCCCCTTTCCTCCATCCTCTCACCATGTGACATGTGTCACTCCTTGATTGGCTATAAGGAAGCACAATCCATGTGCTCTCCTCTCATGCAATCTGAGCCCTCCATAAGCTTTTTCCCATCCTTGCATCTTAGCCCTCAATCCCTCAAGCCTCTTGCCTATAAATTGGATCCTTCCCCTTTGCAAAATAACACAATCCATGAAGCAAAGTTATAATGCTATTTTGAGAGCCAAATCCATACTAAAGCCATCTATCCACACGAAAAATCCACAATCATCCATTGAAGCCTTTGGAAGCATATTGAGCATACATCCTATCTATTTAGACAAAGCTACTCAACAAGAGAGCTTCTCATTGAGAGAGCCCATTAATAGCTCATATTCTCAATTGAGAGTTCATCTTAGTCTATCTTGAAGTTTATGAATTTTTTTAAGTTTGTAGAAGCTTTATTTAAATTTGGTTTCTATTAGCACACTAACATTGCTCATATACACTTACAACTTCTCCTTGCTCATTCATCTTGATCTTGAATACCCATTTGGTTCCTATCACATTTTTATCTACTAGTCTAGGAACCGATTCTCATGTCTCATTCTTTACTATCTGATTGAATTCTTCTTTCATGGCTTGTTTCTAGTAATCATCTTAACATGCTTTATTTGTATTCTTTGGTTCAACTTGAGATATCAAGCATGGTTCTTCATTAACTCTACTTCTTGTCATCACACCTTTGTCTTTTCTTCTGATGATTTGTTCAGAAGGGTGATTCTTTATCATGCTCTTTCCTAAAGTAGGAGTTGTTATCTCAACTCTTAGCTCTACTGAAGGTTCCAAGCTTTGTTCATGCCTTTGCTCTCCTTCATTCTGCAAATCATTATTAGTCTTAGGAAATACCTCATCATTCCTTGGCTTAGTGACAACATCATCATTTGAATTATAATCAATTATTCTCTCTTGTACTCTAAATTTCTCATGAACTCTTACATTAGCACTTTCTATAATAGTTACTAAAGATATTTCTTCATGCTTCTCATTAACATAGTCTTTTCAGGATCTTTTCATACTTTCTCTAAATTCCTCAACTTTATCAGAAAGTAGATTCTTCCTATCTTTTCTCAATCTCTTAGGACATTTACTTAAAAAATGACCAAACTCTTTACATGTCCAGCAAACTTTTTTTTTCACACCTTTAGGTTCTTTCTTTGTAAGTAGATCAATACCTTCCTTTATCTTTATTTCATCTTCTATTTTGGATCTAACTTCACTTGTGCTACTGTTCCCTTGTATACAATAGAAGGATTCTGGTTCTGTAAACTCAATACTCTGCTCTTTACACAAATCTGATAACTCACCAAGAATTTCCATAACTCATGTGTCAAAATTTCTTCTGTCAAATTTAGGATTCTCTTCTTTGAATATGTTTTCCATGGATCTCCCAAAGCTATTAAACTTTTTCTTCAAAGACCTAAAGCTCTATTACCAATTGTTAGAAACAATAGTCCACCAAGATAACTAAGAGGGGGCGGGGGGGGGGGGGGGGGTGTGACAAATCAATTATCCAATAATTAAACCTCTTATTTTCATTAAATAAACTTAACCATTCAATCAAAGTAAAAAACAACCATAAAAAGATGCACATAGACAATTACACCAGATATGTTGACTAGGGAAACATTTGATCAGAGGGAAAACCTTGGTGAGAACGATGCCCACAAGATGATGTACTAATATAAATATTCCTTGTTAGAGGATATACCCTATTAGGAGTCTGTTATAAAATTTAGTACAATGAGTCCCTATTAGGAGTTGTGTTATAATGTATGCAAGAAGAGCCCACTTCCCAAACATGCAATTTCAACTACAAGAAGAGCTCACTACTCGAACAAGTAATTCACTAGTATCTTCTTCTTTCCTCTATCCTATCAACTAGATCAATCATTGTTAGACCCTGTAGACTAGGTCATGAACCTTAGATTCAAATGCCAAACCTCAGATCACTCAGAAAAACCTTGGCAATGAAGTTTCCATCACTTCGACACTATTCTTCTCAACTCCGCATTTCATACTACTCTGCTACTTTTTGAACATTTCTAAGTCACATATATCCATAAATGATAGAGGAAAATATCCTTCCTTTATACCAAGTCCATAAAAATTTTCCTAGGTTGGTTGTTAGTCCTTCTCAACTAATTATTATGGTACCTCATTAAGAACATGTTACGCTTAGCAATAACATAAATCTTTTGCCTTGCAACTTGAATAACTTTCTATACACTCAATATTATGACTAGTGATCTTAGCCACATCATCAACATGTATTCTTCATGTCCTTAACCTTGATCATCAATATTGTTGATATATCAGTCAATTTTTTTATTAGTGACACACCTTTAGTTAGATTGTATATAGCTATCAAGCTTAATGTACAACTATCAGAGTTACCCAAGCATTTCAATTTTTACTGAGTTCTATAGTTGCCACTGAGTCCTTTGAACAAATCCCAGTGGTTACCAAGCAATCATAGTTATAGTGAAGTTCAGCAGTGTAAACTGTGCATCTGAGTGCAAGTTGAACAATGTAGTGTTTATCGAGTTCACAATGTATGTCATGCGAGTCCAATGTTAACTAAGCTCCTCGATGTTAACCAAGTGACAAAATTTATACTGAGCTAGAGGTGATAGTGTTTACTAAGTCTTGCCATGGTAATAAAGTGATTTATTTTATATGATGAGTTTCATAGTATCTACTGAGTCACCAATGCAGACCAAGTTCAAGACTACTTGGAAGTGATCGATATGGACCAAGCTTCTACATCTACTAAGTGTATGACAATTCTGAGCATTGACAATAGATGTCAAGTATTAGAAATTCATCGAGTTAGTCTTTAGAGCTTGAGTGTCTTCATGTGGGACGACTTTGTAATATTTGTGTTAACTTGTATTGTGTCTAACTTTGTAATTTCTATAATTGGATTGGTATATATGTAATGTATTGTATCGTATCCAAAGTGTGAAAAAGTATGATGAAGATGTGAATGTGAATGCAATGTAAGAAAATATAATCAGAGAAGAGAAAAAAGATGGTATAAAGAGTAGCAAAGTCATATCTATCATAGCAAGGTGATTAGTACATAAAGGAATCTCATTCAACAAACCAAGTTGTAGATCAGAGATCATCTACTATTTCATCATAATAGGTGGATCAGTCAAATCCTTTAACAAGGTAGAGCTAACAGTCTTTTGTAAATCTCTTTACTGAGTGCATACTTAATTGTATGTTTGTAAATCCTTTCATAAGGTGGACCTAGCAGTCCTTATTGCTCCTAATAGGGAAGATCATCATAAGTGATCAATGTAAGCTTTAACAAGCTAACTTTATATTGTAGTACTAATGTTTGTGGGTATCATCCCCACCCCAGTTTTACTTTCTATTTGAAAGGTTTTTAGGTCACCAAATCTTTGTGTCATAGTGTTATGAATGCTTTCATGCTTTTAGTTTCTTATGCATAAAATTAGATCAGATTGCATGTGATGGATTAAATGCTAATTGGATTGTTGGATTAAGAGTTGAAATTGTTAAAGTTCTAGAAGTTACTAATTCACCCCTCCACTCTCAATAACTTAGCATAGTCTTGAATATTTCCAACAATTAGTATCAAAGAATTGTGGTTCTTAGGAGAAAGTTTAATAGCTTAAGAAAAGATCAAGGCCATGGAGATATTCAAACTTGACAAAGCTATTGACAATGATAAGCTACATTTGGAAATTTCCATTGCCCAACTAAAGAAAGCAAAGGAGCAACTCTCTCAATCCCTAAAGAGAAGAAAAGAACTTGCAATTCAAATGAATGATCATCTCTACATTGAAGAAAGAATTGAAGACCTTCATTCAAGAAATTCAGATGAAGCTAATAAAGCAATCAAATAAATCCTAGAAAAGAATGGTTCTCTACAAGAAGAAATAAGAAAACTAAGAAGGGAGCAAGAAATTCAATCAGTAAGGTTATGTGAAGTCATGGAGCAGAAGAAAAAGATAAAAGGTGAGATGGATGGAAGGAACAATAAAATTCAGAATCAATCCATTCAACAAGCAAACCATATTGATCAACTCTCCAATGCAAATGAGGAAATCATGAGCCTAATATTTGAAAATGAAAGAATAATGAATGATCTAAATTCTGAAAGGAAAATCAATGAAAGATTATGAAATTATCTGAACTCTAAAAGGAAAATCAATGAAAGAATGATGAAATCCAAAGAAGTCATGAATCAATTGAATGAGAAAAACGTTTATAGACATAAGGGAAAAGCATGGATTGCATATAAAAAAGAAGGAGAATCATCTAAGCAAGGAGCTCAAAAGAACCAAAAACCTACTTGCAATCACTATGGTAAGATAGGTCATACATCAGACAAATGTTGGAGCAATGGAAACACAACATTTAATGGAAAATGCTACAATTGCAATCAACATGGTCATAAGGCTAATGAATGCAAAGAGAAACCAAGATTTGAAGGAAAATGTCACAAATGTAAGAAACATGGAAACAAGTCATCAGAATGCAAAACCAAGATATTGAATCTAGTAGAGCAAATTATGAAAGACATATTTGGTTGGGACTATAACACCTAGTGAAAATTTCATTATTGTGGAGAATTTGGACACATTGGTATAAATTATGTAAAGCATAATTTTAGAAAAAGAGATACTACTAAAAGATGTTTCATTTGTACAGAACTTGGTCATCTTGACAAGAATTGCATGAATACTGGTAGAATTGAAGACGAGAACAAGGCAAAGGTTGATAACATCCAAAAATAGATGAGGCAATAATGGGTTCCAAAGTCTACCAAGGATACAAGTCCAAGCAATGATGATCAAGTGACTCAAGAATTGAGTGACTCTACCATTTCTACTTAGGTTCTCAAAGGAGAAATTGGAACTATGCTATCAAAGAAGACATCCAAAACAGTTCCAGATTAAAAAAACAAAATGACCCAAATTAGTATTTAGGATACAAAGGGATCACTGAGTGCAAGTCTCTACTGAGTTATCTTCTCTATCAAGTGAGGTTGGGTCATAGACTCTACCGAGCAAGGTTGGGAGTAATAAAGATTCTTATGGTTACCGAGTCACGAAGACTTCATCAAGTGTTCAATGCAAAGTAGTGGATGATAGTCTATCAACATTATGTCAGTTGATCTACCCTTCATACTAAGCATTTATAGAATTTTTTTTAACAAAAGGTAATGAAATTGAAGTCATTTCTTATTGTGAAATTTCAAGTGCTATTGTGAAGTGCGATCTTCAGAGCTTTCAAGCAATTTGAGTGAATTTCTAGCGAGAGTTTTTGAATTCTCCCAAACCCTACTGAGTGAAGATGGCTTCCACTAGTAACAAGGTTAAGAAATGATCTGACATGTTGGTTCATGGAGTGAAATGGAAAGCACTAGATTTCAGCTCACTTGTGTGATCGTTGAAACCCTAGTTTTGAGTGGAGGAAAACCTCAAATCCATCCAAAGGTTCTTCTGATCAATAATATTTGCACTCATTTCAAATGTGTTATTCAAGAAATTGGTACATTAGAAATGGATGATGCCTTAGAAAAGCTTTGTGTGAATGGAGTTTTGAAACTCGAACACCAACACCTTGGAACCAAAGGGTTAAGTCACATCCCTCACAACCCCTGTGAATTTCAAGTCAAATGGATTAGGTTTATCCTCAGTCAAGTGCATAATGGATAGTTGTGGTTGGAACAACTATTGTTGATAAAAAAGAAGATGATTCATTGAATCACTGGTCTCCCAATGCTAGGCAAAGCCAAAACAACAAAAACCCTACATCAGGCAAAACTTGAAAAGAAAACCCTAGTGGAATGGGATGAATAAGGAATGGAAATTAGTAGTGTTTCAAATATGGAATTGAAGTTTGGTATTCACATCATTGCATACAAGATATACAACTCTAGTAGGTTGAACAATGTGTCATGTGAAGTTGTGGACTTGGCATACAAGGTGGTAAAGAAAAATTTATCATTACACCTTGCCAAGCTATTGTTGAGACAATTTAACAAAAATGTGGAAAGCATAAGGACATCAAAGAATAAAAAATGTAAGTTTGGTTCCTTGTTAACTTATCTATTCTTTAATGTTTAGAAATTATTCCCTTCAAAAGGAACTATTGTGTGGAGAAAAGATGTTCCTTTGTTATAGCATATAAATGAGTTTATTGTTGAAATGGGTGAAAACTAAAATAGTGTTATGGATAATAATTTTGATGAATTCAAAGAGAAAATGAACAATATGTTCTGAATCCCCAAGATACTAGTTGAGGATTATAAGGATGATGTATGTTTCATGGTAGATAGTGAAAAAGTGTACATTTAGGTAGTTAAGCCTAGAATTGCATGGGTAAAACCTCTAGGTTATGAGATTGATGAAACTAAAGATATCATTGAAGCTCTTGTGAATGAGCTAGTCGATCCTAAGGAAGCATATTTTGGCACATATGATGAAGAAAAAGTGAGGATTGAACTTGAAATAAAGCTTCCTTAGGTGGTGAACAAAGGACAGAAGAGAATTGCAAAACTAAAATCCAGTTCAACCCTTTTGCTGACCAAGGGAAAAGGTGAGGATGAGGAAGTAGAGGATGAAGAATCTGAGGAAGAAGAGCCATTAAAGAAGAAAGGCAAGGTAATTATTGCCAGGCCAACCAAGCCATCCACTGTAGTATTTACTAGAAGATCCTTAAGGAAGAAATATGACAATGAAGGAGGAGATATTATATTCAGAAAACCTCCACCCATCTTCCAAGATAGACTGAAAGAACTTTAGGAAGGAGCAGGTATAACAAACTTTAAAGCATTAAAATATGAGACTAGGGTTGAGGAATAAAAGAAGTAGATTGAAAACCTGGTGATGAATAAAATGGGTAAGTGGAAATACTCACCAGACCAGCTTACTTCTTAGCTCCCTAATATTTTGTTGTAGAAAATCAAGCCAAGATGGTATTTTACCATGCAAACTATTAAAGACATATATGGACAAAATCTAAGGAAGCTTATACTTAGCATATCAGATGTAGAGGTAAAAGAGTCATTGAAGAAAAATGAAGAAAAATTGACTCTAAAATTCAATACTTGTCTGGTTTTGAATAAAGACATTGAGCATGTTGTAAGGAATGCAAAAAGCACTTGGAAAAATATCTATCAATTACATAAACCAAGTGATTTTGCAGTTGATGTTAAAGATGATGATGATGAGGATAAGGAGAAAGATGAAGAGGAAAATATTGAAGAAGTAACTCATTTTGACAATGAAGAAGATGAAGAGGATCAAGGATAAGAGGCTACCAAGGAAGAAAAGAAAGATGATGAGGTGACTAATCCAGTTAAGATAGCTACAATAGTCATTGCCTCACTTCCTCTCTCTCCAAGAAAACTAGTGACAACATCAAGCATAGAGACAACCCTAGCAAGTTTGATTGTGACCACCACTGTCATCTCAAATGTCCAATCACTCTTTGCTCCTACTCAACTTAGCACATCATTGACAGAAGTGACCTCCACTTCATCTACCAAGCTAGAGACTCTTCTTTCATCAACCAAGTTGGCTACATTAGTTTTGAGTACTTTTTTTTTGAGCACATAAATTTTGGATTCTTTAGGTATTTCTATAAATATTCTTTCAATAAGTACAGTATCAATTTTTATAGCTAGTCCTAGTATGTCTACAATTGTTTCTATTCCAGGTACACTAGCATTAATTATAAGGATAGTTGAGCCCAAGGTTCAACCGAGCAAAAAAAAATTGGGAAAAGGAAAAGAAATGGAGGAAGAAATTGATTTAGATGAGGAAATTGTAATACCAAATTGGGACATTTCCAAGCTTACTCTAGACTAAATGCAGTCACTTGGTGAACTCCTCCAGAAGAAGGCTAAACAACAAAGACTAAGAGAGGAGAGAGATAAGAAATTTAAAATAATTGAAGATGCAAAGAACATTTTGGCAAAGGCCATAGATATTGAGGTTGATTATTCTCAACCAATTTTGTATTAGCTAGTAGAGGCAGTACAAAACTTTAATGAAGATACTAATGGACTAGATAAGCTAGTGCAGAAGGAAGAAAAAAAGTTTGATAATAAAGTGTTGGGGCACATTGCTCAATAGATAGCTATATATCAAGTAGAACTTTCTACAATTTTGGGCAATTTAGAAGCATCTTGTAAAAATGTGTCATCACCTTTTGGAAAGCTATGTGATAATTCTAAGTTTACTAAGGAAATAAAGGACAAATTGTCCAAAATAGATGAAGATCTAAAGGCTAGTGCTCAACAGTTGCAACTTCACCCTAGTTTAACCTCTACACAATTCAAGAAAATAAGATTTTTGTTGAATATGCAAGCATAATTTCTTAGAGAAGAAGAAAGGATTAGATCCACATTGATAGTGTTAGTGTTTTAAAATGTTAGGGGTTTTAAATTACCCTGATGAGAATATGGTACATCTAGGGGTAGATAACTTTCATTTTCAACATACTATTGCAAACACTGGGCCAACTATAAGGCTAGACACTTCTTCTACTTCAGGCTCTGCAAAACCTAGGCGGGTGAGCCTCAGATCCAATTAATATTGTACTAGTGAAAAATATATCCCTGGATCTAACAATGTAGATAAAAACCCTTATATCTCCTGATAGCCTATGTAGTAACAAATAAGTGCAGTAAAAAATAAGTGCAGTAACAAATTACAACTCTATGAAATGCACAAGCTGAGAGAGAGTTAGACTATTCTAGCTCTTCAACATAAAATGTAAAGATGATTTGAATTTGATTTTGATTTTATGTGAGTGGGGAAAGTGGATGAAAACCAGGTATGAATAAAAAACTAATGATCCTATAATAGATTAGTGCCTCATCCATTGGGCAATTCACGAATCTCTCTCATGCATTTTGGATATCTAGAACACATCTTATGCCAAGACTCCAGATCTATCCATTTACCTTGTAAATTAGATATCAATGTTCAATCTAAATCTCATTCTTACCAAATATCCTCCTCAATAAACCTGCAACCCTATTGATTTATCTGGAGCATTTACATAATTCCTTGAAATAAAAGCAACAATGAAGCAACATATGGCCTTAAGGGACTACAACTATGATCTAGGCTCTTTTTTCAAAGATCATAAAACATCACAACTCACTAAGAAAGGAGACAAGATTTAAATTGAAACTCAACATTTGTTGTTTTCTGTATTAATTTCTTGCAAATAATACATAAAAATGCATGAAATGAAAACATAAAACACCTAATAGATCTGAACTTATTCTATAATCTGCACTACTACTATTCATACAAGAGAATTATGCTTAAAGGATGGTGTCATAGTGTTGGGAATAGATCAAGACTAGAACCAAAACCTGGTATCACAACAATGAGCAATTTTTCTCCAAAAAATAGGAACTTGTGCAATGAGAAAGAATGATAATGATATAGAGGAAGGGATTCTCAAATTTGTTCTACATCTGACATGTGTCATGTGTCCACTTAGAATTCCCTCTCTTTGCCATGAAAAGACTCTCTCTAGTCTCTCTCTTCCATAGGTGAATCAAATCCTTTTCCATTTTGCCTCCCAAAGACATCAAGTGATTCAGATATTTGATCAGATATTTGATTGGAAAGACTAATTGATTTCTAATGTAAAAGTGAACTTAAGGTAAAAGTGAAAAATTAGCTGAATATGGCCTCCAGAAGATAAGAAAACCTCTTAAAGTCAATTTTCTTCACTTTCACATTTCATGAAGCCTTTATATCTTCCTTCTAACCACTTTTGATGATCAATGATGAATTTAGCTCATTCTGCTAAGAATGCCCTAGGAATCACAAATTAACTTATAACATGAACCGGTGAGCACCTATACAAAAATTGACCTCATAAATGGAAATTTCAGATCTTCTTGATTCTAATTGTATATTAGAGCACCCATTTTGGATATTCTAACCTATGGCTTCTTAGTGTGAGCTACCTCTTTTGATTCTTGGATCTTTGCTTGATCTTAGTTTCTTCTTGGGTGTGGTCCTCTTTGTAATATTGTGCTCCTCTTCAATGTGTGTGGACTCCCCTCAATTTAATATCCCCAAGTTGGCCCCTCTTCTTCAATGCATTGACTATTTTTGCATCCCCTACTCCACTCTCCTTTGACGACTATAAAAGGAGTGCGAGGATGGCAAGATCTGAGGCTCCCAACTCACACAATCGATGGACATATTCACTTGTGTGTGGCTAATAAAACCTTTATCCTGGATGACCTTTCATTGAAAGAGTTATTCAAGAAAACCTCTACAAAAGTCAAATTTAATTAGCATATGAACCCTTCAAATTCTTGAAATACCATTAGATTTATTGTACTCAATGTATGAATCTCTCTGAGCTTAGAAAACATCAAAAGCAACAAAGAAAAGGGAGGTACTCATTTCAAAATACATTTCATTACAAAAGCTTGAATTAGGAGAAAAATTGTTCAAAAATGGTTTGTATATAATTATCCTTGCATATCTTGCACATCCATCATTCAAATTGTCAGTGGATAAAAGACAAAAGCTCTTTTGGAGTGTTCAACTTATGAAGTTGTTCAACCCTTTTCATTTATATACACTTTAACAGTCATAATTGAAGATGATGAGACCGAGCATGTTGAAGTAGTGTCACAGTCTCTTGTGCATTGGGAACCACACCTTGTTGCAAGTTTGTGTGATATGTTGATGTTTGGGTGCATCTTTGGATTTGTTGCTTGTATAGTCAATGATATGCTATGGTACAAAAATCTCCACATCTCGAAAGAAAATGAGAAATTCCTCTCAAATGCTTTTCGCAACACTAAGACCTCAACATGCACCTTCCTGAGGAATTCGATCCAGCTTAGAGACAAGCATATTCATATTTGGCCTATATTTTGATGCATCTTCTAGATGAATATTGAAATTTCCTTCATTTTTACTAGCAATAACTTGTGCAGAAATAATAGCATCCACCCTTGAAAACTTTTCAATTAGATACTGATGTTTTTTATCAATTAGTTGTATCTTCTCTAGGAACAACCATCTTTTGTGCTATAATAGTCCTAGGTTGGCTTTCTCTAGTGAGGGAGCTCTATTCCATCCTCAAGGTTGATGTCTCCAAGGGTGCGATTCTCATATCTACAAGAATATCTTCTAATTATAATGATATTCCTTGTTATTTGTAAACCCTAGTTGCGTCGTAGAATGATCTTTGTTAGAATGCTATTAACCCCCAACTTTCTAATTAGTTAGATGCAATTAGTCGGACCCCCAAAAGTGGGTCTAACTAAAAAGAAAAAAATCATTTCTGAACAACTGAACTAAAAAATTAACTCGTTCACCCTCTAGCACTGATTTGAAGCAAAATCAACTACTAATTTGTCATTAAAAACTCTTTTTGTCACTTTATTTCAACTTATCGACATTGTGCCAAGAGGTCCTTTGACTGGCCTTAAAAACTAATCTGAACCTCTGACTGGGCTCTGAAATCAAATATATTGATTCTCTATTCTACACACTTTTACCATGTTGAATCTCATCTCATGAAGAATTTTGGGTCAAAAGATATTGGCTGTCAAAGTTGACCTCTCAAAACTACCTACAAGAAAACATGTCAGAAAGCATAAATCATGTTTGGATTTGGCTCTAAAAACAAGGCAAACTGACACTTGGCGAGACAAAAACTAGGGTGGTGGTTCATTTTCATGAGAAGAGTATGAGTCTTTGATTTGGGCTCATGATAAATAGTTGGGTGCAAATGGAAAGTGGTCAAAGTGGGCTACTCAAAATTTTGCAAATTGGAACAATGTCGGATGAACAATTTTTGCAAATGGAATTGACCTGGGAAAGTGTGCAAATGGATTTGTCAAGATGTGAAAATTGGCTCACTTATAGTATTTTCAGAGTATAACACAATGGTACAATCCATTTGAAATCACATATCATGGATTTCAAGATATGACATTACAAACAGGGGTTCCGAAAAATTTGCAAATGCTGACACCAGTAAAAAGCTAGAAATTGAATTTGGAATCACATTTGAAAACTAATCAAACATATTCATCATAAGCTCAAAATTGAAATGTAGCATTTCTTTGACCCCTCAAATGAAACAAAAAAATAATTTGAGCATTTTGGTCAACTAGGTCAAAGTTATTATAGGTCAAACAGGGCTTCCCAAAATTCAAAATAAATTGCATCAGCATGACATTGACAAACAACCAACTTTG
This sequence comes from Cupressus sempervirens, assembly GCA_028749045.1. NCBI lineage: Eukaryota > Viridiplantae > Streptophyta > Pinopsida > Cupressales > Cupressaceae > Cupressus > Cupressus sempervirens. Next base: position 276,355,518 of record CM053783.1, read on the forward strand.
AGGGATTCAAAACCTAGTCAAACCAATTCGAAATGGCTTAAAATATGAAACATAGGTTCTTTGATATGGAAAATAAATGCTCCCAAAGTAGTGAGTCATGAATAATTTCTGGGTGTGAGGTATTTAGATGCAAACAAGGCCTCCTATGGCTGTTTGACACTTATGTGAAAAATGTAGAATTGACAAATGCTCAAAACAAGACTTCATGAAATGGCTCGGGATGAAGATTTAACTTCACAAAATGAGTGGATAGGCTAAATGGAAGGTTCTAGAAGCATTAAATACCTCTTAGGCCTAAGATGGACAACCAGGTTCATGTGCACAAAAAGCATTTATAGGGCTTGAAATCTCAATGACAATCAAAATTAGGGCTACAATTTTGACTCAATTCTGGTTTTTTATACCTAGATTGGGAGAAATTTATTCTACAAAAAATTAGGCCAATAGTGGCTCTGTCTAGGGATGTATGTCCCTTGTGGGCATGGCAAGGATTTAGATCTTTGGAGGAAGCATACCACTCACAACAACTTCTCTCTTGCGCAACTTTATTGAAAGTAGGAAAAGAACTACCACTCCTATTATGTACAAGTGATGGCCCCGGGCCACCAAAAGGATTTCAAAACTCCTTACCTCTATCATACACTTGATTCTTATTGACATTTTCTTGAGGTAAACTAAAATTATTATTATCCTTTATTTCACCCAACACATTAGCACTTTCAATCACTTTGATAGGAAAAACAAAACTATTATCATCATCTTCATAGTGCATGTACAAATCAGCATTAATTTATTCATCTTGGTCACTATAAACATATGAATTAGCATGATCATAACTACTGATATTTGACTAAAACTGAGCATCACTAACTAACTCATGGACAACTTCAACTGGAAACACAAAATCTTGGTATTCTACTTCATTCAACAAGTTACATGAATTAGATGGTAACTCGCCTTGTGCATCTGGATATGAAGAAAATGTAAAATCTAATTCTCCTCATTTGCAACATCAACATTCCATAAATCAGATTGAACATATGCCGCATTTTCTTCGCATTCCAACAAATGAGTAGATAACAAGTAGCAAGAATCATCATGAAATTGCCTTCTCACAATATGTTGATCCATATCAATGTTTTCTTCCAATAACTCATTAGAGTAAACCATTTCATTACTATTACTTTCCTTTTCATATGAATCATCAACATGTATCTCATCCTCATGAAAACAAGAAGTGAATGAACCAGCAACAAACCCAATCCCTATACCATTCTTTTCAACATAGAAGTTGTCATGTGTATTAATGTATGAACAACCTTCACATACACCTCCAAAACTTGACATAGCATATTATGAAACTACATCTTCTTCAACATCAAATTAAGGGGAAATGACTTCACCATATGGAAATGCAAAACATGGCAAAGCACACATATCCTTGGATAGATTAGCATTCCTTTCAAAATCATGAGCCAAACAATCAAAAATTTCATCAATACTTAACAAGACTTCACTACTAGTTTCTTTTCCTTGGTTGTGATCATTATCTGGATAGCTTGACACATTCATAATAGTAGGCTTATTAGTAATACATTGTGAAAAATCAGAATTCTGACCATCCCATAGATTTTCTTCTTTAGACAATACCTCAACAACCAGTATTGTAACACATTCACACTCAATACTAGAAGAAAGACTAATATTGTTGTTACACTTTTCCTTTTCTTTATACTCATCATCATGAAAATATGAATCCACATTATGCATATCATCCAACTGCTGATTATTATCCTCTGATATATAAAACTAAGAATCTTCATATTCAATATCACTTTCAATAGAATTATTGCATTCATTATCATCAGATTCATTAGCATTCAAAGAACTTTCAATTTCTATGATAAAATCTTGAAATTCAATAATTTTTTCTGACCTTGATTTGGTTGACCAATCAACTAAATGTGGCATAAAAACTTCTAAGAGTACCATTGGCCATGAAGACTTCTTAGGTCTAAAGGACTCATCAAGATTCATAACTACTGATTTGAACTTTATGTAAGTTTGAAATCCATTAAGACCATTAATATTACCAATTGTATTTCTTATGCCAATGATGGTCTTATTATGAATTTCTCTTTTTAGCCAAACAATATTTGCACGAATACTTTCAAGAGCTAGTACATCATTTTCAGGCCTAGATTCTGAATCCATCTCTTGAAATTTTAAAACTCCTACCTCTTTGTTCTAGTGCTGAAATCACTAAATAGAGGCCCTGATTTTGATCTCATAGAAAGAACACAATCTAACAAGTGCTGAAATCTTCAGGATTCTAAAATCCTAATCTCTCAATTTTTTTTATCATAGGACTTATATACATACCTCAACAAGCCTATATTAAAACTACAACAACATTTTCTCTCTCTACTAGTTTTCATACTCAACCATATTCTTTTCAAAATCCAAATTCAAGAATATGAAAACTTATAAAATAAATTCTTTTATATATAGTGTTGATCACCAAATGGAGAATACACTTTTCACAATCAATTTTCATGAAAAGAAAATACATGAAAATGATAATACCTCAAGATTTGGATGGCTGAAAGTTCTCTGCCTACCATTTACAACAACAGACCCAAAATCTTATCAAATCCTTTCTAAACCTTTTGAATCAACACACCACAAATCTTGCAACCTCTTCATATCTATTCTTCTTCTGTAGCAACTAATAACAATTCATGTATAATACTACACTAGTATAGAGATTAACTTCGAGTCACCACTCACATTAAGTGAGACATGAATTGAATAAGATTTGAACAAAACTACAAACTGATTTGAAACAAAAACAAGACACCCTCGTCAAATTTATCTTGAATTTGAAACCTCTATACAAAGCTGAAACATAACTCTCCAACACCATCAGATCCAAACTACACTTCTCTTTTCAAACAAAAATTTCAACAAAAAATTAAGATCTCCCAACAATGTGCTGAAAGCCCTCAACAAAATATACATACAATTAAATGCCACTGGTTGCAGAGATAGAGTCGCCACTCACAATTGTGAGAAATATTTTGAAACATAAATTATTACAGATCTAATTCTGAACTAGACTTTCAGCATGAAATAAACTTGTAGATCCTCAAACATTTTGAAAAGAGGATAAGATACTGATCAATCCTTTGACTCTAAAAAATTATAACAACACTTGCCAAGACCGAATTGATTGAATATAGACTTATAGTATTCATAAAACATAATTTAAATCCAAGTCTCACAACATACTACTATAAAGGGATAAAAACTTACTGGGGTACATGAAATTCAGCAAGGATATGGAAAACATCTCACAACCTTGCTGATATAGCCAATTTTTTCTAACATATTGAATCTTCTTCAAATTCTCAAGGTTTGTCCATCACATAGATTCAATACACTCCCCAACTGAGTCACCATTTTGTTGACGTTTTAAAATATTATAGGTTTTAAATTACCCCGATGAGAACATGGTACATCTAGGGGCAACTAACTCCCATTTTCAACATATTATTTTAGACATTGGGCCAACTATAAGGCTAGACCCGTCTTCTACTTCAAGCTCTACAAAACCTAGGCAGGTGAACCTCAGATCTAATTAATATGGTACCAATGCAAAACATATCCCTAGCTCTAACAATGCAGATAAAAACTCTTATATCTCCTAATAACCTATGCAGTAACAAATAAGTGTAGTACAAATTATAACTCTATGAAATGCACAAGCTGAGTGATGGTTAGACTATTCTAGCTCTTCAACATAAAATGTAAAGATGATTTGAATTTGATTTTGATTTTATGTGGGTGGGGAAAGTGGATGAAAACTAGGTATGAACAACAAACTTATGATCCTATAATAGATTAGTGCATCATCCATTGGGAAATTCACGAATCTCCCTCATGCATTTTGGATATCTAGAACACATATCTTATGCCAAGACTCCAGATCTATCCATTTACCTTGTAAATTGGATGTCAATGTTTGATCTAAATCTCATTCTTACCTGATATCCTCCTCAATAAACCTGAAACCCTATTGATTTCCTTGAGGCATTTACATAATTCCTTAAATTACAAGTAACAATGAAGCAACATATAGCCTTAAGGGACTACAACTATGATCTAGGCTCTTTGTTTAAAGATCATAAAACATCATAACTCATTGAGAAAGGAGACAAGATTTAAACTGAAACTCAACATTTGTTGTTTTTTGTATTAATTTCCTTGAATTAATACATAAAAATGCATGAAATGAAAACATAAAACACTTAATAGATATGAACTTATTCTATAATCTACACTATTGTTGTTCATACAAGAGAATTATGTTGAAAGAATGGTGTCATAGTATTGGGAATACATCAAGATTGGAACCAAAACCTGGTATCACAGTAATGAGCAATTTTTCTCCAAAAAATTGGAAATTGTACAGTGAGAAAGAATGAGAATGATATAGAGGAAGGGAATCCTAGATATGCTCTGCATCTGACATGTATCCACTTGAAATTCCCTCTCATTGCCATGAAAAGACTCTCTCTAATCTCTCTCTTCCATAGGTGAATCAAATCCTTTTCCATTTTTCCTCCCAAAGACATCAAGTGATTAAGATATTTGATTGAAAAGACTAACTAATTTCTGATGTAAAAGTGAAAAATTAGTTGAATATGGCCTCTAGAAGATAAGAAAACTTCTTAAAGTCAATTTTCTTCACTTTCACATTTCACCAAGCCTTTATATTTGCCTTCTAACCACTTCTGATGATCAATGATAAATTTTTCTCATTCTATTGAGAATGCCCTCGGAATCACAAATTGAGTTATAGCACGAATCGGTGAGCATCTATGCAAAAACTAACCTCAAAAATGGAAAATTTAGATCTTCCTGGTTCTGATGGTATATTGGAGCACCCATTTTATATATTCTAACCTATGGCTTCTTAGTGTGAGCTACCTCTTTTGACATGTGGATCTTTGCTTGCTATTAGTTTCTTCTGGGGTGTGGTCCTCTTTGTAATATTGTGCTCCTCTTCAATGCATTTGGATTCCCCTCAATTCAATATCTGCAAGCTGGCTCCTCTTCTTCAATGTGTTGACTATTTTTACATCCCTTGCTACACTCTCCTTTGACAACTATAAAAGGAGTGCTAGGATGGCAAGATCTGAGGCTCCTAGCTCACACAATTGATGGACATATTCACTTGTGTGTGGGTAATAAAAAATTCATCCCAGATGACCTTTCATTGAAAAAGTTATTCAAGAAAGCCTCTACAAAAGTCAATTTTACTTGGCATCTGAACCCTTTAGATTCTTGAAATACCATTAGATTCATTGTACTCGATGTATGAATCTCTCGGAGCTCAAAAAACATTAGAAGCAACAAAGAAAAGGGAGGTACTAATTTCAAAAGACATTTCACTACAAAAGCTTGAATTAGGAGACAAATTATTCAAAATGGTTTGTATATAATTATCCTTTCATATCTTGCACATCCATCCCTCAAATTGTTAGGGGATAAAAGATGAAAGCTCTTTTGGAGTGTTCAACTTATGAAGTTGTTCAACCCTTTTTAGTTATATACACTTTGATAGTCATAACCAAAGATGATGAGACCAAGAACATTGATGTAGTGTCACAGTCTTCTGTGCATTGGGAACCACATCTTGTTGCAAGTTTGTGTGATATGTTGATGTTTGGGTGCATCTTTAGATTTGTTGGTGGTATAGTGAATGATATGCTCCAGTACAAAAACCTTCACATCTCTAAAGAAAATGAGAAATTCCTCTCAAATGTTTTTCATAACTCTAAGACCTCAACATGCACCATCCTAAGTAACTAGATCTAGCTTAGAGACAAGTATATTTGGATTTGGCCTATATTCTAATGCATCTTCTAGATGAATATTGAAATTGCCTTCATTTTTACTAGCAATAACTTGTGCAAAAATATTAGCATTCACCCTTGAAAACTTCTCAATTAGATATTGATGTTTTTTATCGATTAGTTGTATCTTCTCTAGGAACAACCATCTTTTGTGCTATAATAGTTATAGGGTGGCTTTCTCCAGTGAGGGAGCTCTATTCCATCCTCAAGGTTGATGTCTTGAGGGGTGCAATTCTCATATCTACAAGAATATCTTCTGATTATAATGCTCTTCCTTGTTATTTGTAAACCCTAGATGCTCCACAGAATGATATTTGTCAGAATGCTATTAACCCCACCTTTCTAATTAGTTAGATGCAATTAGTTAGACCCCCAAAAGTGGGTCTTACTATAAAAAAAAAATCATTTTTGAACAATTGAACTACAAAATGAACTTGTTCATCCTCTGGCACTAATTTGAAGCAAAATTAAGTACTGATCTGTCATTAAAAACTCATTTTATCACTTTATTTCAACTTGTTGACTTTGTGCTAGGAGGTCCTTTGACTGGCCTTAAAAATTGATCTGAACCTCTGACCAGGATTTGAAATCAAACATACTAATTCTTTGTTTGCACACTTGTACCATGTCAAATCTTGTCTCATGTCAAATTCGGGGTCAAAAGATATTGATCATCAAAATTGACCTCTCAGAACTGGCTGCAAGAAAACATGTCAGAAAACATAAATCACATTCAGATTTGGCTCTAAAAACAAGGCAAACTAACTCTTTGGGAGACAAAAACTTGGGTGTTGGTTCACTGTCATGAGGAGAGTATGATTCTATGATTTAGGCTCATGTCAATTAACTAGGCACAAATGGCAAGTGGTCAAAGTGAGCTACTCAAAATTTTACAGATTCGAACAATGTCAAAAATAATTCTTGCAAATGGAATTAACTTGGGAAAGTGTGCAGATGGATTCATCAAGATGTGAAAATTGGCACACTTATAGTATTTTTGGAGTAAAACATAGTGGTACAATCCATTTGATGTCACCTATCATGGATTTCAAGATATGACATCACAAATAGGGGTTCTGACAAATCTACAAATGCTGGCACCAGTAAAAAGTTAGAAATTGCATTTGAAATTGTGTTTGAAAACTGATCAAATAGATTTTTCATAAAATCAAAATTGAAATGTAGCATGTCTCTGACCCCTAAAATGCAACACAAAAATAATTTCAGAATTTTAGTGAACTGGGTCAAAGTTATTAGAGGTCAAATAAGGCTTCCCAAAATTTAGAATAAATTGCATCAACATGACATTGGCAAACAACCAACTTTGAGGGATTCAAAACCTAGTCAAATAGATTTGAAATGACTCAAAATCTAAAACATAGGTTCTCTGGTATGGACACTAAACACTCCCAAAGCAGCGAGTCATGAAAAATTTCTAGGTTTGAGGTATTCAGATGCAAACAAGGCCTCCTGTCATTGTTTGACACTTAGGTGAAAAATGCAGAATTGACAAATGCTCAAAACAGGACTTCACGAAATGGCTCAGAATGATGATTTAACTTCACAAAATGAGTGGATATGCTGAATGGAAGGTTCCAAAAGCATTAAACACCTCTTAGGCCTCAAATGGATAGTTAGGTTCATGTGCACAAAAAGCATTTATAGGGCTTGAAATCTCAATGGCAATCAAAATTAGGGCTACAATTTTGACTCAATTCTAATTTTTTATACCTAGATTGGGAAAATTTTATTCTAAAAAAAATTAGACCAAAAGATAGTGTTGGATACAATTATCTAATTGTGTGTTGTCTTTGGTATTACGCAAATGTCATATCAATTGTTAGTCAGTGCTTACTGAGCTCTCTTGGTTGGCAAGATAGTTTTGCTTGTCTATCAAGCATTCTTGGAGATTACTCTTTGAAGATAGTATCTACTAAGCTCACTCAGGCATCAAAAGAATTATGGCAGGAAATAGTGTTAACCAATTTCTCGTGATTAACAAAGGAAAGTTGGATAGAGTCAGTGTTTACCGAGTTCACTTGGTTGCCAAAGGATTTTGCAAGTTTGTAGTGTTAACCAATCTTCTATTGGTTCACACAAGAAATCATCTCAGAACCAGTGTTTACCGAGCAGGGTTGACCAATGAAGGATTTTGTTTTTTGACATAAGAACCTTAATTATTTTAAGTATTTTTTGTAGCCAACTATGGTGATGATTATTGGTTATTGTAATTTATAATTGAGCTGACATGGCAATCTAGATGGTATAAATGAAAGGTCAAGTTGATATTTTAATGTGTGTGTAAATGTGCTGATTGAATTGAGAAAGAAAGAGTAAGAGAATACTTGAAGGATAAGAAAGTATCCTTGTGGAGTAGAAAAGTGTTATTTGATTAGGAAGGATCAAGTATGAAGCAAAATAGATATTTGTAATCAAAAATTTAGTTGCATCACAATCAGGTCATTTCATTGTTACTTTCTTACAATTATAGTAGTGATCTAAAATCTCTTAACAAAGTTAGTTTAATAGCCAGTTGTAAATCCTCTAACAAGGTGATAGTTCCATTGAATTGTTTTAAGACCTCTTGCAAGGCCACTCCTTAGATGGTGATTAAATCTTCTAACAAGGTCATACCTAATAGTGTGTTTTATAACCTTTAACTAGATTGGCTCCTAATAGGGCTCACTTCAGAAGAGTGAAAACAGTAACTAGTTATATTGGTGGTTTTTCCCATATTGGGTTTCCATGTTAAATCCTTGTGTCTCATGTGTTTATGTTATTTATTTTATGCTTAATCACTATTAATGTTTTAGGCTTAGTTGAAAGTAAATCACACTTTTCATTTACCGAGTTACAACATTTTTTGTGTGTTTACTGAATAACAATAGCAATCAATTTTATTGTTAACATCCAAGGGATCTGAGATTTATTTTAGTAGTAATTGATTCACCCCCCCTCTCAGTTACTCCTTCTATATTTCCAGGAATTGGTATCAGAGGTTTTGGTGCTTGTAAGAAAGGTTTCAAGGACCTAAGCAAAAGATCAGGATGCCTTACAAGAGAGAGATTCTAAAGCTTACCATAGATAACTTTTCAGCATGGTAGGGACTCATGAGACTTCATCTGGCTTCCATTAATTATTCAAGCTTGAAATACCTTGATGAAGAATACACAACTCCTACTAGTACATTATCTATTGGAGATATTATTCAAGAAAAATACCATAACACCATGATGATTGATATTGCATCTGCTCTTAACTATGATGAATTTGATGAGATCAATGATTGCAAAACTACTTTTGATATGTGGAATAAGCTAAAGGACATCTATGATGGTGATGAAAATGTGAGGAGAGCCAAAGCAAGAAGCCTTCAAGGATAGTTTGATCAAATGAGAATGAAAGAAGATGAAAATGTTGCCAAGTATGTGGAAAGAATCAAAGCTAGTGTTAGTGCAATCAAAGCTTTCGGAGGAGAAATCAAGGAAGAAACTATTATAAGTAAAGTTCTCAAAAAATTGCTTCCTATCTATGCAATTAGAGTATTTTATATTCAAGAAAAGAGGTGTGAGCCAAATCACAAGATAAATTTGGATACCTTAGTAGGAAGATTGACAACTTTTGAACTAGAAAACTATGACAATTATGTTCTAGCTTCCAAGAATATTGAATCTACATTTGAGGCCAAACTTTCACTTAAGGGGAAAGGCAAGAAAATAAAGGATATTTAGTCAAAAAGTGAAGAAGAATCAAAACAAATTTTTTATAGTGATCTTGAAGTTGTTGAAGCTTTACTTGCAAGGAAATATTCTAGATGTAGAGGAAAATACAAAGACAAGTTCCCCTAATATGTTTTTCATGTGAAGAAATTGGTCATATTTTTGCCAAGTGCCCAAACAAAGAAAGAAAGGATGAGAAGAAAAGTCACAAGTGCAATGGAAAGAAGGATTTCAAAAATCACAAATCATTCAAGGATAAAGGTAAGAAGACTTGTTTTATGGCTAAAGATTCTAATAATAGTGAAGATGAAATAGTATATAGTGTTGTGAAAGATGAATATGATGAAGAAAAAGATAAGATGGAACTTATATCTCATTTCAATAAGAATGACACATGGATCATAGATAGTGGATGTTCACATCATATGACTAGAGACAAATCAAAGTTTGAACACTTTGAAGACTATGATGGTGGTAGTGTAAGGTTTGGAAACAATGAACCTTGTTGCATAAAAGGGAAAGGTTGAATCTCATTAACCAAGGAACTTGTATGTGACAATGCCTATTGGGTTGAAGGACTAAAAAATAATTTTTTGAGTGTGGCACAACTAATCAACATTGGATTCAAGGTAGAAATCATGCATGGCAAGCCAAGACTACTAGATGACAAAGGGAATTTGATTAGATCAGGCAAACAAACAAGAGGTAACCTATTTTATCTTGATCTTGGTGATTGTTCATGTTTTATTGCTCAAATGGAAGAAAGTTGGTTATGGCACAAAAGATTATGTTAGGTAAACTTTGATAATATGGTCAAGATAAGAAAATTCAAAAAAGTGAGAGGTATTCCTAGTTTGAAGAAACTAGATGTTGGTTTATGCAAAAATTGTCATTTTGGCAAAATGGGAAAGTCTAGTTTTAAGAGCAAAAACTATTAGTCTAAAGATGTCTTGGAAATTGTGCATACTAACCTATGTGGACCCATTGGAATAGAAAGCTATAGTGGAGAAAAATTCTTTATTGTTTTTGTTGACGACTATTCAAGAATGATGAATTTTATTTATCTTAGAGAAAAGTCAAAAGCATTTGACAAATTCAAATGGTATCTAGCAAGAATAGAGAAGGAAATGTGGAAAGGATTGAAATGCTTAAGATTAATAAATTTTGCATTGAAAGAGGAATTAAAAGATAGGTATCAGCCCCTAGTACTCCCGAGCATAATAGAATAGCTGAAAGAAGAAATAGATCTATCATGGATTGTGCAAGGACTTTAATGATTGAAAATAATGTTGCTATCAAATACTGGCAGGAAGCCATCAACACTATAGTTCATACTTTGAACTAAGTATAGTTGAAGAAGGACTAATATAAAACTCTCTATGAATTATGGTATGGCTATAAACCTAATGTAAGTTACTTGAAAGTATTTGGAAGTAAATGTTATATCTTGAAAGAGTCTAGAAAAGGCAAGTTTGATGTGAAGGGTGATGAAGGTATATTCTTAGGATATTCTTGCAAAAATAAGGCATATAGATGTTTGAATTTGTCTACTCATAAAATCATAGAAAGTGCACATGTGAGAATTGATGAGTATGTAGAAAGGACTGAAGAAAAAAGCAAAAAAGAACTAGAAGATTACAAAAGATTTGTTTACATCGAACCTGATACATTGCTAGACACATCTACTGATAACGAGATTTTAACTCTCGAGTCTTCCTCAGTTACTGAGTTGCAAGAAGTTCAAACTGAGTCACAAGGACCCAAGTCACATTCTGAAGCTACCGAGCCAATGCCTATCGAGTCTGAGCAACTAGAAGTTCTAGAAGTTGAAATTCAAAATGAAGATAGTGCAATTCATTTAAAAGGAAAAGGACCTATATTGGCTAAATATGTCAGAAGGTATCATACACTTGATCAGATTATTGGAGATAAATTAGAAGGTACTATGACAAGATGTAAGCTAAAAGGTACATATTTACTTGTTGATTTTGAACCTAGAAATGTTAAAGATGCATTGGAAAATGAAAGTTGGATTGAGGCTATGAATGAAGAAATAGAGAAAATAGAGAAAATAGAGAAGAACAAAACTTGGACCCTTGTTCCTAGGCCTAAAGATAAAAATGTGATTCGAATAGAATGGGTATTCAGAAATAAGCTAAATGAAGATGGAAAAGTATTAAGAAACAAAGCAAGACTGGTGTGTAAAGGATATTATCAAGAAGAAGGAATTGATAATGGTGAGATTTTTGCTCTTTTTGTAAGATTAGAAGGTGTCAAGACTCTACTTGCATATGCTTCTCATAGATGATTCAAAGTATATCAGATGGATGTTAAATCTACATTTTTCAATGGTACTCTTGATGAATAAGTCTACATTGAGCAACCATAAGATTTTTCTGATCTAGACAAAAGGGACATGGTATGCAAATTACACAAAGCATTATATGGTCTAAAACAAGCTCCTAGAGCATGGTATGAGAGGTTGCACAACTACCTTATACAAATTGGTTTTCAAAGAAGTAATGATAACAATAGTCTGTACATCAAGGAAGGACTAGATAACAAGATTGTATTGGCAAAGATATTTGTGGATGACACTCTATTTACAGGGAATGACATCTGATCCATGCAAAGAATTTTCAGAACAAATGAATAAAGAGTTTTAAATTTCCATGTTTGGTGAAATAAAATTCTTTTTTGGACTTTAGATACAACAAAGAAAGAATAGTATCTACATTACTCAATCTAAGTATATCAAAGAGATACTTAAAAAATTTGGAATGGAAGATTCTAAACTAGTTGGAACCCCCATGTGTACTAGACTAAAGCTTACCAAAGATGATGATTCAAAAGAGGTAGACCATACCTTATATAGATCAATGATTAGAAAATTATAGTATGTAGTTCATACAAGGCCTGATATTGCTTTAACAGTTGGGATAGTGGCAAGGTTCTCAGCTAAACCCAGAGAAAATCATATGATGGCAATCAAATGAATTTTGAGATATTTGAAAGGTACTAAAGACTATGGGTTATGGTACAAACTTGGAGGAAACTTAGACCTAACAATATTCACTGATACTAATTGGGTAGGAAATCTTGATGACAAAAAGAGTACAAGTGGTGGAACATTCTTTCTTGGTAAAACGTTGGTATCTTGGACAAGCAAAAAACAAAACTACACATCCCAATCTGCAACATAAGCAGAATATGTTGCAATAGTAGTGAATTGTTCTAATATTGTTTGTTTTAAATAGTTATTAGAAGGCATGAAAGTTGAGATCAAAGAACTAGTTGTCATGTATTATGATAACACCAGTGCAGTTAACATATCAAAGAACCCAACAATTCATTCCAAAACTAAGCATATTGCTTTAAAATATCATTTTGTCAGAGAATTGGTGCAAGAAAAAGAAATCAAATTGGAATATGTTCATACAAAAGAAAAAATTGCAAACATATTCACCAAGCCATTACTTGAGGATGCATTATCTAAGAGGTAAGTTAGGGGTCATTCCCCTGTCTAAAGCTCACTAAATAAAGGTTTAGTGATGCATCAATAGGAACCAAGTTGAAGATCAATTAGTTGATGTAGCATAAAAAAATACTACATATGAATTAGTACTCAAGGTACATTGATACTAATTTGATATGTGTTGTCTTTGGCATGTGTTGTCAAAGAGGGAGAAGTCTATTATCATATATTTTTGAAATTTGTTTTGAGAGAGAAGTATAGTATCAAAGAAGTTATGTAATTTCTTCATAGAGGGTGATTACTGCACAAGAGAAGAAGTTTTTGGTAAAAATCTAAGAGGGAGAAACTTTCTATTAAAGAAAGTCTTGTTTCCAAATTTCATTGTGCTATGACATGTTGTGTTGCCATCAATGCCAAAGAGGGAGATTGTTGGATACAATTGTCTAATTGTGTGTTGTCTTTGATGTTACAAAATGTCATATTAGTTTTTAGTCAATGGTTATTGAGCTCTCTTGGTCAGTAAGATAGTTTTCCTTGTCTACCAAGCATTCCTGAAGATTACTCTGTGAAGATAGTGTTTACAGAGCTCACTTGGGCATTGAAAGAATTTTGGCAAGAAATAGTATTAACTGAGTTCTCATGTTGGCAAAGGAAAGTTGGACAAAGTTAGTGTTCACCGAGTTCACTCAGTTGCCAAAGGATTTTGCAAGTTCACAGTGTTAACCAAGATTTTGTTGGTTAACATAAAAAGCTTAATTATTTTAAGTATTATTTCTATCTAACTATGGCAATGATTATTGGTTATTGTAATTTGTAATTGAGCCAACTTGACAATCTGGATGGTATAAATGAAAGTTCAAGTTGAGATTTTAGTGTGTGTGCAAATGTGTTGATTGAATTGAGAAAGAAAGAGTAAGAGCGAATTTGAAGGATAAGTAGGTATCCTTGTGGAGTAGAAAAGTGTTATTCGATCAAGAAGGATCAAGTATGAAGTAAGAATAGAGATATATAATTAGCAATTCAATTGCATCATGATCATGTCATTTCATTGTTACTTTCTTACCATTGTAGTACTGATCTAAAATCTCTTAACAAATTTGGTTTTTTTAGTAAATAGTTTTGTCCTTCGAATAGAAATGAAAAAAATGACTCAATATGTTTCAAAAGAAGAACAAAATGCACTAACAATTGGATAGATTATAATTTTATTGATAATCTTCTTTTGAATTGAGTGGTACAACTCCCTCATAAAAGATATTCAATGAATGTGATATCTGATTATGTCTTTAACCTGAAGACACGAAGGGTTTTTTAGACATTTATCCATCAATATGGAATGAATGCAATTAACAGATTGCTAAACTAGAAATGAATAAAAAACTAGTAAATAGCCACATGACTATCTACCATGTTTTCATATTATAGAGAAAATTGAGAAAGAGAGAAAGTTGTAAACATCTTTATGCAAAAATGTGAATACATAACCATAAGACTACATATATCACATCTAACATATTAATAAAGAACTAGATCTAAAATAGAAATTAAAGGACTCAGAATCCTTCTAGATTAGAAACACAAATGTATATGACTATAAAATTAAACACACTTATGTCCCTCTTTATTTCAGAAACATGATAAAACAATAATAGTACTATTCAATCCTCTTATCATAGTCGATCTGCATAGAGAAAAAACTACTTCCCCTATTACAAAATAGAAATATCTTCTCCCTATAGCAGCAACTATAGAACTCTAGCCTAGAAAAAGAAAAACCCTCTCAACTTCCTTTTGCCATCTATTTGTCATCTCTTTTTTGGTAACCCTTCAGTTATGTTTGTAACCAATTCTTTTGTAATATCATGATTTGCATTCTTTAATATTTCATTTTATTTTGAACAATTATATCCTAGGGGCTTCCATACTTTTTCAATTCACAATTAAAAACCTTTAATAAATGATGCTCCATTGGATGTTAATGCCAAATGTCACTTGAAGGGTTTAGCTAGTAAAGACATGAGTCACTATTTCCTTTGGATATATCAACCATTTGTATAGTTGGATTTTTAGAGGCCTGTAACAAACTGCCATACATATATCTTGTCTAAGCCAAAAATATTTATGTTTGTGCTCTTTTACACATCGGCACTTGCAGGCCGCTCCCAAGAATATGTACTACCTTTCCCTTGTTTTCTTGCAGGCATATTTATTTCCTTTTTCCATTAGTTCTCCTTTAGTTATGAAAACCAATTCTTGCAAATCATGTCTTTTTTCTCGTATTTTATTGGGCTAAACATTATATTTGTAAGGTGGTTATGAAGACACCTATACAATTTATTATGTGTATCTTTGGACACGTGGAAAGTGGCTCAACTATTAAGTGTTATCTAATTTGACCTCAATGTCACTTCTTGATATGATGTAGTAAGGTGCCTATTTATATTTCCATGCCCAAGCACTTTGGGAGATGCCCAAGCGACAGTGTCTTGTATGTGTTTCTCAAGATATATAGATTAAAATTCAACCTTGCCTCCCTCATAAATTTGATCATCCCATGCAATACACCTATTATAAAGGGCTACTAGTCTATCATTTGGGTGTATTACAATTTAAGATCTTTTAGAAATTCATATTATCATTTGGATTAGTCTCTGATGTTGATTGAGTCATTTAAAACATGTTTTGGTATGTATCTTATCAGCACTCAATCCAATACATGCACATCATATCCAACAAAAGCCAAAATTATATCTAGTTTGAATCTCTGAGTAGCTGGTGCAATAACTTCATTAAAAATAGCTGATATAGCTTGATCACTAGTGCCTCTATTTTCCCAATACTAGGGTAGCTACCTTCCCGATGTGTTGAGATGAAAAAAATTAAGATCTTCATAGAAAGGATCATTTGTCTCATTTCCATGATGGATATTGAAATCAATTATTAACACACATTGTAACCCATATATTTGTTAGGCATAACGAGCTGCTATAGCCACACTTCCAAAGATTTAGAAACCCATTTGTCCTCTTGGTACAGTATGATGACCCAAAGGTTTGACAAGGGCAAAACCTATGGGAGGATTTTTTGTTATTTTGATGTTGCAACCATAGAATCAACAAAAGTGATGCCTATGCTTGCTGTGAGCATGGCCTCAGAAAAAGTATTTGCAGTGGCATATGTGAGACTAGACCCATCAATTGTTACCAAGTCTTCCTCCCCAATAGTATCCATCACCTTTTTCGAACCCCCTTACATGACAGAGTGAATACCCATGATATCATTGCTAAAAGAAGATTTGAAATTTTGGATTTGAACAACCTCCTTGGAAAGAAACTTTGGAGTCAATTCTAGGCTTTAAAAAGTCTTTAAGATTGCTAGCACTCAAGAATTACATTCAGGATGTGATCCCTTCCTCCTTTGTTCCTGTTAGATATCATCAATTTTGAATATATCTTGGTAGTCTCGATTACTGCTCTTACTATATATTGGAGAACTTTAATATTAGAAACCCCATTGGATAATTCTCCACACTGGATTCTTGCCTATCAAGGGTTGCTTCATTTTCTTTCTAATATCAATTCACTGAGGTTTGGGTTGATTATATTGAGATCTATTTTATTTTCTTACACTTATTGGCATTTTGCTAATAGAAACCCGATAGGATAATTCTCCACACTGGATTCTTGCCTATCAAGGGTTGCTTCATTTTCTTTCTAATATCAATTCACTAAGGTTAGGGTTGATTATATTGAGATCTATTTTCTTTTCTTACAATTATTAGCATTTTTCTAAACAAGCTATAGTCAACCTTAGGTGATATAACTTCATTTTGTATGGATGCAGAGTAGATATGTTCTTTAAAGACCTATTCAAAAAACTGCAAAACAAAAATCTCCAAACAATACTCTGTGTTAGCTGCAAACCCGATCTTTTCCATTTTTGTTTTGGGAGGTTTCTATCACTATCCACTCATAGATTTTGAATTGTGTTTTATCACCCTTTTTTGAATCTTGAAATATGGATTTGCTAATATTGATTACGTGATTAGTGTTGAATTCAATCAAGTCCAATGATTTTCCTATCTTCTTTAGATTGAGCTCAAAAACCACCTTCAAAATTAAGAATGGTAAATTCTTTTCAAGTTTCATCACTTCAAATTCAAATTTGAAGATCCCAACCTTGATTAAATCATAATGAACCTTGAGCTTCTGATTGCCAAGATTGAAACTGAAACTTTGAATTAACATCTTCAATTCTGAACTTGTTAAACCTTTATATCTCTGAACCCCTAAACTGCACCCATAATCATTTCTTTGAACATAACTTAGAATATGAAATTGAACCTCAGACTGGGGTACTCAAACCATTTGAACCTATCAAACCTTTGTACCTTGTTCAAAAGGTACAAAATTTACAAAGGAAATCTTTGAATCTACCCTTGTGATCTTGTATGTTGAACTTGAAGTTGAACTCAAACTTGAAGTTATGAACTTGATAGTTCCAGTTCAACATACACCCACAACAGTATCTTCTTCATGAGTCACAATTTATAAATCATCATTACCAATTAAAACCAACCAAAATTTCCTCTATAGAGTTAGCTTGGAAGTTTAGAATGTGGGTATCAAAAAGCATGGTAACAACTAGCTCTAACTAGGGATGTGGGCCATGAGGGACATAAAGAATCCAGTAATCTATGGTAAAGACCAATGCCTAGCCATTGGACAAAATATTCATGGGAACACAAAAAGGGGGCTACTTGCAAAGAGAGATAACAAGAGACAACACTAAAAACACTAACACTACCAGCACCACAAAAGAAAATAAAGCAAACCACACGTAGTCAGTATATGCAAATCATATTTTTTTGTTCTGATTTGAAAATATCTTATAGATGACATATATAGCTAGGGAACTAAAAATAAATAAATATTTTTGATGTACATTTTCTTTGTTATAAGTGCTCAAACTTGACCTTATTAGAATCCAACAATTTTTTCCTCCCATCAAAACTTCCCTATCAAATCTACACCTTCTTGAAAAAACAATTACATATTCATGAAGAAGACTCTCTCCTCTAGAGATAAATATAATTTTTAATTTTTTTTAATATTATTTACTTTTTTTTCTTTTTTGAGGGAGCATCTTCTGAAATATTTAAATATTGTCTTATAATATTTTTAAATTATAACATATTATAACTAATCAAAACACTCAAAAATTTATATAATGATAATCTTGAATCTAAGATCTATAAAATAATATTTTTAGTTTTTGAAAAAAATTGAGTTTTGATAGAGAAATGAAATTTTGCCAACATAGGTTTTAGTATCCTAAATAGTGACACAGATCTATGCTTTCACCCATAACCTGGGGTGGTTATTATGCTCAACTAGCAATCTATACTGACTTAATCTTTCTGTTGTTCTTCTATCAAATACCACAAAAGACATCAAACATGCTATATTGACACCAATGACAAACTCAGTCATGAATGTAACATATCATCATCAAACCAATCTTAATCTTCCAATACATAATTCTAGTGAAAGTGATGTATAAATAGAAGACTCATTGGAAAGAAATAACATGTTAAAAGAAGAAGTAAGAGCATTGAAGAGAGAACATGAAATCCAATCAATAAGACTATGTGAAGTAACTAAAGATAAAAAATAAATCTCAGGAAGACAAAATCATGATAGAAGAAGAGAAGAGACAAATGACTATCAGACTTGATGAGAGGACATATGATGTGCAGAAGCTCACAAACATTCAATTGAACATGATTAATCAACTACTTCTTGCAAATCAAGAACTGAACAAGAAGGACGTAAAGATTGAAAATTTGAGATCACAAAATGATCAACTAAGGAACGAATTAAGATATGAAAAGGAACTCACTAAATGGATGAGTAAACCTAGCAAAACTACAAGGTACTTTGAAGAACTAATGAAATATCCTATAACACCTAGTGATGCCTCTAGACTAGGATATTCCAACCACTCTTCATCCAGTAAAGAAGGAGAATCATCCAAGAGTGGCAATCAAAGAAATGAAAAGCCAAGGAACAAATATACATGTCATCACTATGGGAAATTTGGGCATATAGCTAATATCTATAGAAGCAAGAATATCAAGTAGAATCCTAAGCCTAAATTCAATGAACACTATTTTATTCATAAGAAATAAGGACAAAAAGCACATCGATGTAGGTGAAAATCTAAAAATACACTAGTTGCACTAGATTTGAAGGTCATTTCTACAAGTCTTAGAAATGTGGACATAGAGATTAGGAATGCATATCCAAAGAAAAATCCAATTGGACAACCTGAAGACAAATAGATGCATCTAAACAAGGTAACTCCTATAACTAAGATTATAAAACATGGTAGAGTTTTCATTACTATGGTGAATATGGTCATATTCTAGAAAAATGTATCAAGGCACAATTTTAGAAGCAAATCCAAGAGTTGGATAAATAGAAGTTTAGTTTGTTATATTTTTTACAAAATTGGACATATGAGTAAGAACTATAGGACCAGTTAATGAGCACATCAAAGGAAATAAAAAAGTTGATGCTGAACAAACAAAGAAAGTCATGAATCAAACTTGGAAAAAGAAGGTACAAGCTAGAAGTACTAGAACTTGTGAAGTTGAGGTCACCCATTCCAATGGATTAGGTGATCACATCACTTCAAACTAAGAAAAGAAGGTATGTAAGGAACTATACATTTGAATGATACATCTTACACCGGTTCCTAACATAAGATATGTTAAAGTCCATATCTACATGAATTGAGATATATTAGGATAGTTTTCGTGAAAAAATGAGCAAAGAAATCATATGCATGATTAATGTCAGGTATCAAAATTAATTTTTATAGTGACTGAGTATTACTATATGAATAGAGATCCTATGCTGAGAAAATTGATACATTAAGCAAGTTGAGCATGGAAATTTTAATGGAAACTGAGTGGTGGTTGTGATCAAATGAATTATGAACAAAGTTTTATGTGACAACATAGCCAGTTGTAATGCACCTACCCATGTACATAGCATTTATTGAAAACTTTTTTTGACCTTTTTGTTGAGATTTGATTAAAAATATTATTATTGAAGAGAGATTATTGAAAGAGGGAGATTGTTGAAGGAGACTATGTTTCAATCATTGTTTTATCACTAATGTCAAACTTGCTATTTTCTAGTAAGACAATTGCTTATAAGATTCAAGTACTGTCACTTAGTTGATTGATGTAGAGAATTTGATCAATAAGATGTAACAAAAGCACCTAGAGGAAAGGTTGAGTTATGATTATGTAATGAAGTACAAGGATCAATTAAGATAGTGATCACATGATGTATTGATAATCTACTTAAGGTTACAAATGTTGGGTATACTAAAAAAGTTTAGAAGAACAAGTTACAAAAAGTTTGTTTTCCAAGATTGACCAAGTGGATAGTAGGTACCAAGAAAAGATAGTGCAAGCCAAGAAAAAAGTCAGTTACAGCCGAGTGAAAGAAAATTCTAGTGGATGCCAAGCAAGAAAGTTGATGATGAGAAAAGTTTAGTTGATGTTAAGCATCAGAAGGTTAATAGATGTCGAGAAACATAGAATGCGTCGAGCATCATAAGGTTGATAATACCAAGTTGTTGCATTCTTTTAAAGATCAAAGATGAATCCGCTAACAAGTTTATTTTCTTGAATTTTGTGAACCAGGTGAAAGATAAGGTTGATGAGCTAGTGGCATAGAATTTGAGGTAAACCATTTTTGAGGCAAATTCAAATGAATTCTAGGTAAAGTTTCTAGAAGATATACAAGATATGGTATAGATACATTGTAACCTACCTAATCCATCCAAACCCTAAATTTTGGATGATGAAAATGAGTGGGAAAGTATCCTAATTTCCTATTTATAGGAATGTCTAGTCATGAAGAAAAGGTTGTCATGTGTGAGAAACTAAGGAAGAGAAGGTGTCAAGGGTTTTCCTTCATCAAGTGATTTAAGAGGAGAATATATATTGGCATGTTAAGAAAGAAGGCTTAAAGAGATGAATTCTTGAAGGGTGAACAAGCTATCAGAGCTACAATGTACGAAGGCCAAGTAAAATGGAGGACTAAATAGAGATCCATAATCTGCTAGAGAAGTTGTAAGTTGTATCAAATCAAAGCTCTATTGTTACTCCCTAACAATTGTATCAGTCTAGGATAAATCCTTTGGAGTAAGGTTGACCTAACAGTCATTTGTAAATCCTTTAACCAGGTGGCATTCCAAGTGAATAGCCTGAAGTCCTCTAACAAGGCTCACTTCTAATAGGGTGATTGAAATCCCTTAACTAGGTCACATTATGTATTGTAACCTTTAAAAGGGTTAGCCTTTCATGTGGCAACACTTCATAAGAGTGAAAAAGATTAGCATGTTACTGGTGGTTTTTCCAGATTGGTTTTCCATGTAAATCATTGTATGAAGTGTACTGATGAATCTATTATGTTTCATGCTTTACATTTTTGAAATTTGATTTGACAATAACCTACAAGTTTTAAGTGATTGCATAATCTTATGGATGCATGCATGGATATGAATTTTTTATGGGTTCACTATGTTGTAAAAAGTTTTTTTTTATACGTGTAGACCTTGAATAAATAATTCATACCCCTCCCCCCCCCCCCCCCCCCCCCCCCAAGTTATTCTAAAGTATTCCAACAATTGGTATCACAGACATTTTCTTAAGAGGACTAGTTTTAAGGTACTAGATGCATAAAGATCGAGATGTCTAAAAGAGAAGTAACCAAGCTCAATAAAGATAACTTTCCTACATGGAAAAGTTTGATGAAGCTACACCTTGAAGGACTTGGAGATCATGTAGAATCTACCATTTTTTGTGGAACATGTTGATCCAGTTGGAGTGCTAACTCTTGAAGATATGGAGAAGAAGAAAGAACACAATCAGGTGATGTTGGAGATTGGCTCTGCCCTAAGCTATGCCAAATTTGATGATATCAATGGTCTTGAAAATGAAAAGAGAATGTGGGATGCCCTAGCCACCATCTATGAAGGAGACAAAAATGTTCATAGAGCCAAATATAATAGTCTTAGAAGTAAGTTTGATGATATGAGAATGGAAGAAAGTGAGAATATTGCCCAATATGTTACTAGAATAAAAGATTTTATTAGTGCAATAAAAGGAGCTACTGGTCATATAGATGATGATACTATGCCAAACAAAGTCTTGAGAAAAAACCTACCTATTTATGCTATTAGAGTTTCTACAATTCAAGAACTGAGATGTATTCCAAGAAATGACCTAACTCTTGAAAGCCTAGTAGGTAGACTCACTAATTTTGAGCTATCTAACTTTGATAATTACAAACCTAAGATTCTTGAATCTACTTTCAAAGCTAAGTTGTTATTGAAGGACTCTGATGAGGTGAAGCAGAAGAAGAAAAAGAGAGATAAAATTTGTGTCTAGTGATAGTGATATAGATGAGGAATATGTTGAGCAACTAGAAGCACTACTGGACAAAATATTCGAAAAAGGTAAAGGCAAGTTCAAAGGTAAGTTACCCATCATCTATTTTGATTGCAATGAGGTTGCTCATATTGTTGCAAGATGTACATAGAAGAAGAACTACAGAGGTGGTGATAGTAAAGATTACAAAGATAAAGGAAAAAAGTCATGCTACATTGTTGAAGAGGAAACAAGGGATGATTCTGATGAACATGATGATGAAGTGGTGTATGTTGCAATGAAGGACACATATAATGAAATGAGGCAACTGCACTTGTGGCTTGTGTGAACAAAAATGATAGATGGATAATTAACAATGGATACTCACATCATATGACTAGAGACAAAAGTAAGTTCATTACCTTAAATTGTTATGATGGAAATAGTGTAAGATTTGGTAATGATGCACCATTTTTGATAAAAGGAAAAGGTTCTATCAAACTCATAGATAAGATTTGATGTGATAATGCTTACTATGTTGAAGGACTAAATTATAATTTGTTGAGTGTGTCACAATTAAACAATTTGGGATGCAAGGTTGAATTTGGAAATAAGACCGCGAAGATATATGATACAAATGGGAAACTAATTGTAAAAGGTGACCAAACTAGAAGTAATCTTTTTTATCTTGATATAGAGGATGCTACTTCTCTTGTTGTAAAATTTGATGATGTATGGCTTTGGCACAAGAGGTTAGGTCATGTTAATTTTGATAACTTGGTTAGTATTAGTAACATGAAGAAAGTTAGATGTTTTCCTAAGTTGAAGAAGCCTAATAATGTAATGTGCAAACAATGTTAGCTAGGCAAAATGACAAAGTTAAGCTTTAAGAGTAAAGCTTATACCTCTAAAGAAATACTAGAGATTGTTCATACCAACTTGTGTGGACCAACTGAAGTGCAAAGCTACAAGGGAGATAAGTACATAATGTTATTTGGTGATGATTACTCTAGGATGATGACAATTATGTTTTCAAAATAGAAATCTAATGCTTTTCAAATGTTTAAGTGGTACTTGGAAAGAGTTGAAAAAGACACAAGTAAGAGTCTGAAATGTTTGAGATTAGATAGAGTAGGAGAATTTACAACAAATGAATTTGAGATGTTCTATAATGATAGAGGAATCAAAAGATAGATATCTACTCTTAGAACCCCTCCACAAAATGGAATAGCTAAAAGGAGAAATAAGTCTATAATGGACTATTCTAGAACACTCATGATGTAGAAGAATGCTGCTTTGAAATACTGGAGCAAAGCTATAAGTACTGTTATCTATACTTTGAACTATATGCAAATCAAGAAAGGTATTCATTCAACACCTTTTGAACTTTGGTATGGATAGCTACCCAATGTAAAATACTTTAAGGTATTTGGAAGTAAATGTTACATTCTTAAATATGTTAGGAATGGAAAACTTGATGCAAAAAGTGAAGAAGGTATATTCCTAAGATATTCCACAAGAAGAAAAGCTTATAAGTGTTTGAATACTAACACTAACAAAATTGTGGAAAGTGCAAATGTAAATTTTGATGAATATACAGAAGTACATGAGGCTGGACCAATGAAAAATCTAGAAGAATACAAATCATTTGTATACTTTTATGAAGGAATGTTCGTTGAAGAAGATGTTACAAATCAAGTCACAAACCAACATCAAATTTCATTGACTATTGAGTCACATGCTGATAATGTTGAGTTGCATTCAAGAACTGAGTTGCATTTAGATGTCGAGTTAAAAAATGAAGTAGATATACATTATAATTTTGAGATTAGTACACATGAAAGAAATGCTGAGATACCTAACAAAAATATACATAGTGATTTTGAAGCTAAAAGACAAAATAAAGAAATAAGAGTTGAACCAAGATTGTCCAAATATATCATGAGACATCATCCTACTGATCAAATAATAAGAGATAAAGATGCAAGAACAATGACAAGAAATAGATTGAGAAGTGAATAATGTTTACTAAGAATAAAGGAACTAGAAATAGTGAAAGATGCATTAGATAATGTGGACTGATACAAAACCATTAAAGAAGAGATTGAAAAATAGAGAAGAAAAAAACATGGAGTCTAGTTCCTAAACCAAAAGACAAAAATGTGATTGGCACCAAGTGGGCATTTAGACACAAGCTAGATGAAAATAGTAAAGTCACAAGAAACAAATAAATATTAGTTTGCAAGGGATATGCACATGAAGAAGGAATTAATTATGGAGAGACATTTTCCCCTATTACTAGAATGGAAGGAGTAAGAACTCTACTTGCTTATGTTGTATACAAAGGTTTCAAAGTTTATCAGATGGATGTTAAATCTGCATTTCTGAATGGCATATTAGAAGAAGAAGTTTATATAGAATAGCCAAAAGGTTTTTTTGATACTAATAATAAGAACATGGTATGTAGACTACACAAAACTCTATATGGTTTGAAACAAGCACCCAGAGTCTTGTATGAGAGACTTCATAATTTTCTTGTGAAGATTGGATTTGAAAGGATTGATATAAGAACAATCTATACATAAAGAAAAATAAAGGCAATAGTATTCTGTTATCTAAAATAATTGTCGATGATATGATATTTGGAGGACAAGATGCTTTATGTAAGGATTTTGTGAATCAGACGAAGCAAGAATTTGAAATGTCTATGTTTGAAGAAATAAATTTTTTTGTGGGTTTGCAAGTATATCAAATGAAATATGTTATATACATCACTTAGTCAAAGTATGTCAAGGAAATATTGAAAACTTTTGGATTAAAGGATTCCAAACTAGTAAGTACACCTATGGTGACATGACATAAGTTTTCAAAGAGTGATGATTTAGTTGAGGTGTATCAAACATTATACAAGTCTATGATTGGGAAATTGCAATATGTAGTACACAACATACTTGATATTGCATTATCTGCAGGGATAGTTGCAAGATTCTCTACAAATCCCAAGGAGAATCACTTAATGGTTGTGAAGAGAATAATGAGATATCTGAAAGGAACAAAAGAGTTTGGTCTATACTACAAGAAAAATGAAAAGTTTGAACTAAGAGCCTACACTAATGTCGATTGGGCTAGAAACATTGATGACAAAAAGAGCACTAGTGGAGAAGCATTTTTCTTAGGCAAGAGACTAGTTACATGGAATAGCAAGAAATGGAGTTATACTTCACAATCTACTACTGAAGCTGAATATGTTGCTACTATAAATTTTACAAAAATTGTATGGATCAAACTGTTACTCAAAGGAATGAAGGAAGAAATCATAGAACCAATGATACTTTATTGTGATAACACAAGTGCTATCAATATATCAAAGAATCCAGTGATACACACAAAGACAAAGCACATTGCAATCAAGTATCATTACTTGAGAGAGTTGGTTCAAGATAAAGAGGTAAAAATGGAATATATCAACACAAAGGAGAAAATTGTTGATATCTTCACAAAACCATTACCTAAGGATGCTCATGAGTATCTAATAAATAAATTAGGGGTGATACCCCTGTCAAATGCTATCTAAGTAACAAGAGTAGTGCCCTACATCAACCAAGCTAATATTCATATGTCACACATTGATGTAGAGGATCTTTCTTTAGGAGCTGCCTAAAGTAATGACAGAACTGAAATTTCAAATCAGTCACAAGCAAGGTGATAGAGGGAGAAACTGAAGAAAATGTAAAAGCCTATATCTACATGTTTTAAGATGACAAGTTTTTTGGTTTATGTCATTGGCATTGTTGTCAAAGAGGGAGAAAGAACATTAAACTAATCATTATCAAAGAAAGTAAATCAAAGGGAAATATCAAGATATTGTTGTCAAAGAGGAAGATATTCCACTAATCAAGAGTTAGAATAGATAGGGAGATAGATCAAAGCCAAAATGTATAATCACAAAGGGAGATACAAGAAGGAATTCAAAGGGAGTTATGAGAAAGACTTTTGTAACCTAATCAAAAGATGGAAGTTGCTGATAGAAGGAGAAATTTTGATATAAGTTTTATTTTTGGTATTGTCTTACTATTTTAACCTAGTTAGTTTGGTTGAACAAGATGCTCATCCTCTGATTGACTTGGTCAATCAATTTGGTTTGCCATCAATGCCAAAGAGGGAGATTTTTGAGATCTGATTGAAAAGATCATTATTGAAGAGAGATTATTGGAAGAGGGAGATTGTTCAAAAAGACTATGTGTTTCAATCATTGTTTAATTATTGATGTCAAACCTGCTATTTGCAAGTAAGACAACTAGTTATAAGATTGAAGTACTATCACCTAGTTGATTGATGTAGAGGATTTGATCAATAATTTGTGACAAAGGCACCTAGAGGAAAGGTTGAGTTATGATTATGTAATTAAGTACAAGGATTAGTTAAGATAGTGATGATGTGATGTATTGATAATCTACGTAAGGTTAAAAACATTGGCTACACTAAGAAAGTTTAGAAGAACAAGTTACACAAAAAAAAAATTCCAATCTTGACCAAGTCGATAGTAGGTGCTAAGAAAAGATAGTGCAAGTTGAGAAAAAAGTTAGTTGTACCTGATGAAAGCAAATTTTGGTGAAGGCTAAGCAAGATAGTTGATGCTAAGAAAAGTTTAACTGATGTCAAGCATCAGTAAACTTTAGTTGATGCCAAACAACATAATATGTGTTGAGCATCAGAAGGTTAATAGATGTCAAGCAATACAGTATGTGTTGAGCATCAGAAGGTTGATAATACCAAGCTACTACATTATTTTTAAGATCAAAGATTTGTTGAATCTGAGTTGACAAGTTTTCTTGAATTTATTGAACCAAGTGGAAGATAAGGTTGATGAGATGGTGGCACATAATTTGAGGTAAACTATTTTTGAGGAAAATTCAAATGGATTCTCGGAGAAGTTTCTAGAAGAGATACAAGATATTGTGTAGATACATTGTATCCTACCTAATTCATCCAAACCCTAAATTTGGGATGATGAAAATGAGTGGGAAAGTATCCTTATTTTCTATTTATAGGAATTTCAGGTCATGAAGAAAATGTTTTCATGTGCAAGAACCTAAGGAAGAGAAGGAGTCAAGAGTTTTGCTTCATCAAGTGACCTAAGAGCAAAATTTGCATTGTCATGTTAAGCAAGAAGGCTTAAGGAGATGAATGCTTGAAGGGTGAACAAGTTACCAAAGTTGCAAAGTGTGAAGGCCAAGTAGAATGGAGGACTATACAAAGATCTATAATCTACAAGAGAAGTTGTAAGTTGTATTAGATCAAATCTCTATTGTTACTCTCTAACAATTGTATCAATCTAGGGTAAATCCTTTGGAGTAAGGTTGACCTGACAATCATTTGTAAATCCTTTAACTAGGTGGCATTCCAAGTGAATGGCCTAAATTCCTCTAACAAGGATCACTTCTAACAGGGTGATTGAAATCCCTTAATCAGGTCACATTTAACAATGTATATTGTAACTTTTAATAGGGTTGGTCTTTCAAAATGCATCACTTCATAAGAGTGAAAAGGAGTAGCATGTTACTGGTGGTTTTTCCCAAATTGGATTTCCACATCAATCATTGTGTCAAGTGTGTTGATGAATCTACTATCTTTCATGTTTTACATTTCTGCAAGTTGATTTGACAGTAACTTGCAAGTTTTAAGTGATTGCATAATCTTATGGATGCATGCATGGATATGAATGTTTAATGGGTTCACTAAGCTATAAAAAGTGTTATTTATACATCTAGACATTGAATAACTAATTCACTCCCTAGTTATTCTAAAGTTTTCCAACACTTTTGAGGGTATATATCAAAATTCAAAGTCTATATTTCCTCACCCAGTGATTAGAAAACTTTCAAGTGATTTAGGAAATTAAACAAAATGATTTGTGTGAAAAAGTTTGAATATTTATATGTATGCCTTCAACAAAATTTAGTGAAGTACTAAAGGAATTGTTGTTGCCAAGTCACCCTAACTATATTTTCAAACTCTAGCAAGAAGATATGGCTGAAAGAACATATATTGAGATGAAGAAGACATGAAAGGAAATCAAGAATGTTCAATTAGTGAGTAACAAAGCCTCTCAACCCCCAAAATTTCAAGCCATACTAGAGATTACATTGAAGGGAGATCAATAAGGCACCTTATCATCAACTCCATCAAAGAGACTTATGATTCATGATGTAAGATTATGTTTTACATGCAAAATTGGTGAAACTAGAAATTGTGAGTTGAGGGAAGCATACAACAAATTGTGTGAAAATAGATTATTGAAGGATAAATACAAAATTATCACTAAGAACGGGTTAGTCCATGCCCTAAATTTTCCTCCTAATTTTGAAATTGAATTGATGAAGATAGTTTTGAGCTAAATTCATGATATGCAAGTATGGTTGGATAATGGACCAATTATGATTACAATTGAGTCATAGGGTATCCTATCCTAGATTGTGTGAAGACCATACATTGACAAGCCAAGAACTTGATTAAAGAAAAAAAAAGGCCAAGTGGAATGAATGGGGAATGCTAATTAATGGCATTGAATATCTTGGCATTGAATTTTTGGATCATTTGATGGTTCGCAAATTCTAGTAGTCAAGATGACTAAGTAGTGTGCCCTATATAGTAGTGGACCTAGGTTACAAGATTATGAAGAAAGACCACATCTATGACCTTGCTGAGTTACAATTGACACACTTAGGTGAGAATCTTGGACCAATTAGGGAGTGCAAAAATACTTCATGTAATATTGGTTCACTTCTTATATGTATAGTCTTCTATGTGAAAAACACTTTTCCTTCTTTTGGAGATGTTGTCTAGAGTACAGACTGACCTGTCCTGAACATATAGGTGATTGTGTTCAATACCTAGGAGCAAAATGTGATAGTGCAATGAATAGTTATTTTGATGCATTTAAGAAAAATATGAGGAAGAGAAGAAAAATTCACATATCTCTAGTGGAGCAATATTACGATGATGTCTATTTTCTTATTGATGTTGATTTCACCTATGTCCAAGATATAATACCAAGGGTACAATGGTTAGGAAATTTACCCTATGAAGTAAACATTGATGAAACATTTGCAGCTATCACAACATTACTAGAAAAGAAAGATAGATGGGAAAGCCAAATCATTTGTTAATTATGAAGAAGGAAAAAAAGAAGATTGCCATTAGTTTGAAGACTACCACCCTAGAGAGGAAAAAGAAGAAAATGATGAAAAATCTTGAAAAGACCTTATGTAAAGGTGAAGAGAAGAATGCACCACTTTAGATTACACAAGGTCAAGGTTAGGACAAATTTGGTGATGACAATGAAAGTGAGGATGAAGAAGAAGTTACAAAGAAGAAAGGAATCGAGATAGTAGTTGCCTAGAAAAAAACAAAGAAACCAAAGCTTATTATTGTTTCCAAGTCATTAGTGAAGGAGAGCTTGAAGAAGACTACCCATCCTAGTACTAGACCATGAACAAGGGCTATAATTGCTATAGCTTTAGTAGAGCTACAAAAGAAGAAACAATGGACAACTAGGGCAAGCTTAGGAAAGGGAAAGCAAGCTCAAACAAAGATGAAGCTGAGTAAATTTGCTAAGAAGACAAAGAGGAGGCTAGTTTTGCAAAATGAGGAAGAAGATGAAGAAAAGACTAATTCACATGATGTCAACCCATTCAAGGTGGCTATATACAAGCATCCAACTAATGTGGATTAAATTTTCTAGAACATTAAAAGTAGTGTAGGTATTTTAGGGTTCAAATCCATCAAGTATAGGAAATTGACTGAATTTGATTAAGCACAAATAAAAGAATCCATATTTGAAATGATGGGAACCTCCAAGATAGCACCGATAGAAATTGGAAATATCATACTTGAGGAACTATATAATATAGTAAATAAACAATGACAATCTACCATAACCACTAAAAATAAAATAAGGGAAGTAACTTTAGCCCAAGTAATGTCTAAACTAACACCAAAGCAAAGGGAAGTTCACTAAAAAATATAGAAATAGATCCAATCCTAGATATAAAGAATCCTCTATATTGAAAAATAAAATTGAAGAAGTTTTTCAACAAAGAAATTTGATTTGGAAAATAATTTTTTGGATTAATGCCAGAAAAAAGATACAAACAAGGATGAAGGGACATTGGGCTAGATAGAACTAGACAACATAGAAGACATGGATGAGCATAGAAGTATGGAGAAGGAGATAAGAAATAAGGTCAAGGAGAGTAAACAAAAAGATTGTATTGCCATTGAGGATACTAGAAGAAAATTACAAAAATGTCAATGTCTTGACAAAATAAGAGCTCAAAAGTGAAGCACTCACTAAGATAACTTCTAATTCACCTCTTCCATGCACTAATCCTATACTTATTCAAAAATAACAACATCGAAAGGCAACAAATTTTTCAACTATGAGCACTATATCAAATAGTTCCACAATGCCAAAAGCTATAGTTGACATGAAATAATATGAAGGGAATCCAATAATTACAATTCAAAATTCTCCTACTGAGGCCACCACTATTATTGACAAGGAAGAAGGAGAAGAGAAAAACCAAGAAGATACATCTATACATTATGCCTCAAGACCTCATGTTGAAGAAGCAAAGGCAGTCAATCAACTAACAATTGAGGAATCTCAAAAGCAATAGGAGGTGATTAAAGCCTTACTACAATTTCCAAGTGATGTGGCAGTATCCACTAATCCATCAATTTCCACAACTAGTCAAGAAATGTGGTGATTGAGTAATTAAGAAAAACCTTAAAAAATATCATTGCCGAGTGCTAGTACTCCAAGGTCAAATAAGTTGAAGAAAAATGCTAAGTCAGCTAGGAGTCAAGTGACATTAGATAATGTCATTGCATTCCAAAATATGACCCTGAAAACATAACATTTGAGAAAATGAAAACTTTGCAAGACTTATTGAAAATAAAGAAAAAATAAGAAGAGATAAGAAGAGAACAACACCAATGATAGCTATTGCATGAGATAAAAGACATTTTTGTAAATGCATTTAATACTTGTCACGTGATTGAGAAAATACCAATTATAGATCAACTAGTTCATATTATTGAAAAGGTAAATAATTATGACATTGAGGCCAATGAAAAATTATTTAAATGGTCTGAAAAGATATTTGAGCATAAAATTTTGGAGAAAGTCTTAATAGAAATAATGATAAAATAAGTTAAAATTTCCACCCTTGTAAATAACTTAGAAGGAGTTTTACATAATGTTTATTCTTTTTATACAAATATTTTTCATGTTGAGTTCTTGAAATTAGACAATCAACAATCTATTGATAAACTTCAAGCAGATTTGAATTCATTAGGGAATTCTTTGAGCATGGACACAATTTCAAGCTCTATTCATTTCAATAGATTAAATTTTTCTCAAGGAAGGCTAGCCAAATTCCAAGCTAAAGATTATAACACAAGAGATAAATTGATCTCTATTCAATCCATGTTGCTACCTCATTTGGAGGTGATGTAAAGAGAATTTTCAGCTACAAAAAATCTAGTTAAGCAAGATCTTCATCTCTATACAATAGATAGTTTTGTTAATCTCACTACATAGCTTGAGCTTAAAATATAGGTTTTGGAATCAGATAGATCTAGTTGGGATGATACATTGGCAATGATATTGAAGGTCCATAAAATAATTTTAGACAAGATAACTTGACCCCTATAACCCCAAAAACCATGAGTTCCAAAAACAAGGGGGAAAATAGAGAAAATGCAAACAAGGGAGAAACAATAAATGTCATATACTCAAGGAAAAAGGTATGAATTAATTTTTGAAGATAGATTTGTGGATATGTGTATATACTAAGTCATAGTCATAGAGGAGTACTTTTTTTGTTATTTTTGAAGTAAAGATAAGTCATGAGAAAGTGTTAAACACTTAGTGATTTCCTAGGAAGAGTTGGTCAGTCATCACTATGATCAAGCCATCTAATAATGGATGAGAAATTGTATAATATAATTGTTCACATTTTAGTTTGAGTTGAGTAGCTCTTTGGTTGTCAAGTACTCTAGTTTGGACTAAGTGACAATGTATGGTGAGCATGTCAAAAGTCATTAAACACCAAATAATGAAGAGACAGTTTATGCGAAGTGAAATAGTGGACACCGAGCTAAGAAATAAAAATTCACACCAAGTTACACTATATTTCCTAAGCATTCAAATGATGAGGGAAAACATGAATATCAGTATGGATAGAGCGTTCAGATATTCAAGTGTTGAGTAAACTAGTTTTGACATATGTGTTTGTGATGTCACAAACACTTATGTAAATAATTTTGGGCCAACTTCTACACTTAATTCATGAATTTTATAGATAGCTAAGAAGGTAATTATACATTTTATCAAAGATCATTGATCCATATGTGGGGTGATCAGCCAATTAGAAAGATGGAAGGACTAAATGAGAAAAGGGATAAATCTAGATCGTTGATTGGTGCAGGAGCACCAGGGCCAAGCACAAGGGCTTGTGAGGAAACTAGGGTCATTGAATAGATCCTAGGGGAATAAAGGAAAAATATGACCTTGAGAGGTCATTGGAATTGTAATAAGACCTTAATGGTCATTTAATAATGTTTTGAATATGTTTTTGATCACTTTGTAAAAAGATCAATATTGTAAGCCTTAATGGCATTTGGGGGGTTAGTATAGGTCTAAATATAAGGATTGAATTCATAAGAGGATATTTAGAAGGAATTTAAATAATAAAAAATGAAAATATACCATGTATGGGTTGATTTGACAAGGGTAGTCAGCAAACTGACAACTTTTATAAACTTGCAAATTGTAAATAGACAATTTTAGACTGTTGTAGGGAGTTGGGAGTTGGTTATTTGGGTTGTTATTGGTTTTTAGGTGTGTAGAGGATCCATTTGATGAGGATCCACATGAGTATGAAGGTAGGAATATTGGAAGGGAGTTTGAGGGATTGTTTGTGTTAAGGAAAGAAATGTAAAACAAAGTTTTGAATCAATGAAATCAAATTCTCTGCAAAGTGATTACTTGCTGCTATAAGGAATAGTCATCCTTCTTGGTATAGTTACAATCTCTTTTCAATATAATTTTGATTGTAAATGGAGTGAAATTTTATTAGTTTAATTTGTTGATCATTTCCATACAATTCTGTGAGTTTTTATGAAGTTTTGAATCAAGGAAAGTCAAGTTTGTATTGACTATTCCAGATTAACTTTGTGTGCAATTGGGAAATTATTTTGAGGATTCTATGATGCCCTATGCTCCCCCACTATTTTTTATAGATACTACTTGTGGAAGAGACATAATACAATGTATTATATGTTCCATTATATGTTTGTATGAAGGGAAAGTTTGATTGAGAAGAAGATGATTATTGATTGAGCAAGTTGAATGAAGGACTATCTCAGAATAAAATAGTCCAAGTACGGAGGCCATATTTCCCTAATGAACCATTGGATCAGGAAAAATTTGAAATATTTTTAGAGGAAAAAGTTTCACCAAATATGACTTTAGTGATGGAAGAAATTTGACCAGGGTAAAAAGCTATGAATGTCTAAGTTCAAGTCTATGCAAGGGACAATGACATGGTTGTTTGTAATGAATTTCCTTCATGAATGTATTGGGAAATTTTTGTGAAGGGAAAAGGTATTGTGTGGGGATAGGAGGAAAATAGTGATTGGATGGAGGGACATTGGGATGATTACAATGATGTAGAGCCTATGGTGGCACAAAACATTGTATTTACACTCTGATAGAGAAGGATTTGATGGGATCAATGAGAAGAATCCTAATGAAGATGCTTGATGGTTGTTGTAGAAGCACTTGGGAAGTCCCTCATAGTATGAATGTTTGCAATTCCACCTAGGGCCTCTACACCAAGTGGTATTAGAGAGAGAGAGAGAGAAAGGTCTTGGATTTGGAGGATTGAAAGCCCTTTGTTGATGCATGGAGTTGAAATATCCTCCTTGAGTTTTCCAAAGTGGTAGCTAGAGATCTAATTAATCCCACATTGGTGAGAAGAGATGGCTTTGACAAGGAGTGAAAGACATATTGTTAAGGAATTGAAGGAGTACCTATATGGCAATAAGAAGGAGAGAGAAGAAAGAGAAAGAAAGAAGAAGGAAGAAGAAACAAGGAAGCATGAAATAGAATGGATGAGGCAAGAAGAGTTGAGAAGCCTAAGAAAGGTTTTGGAATAGTAAGAAGAAGAGAGAAAAGAAAAGATAAAGATTCTAAAGAAATCCTTGGATGAAGGTGAAGAAAGGTTGAAGAGACTTGAGGAGATTCTTAAGGATGTTACAAGTTGGCACTTGAGGTTGAAGAAGAAGATAAGATGGCCTATTAAAAGACTAGTTGCATTAGCAAGGATGAAGAGATGGGAAGATGGTACTAGGATGGATACTCTTTGAGCAGAAGATGCACCTGTGATGAGAGTTGTAAAGGCTTTTGAAGAAGTCTTGGTTGATGTTGGAGGAGATAGCATGGAGGAAGGCCTAGAAAGTCTTGAAGATGAGTTGGATTTATGGAATGAGTTTGTTTATATAGTTGAAGAATGGCAAGGTTATGGAGGTAGTTTGGAGGCACATAAGAAGCCTTCAAAGAGGACACTATGTTTGCAAAGATGGGCCATGAGGAGGATCAAAACATGAAATTTTTTTCTCCTACCATGGAGATAAGATGAGATGAATTAGAAATATTGACTAACATGATGGTGAGAAAGAAGATGCAATATGAACAAATATTGATGATGGATATCAAGCCAAGATGCAAGATGAAGTTGCATAGAGTTACATGGGTCCATGAGGATCTATATTTTCCAAAGGTCAAGATGAAGACCAAATTTTATTTATTGACATATATTTCTTTTGCAGGTTTCCAAGAGGACTTGGAAATATTGTAAAGTTATGGAGTATGGTGCAAGAGCACCAGGGCCAAGCACAAGAGCCTATGAGGAAACTAGGGTCACTAAATATATCCTAGGGGAATAAAAGACAAACATGACCTTGAGAGGTCATTGGAATTGTAATCAGACCTTAATGGTCATCTAATCATGTTTTGAATATGTTTTTGATCACTTTGTAAAAAGATCAATATTGTATGCCTTAATGGCATTTGGGGGATTAGTATAGGTCTAAATATGAGAATTGAATTCCTAAGATGATATTTAGAAGGAAACAAAATAATTAAAAATGAAAATATACCATGTATGGGTTGAGTTGACAAGGGTAGTCAGCAACTTGACAACTTTTATAGAATTGCAAATTGTAAACAGACAGTTTTAGACTATTGTAGGGAGTTGGGAGTTGTTTATTTGGGTTGTTATCAGTTTGTAGGAGTGTAGAGGATCCATTTAATGAGGATCCACATGAGTAAAAAGGTAGGAAGATTGGAAGGGAGTTTGAGAGATTGTTTATATTGAGGAAAGAAATGTAAAAAAAAATTTTCAATCAATGAAATTAAA
Organism: Cupressus sempervirens; assembly: GCA_028749045.1. Taxonomy (NCBI): domain Eukaryota; kingdom Viridiplantae; phylum Streptophyta; class Pinopsida; order Cupressales; family Cupressaceae; genus Cupressus; species Cupressus sempervirens. The sequence continues at coordinate 276,391,574 of CM053783.1, forward strand.
TTCTCTGCGAACTGATTGCTTGCTGCCATAAGGAATAGTCATCCTTCTTGGCAAAGCTTTTGATCATTTTCATACAATTCTGTGTTTTTTTATGAAGTTTTGAATCAAGGGAAGTCAAGTTTGTATTGAATATTCTAGATTAACTTTGTGTGCAATCAGAAAATTATTTTGAGGATTATTTGATGCCTTTGGCTCTCCCACTATCTATTATAGATGTTACTTGTGGGAGAGACCTAATACAATGTATTATATGTTCTATTCGATGTTTGTATGTAGGGAAAGTTAGATTGAGAAGAAGATGATTATGGATTGAGCAAGTGTGAATGAAGGATTGTCTTGGAATAAAATAGTTGTAGTACAGGGGCCATATCTCCCTAATGAACCGTTGGATCAAGCCAAATTTTAAATATGTTGTAGAGGGACAAGTTGCATCAAATTTAACTAGATTGATCAAAGAAATTTGATCAGGGTAAAAAGTTATGAATGTCTGAGTTTAGTTCTATGCAAGTGACAACAACATGGCAATTTGTGATGAATTTCCTTCATGAATGTGTTGGGAAAGTTTTGTGAAGGGAATAGGTATTGTGTGGAGATAAGATGAAAATAGTGATCGAATGGAGAGACATTGGGATGATTACAATGATGTAGATCCTATGGTGGCACAAGACATTGTATGTGCACTCTGATAGAGAAGGAGTTGATGGGATCAATGTGAAGGATCCTAATGAAGATGCTTGATGGTTATTGTAGAAACACTTGGGAAGTTCCTCATAGTATGAAGGGTTGCAAGTCCACCTAGGGCCTCTACATCATTGGTCTTGATCTAGAGGGTTCATCAGTTGATTATTTAAAGAGGGACCCAAACCCTAAATCATAAGGATGCAAGGTGAGACAAAGTGATAGCAATGAAGGAGAAGAATAGAGAATATTAGATGAGAAGATCACATTAGAATTGGAAAGAGAAGATCCATAACCTAACAATAAATTTTTAAGTAAAGGATTAGGTATTGTGACATTCTAATTAATGTCTTAGGGTAAATCTCTTAATAGAGTGGCTCTAACATGCCTATTAAAATCACCTAACTAAGTGCTTACTTAGCTGTAATTATAAATCCTTTAATCAAGGTAGAATAAATAAGTCTTCTAAGCTCCTGACAGGGAAGATCCTTAGAGGATAGATCACCGGAAGTCATCAAACATTATGGCCTTAATAGGAACACTTTATTACTTTAGTAGTAAAGGTTTTTGGGTGTCATCCCCACCCCAGTTCTACCTTAACCTTGGAGGGTTTCTATGTAAAAAAATCTTATATGGCATGTGTCATGTGTTTACATTCACTTTCATTTTTTTGGATGTGATGTATACTTAGATCTATTTAATCATTATAGTTTATGGTTATATGATTGATGATCTAGATATGAGATGGCTTAATGGTGAATGTGTTTGATTTGCTTAAAATAAGTTAATTTTTTTATAGATCTTGATTCAATCCCCCCCCCCCACTCAGTATCTCACTTCCCAATAAGACTTCCAACACTACAATGGGTTACTCTTCGAAGGCTCTTTAGGACTCTAACCCCTATTGCAAGAAACTTCCCAATGTGCATCTAGATAACCTACCCTAGGATCATTAAAAAAAGTATCTCATAGAATAACCATAACCTTATTAGTTGTATAAGGCACCAAAAATATAGTTAGATCATATATCAAAATGTAAAAGGTCATGTCACATGAATAACCACATATGAGATCACATAAAAGAAACTAATTCTCATCGCTAAAACAAATTTGATAGAGAAAATGGGTTTGGAAATAGAGTAATCATGGCTAAAATAATGACACAAAAAAAATCATAAATAACCATTTATAACCTCACAATCCTATTTCTTTTTTATTAGGTAAAAGCAAGTTTGAGGGGGATCCAAAATCGCAAAAAAAAAAAGGAACCAAAGTATGGTTTTGGTTTTATAGCGACCAAAAACCCAAATAATCAAAGAAGAATTGAAAGGTTGATTTTGTAGGGACCAACAAACAAGTCAAGATGGGTTTACATCTACTAGTAACCAACGAAAGTAAACAAAATAGTAATAACCAATAATTTAGAAAGATCCCTGAAAAACCTTAGATCATTTTTTTTATAACACTAGAAATGGTAGTACCTAAGACAACAACCTCCTTACGAGAATCATGAGCATTCTTCAAAGGAATCTAGAGGTCACCTTTCTTAGTTCTTTGTCTAGTCCTTCTTCTTAGACAACCAACCAGCGCCAGGGCTTGACTAGTTGAATTGGCTTCATCTGGAGAAGCTTTCTTAATGCAAGCAACAACAACCAAGATGGATGAAGTAACATCATGCATACCCATCTCACTATCCTTAATAAATATTTTAAAAGAAACTTCATATTCTTTAAGTTTGGCAAGGATTTTCCCAACTAGAGAATCTAGCTCCCTCCTCTTCTAACATTCTGCATCTAGCTTCACTTGTAATAAAAGGAACTTTTCCTACAAAGAAGAAATGGACAAGGGAAGTTTTTTGATTTCATTGCACATCCAGTTGTCCATCTTCAACCCAATATTAGCTCTATATTTAGCTTTATTCAGATATTCTAGAACTTTATCATCACCCTTTAAATCCTAGGTATCCTTAGAATCCACAATTTATTGAACCTTATCCTTCTGGTCCTAAGTTGTGGTCTTTGGCTCATTATCTATACCAGGATCAGTGTAACCATGGTCACATTTGGTTTTAGGATTAGTAGTAGTCATAGGATGATGGGAAAGGGTATTGTTAATAGGGGAAATCTCGACATGCACCAAGTCTTGTAACTAGGTATTCAGGCTTTAAATCACATCTCTTTCATTCTTACTAGTCTCCTTATCTTGCAAGATGACCTCATTCACCAACTTTCCAATATCATCTTTTGTGATTAAATCCTTCAAATCTAGAGTAGAGTTGTTTCTTTTTATTCTTTTATGTTTGGAGGAAGGGACATTATCCATAGCATTACCTGTAATGGAAGGATTCTTACGTCTCTTGCTAATAGACTAGGTGAGGAAAGTGGAGAGTCATGGACCAAGATATCATCTAGGTTGAGAGAAATATCCTTGTTCTCAGAAGAAAAACCATCACTCATAGTCTGAGTAGTGCCATCACTTGGGGGAGCATCAACAACCTCCAAATCATTGGAGCTCTAATCATAGTCTATTTCCATCACCATATCCTACTTGATGTTACCTTTTTTTTTCCTCAAAGAGTCACCAATGTTTTACTTGCTTCTTGGTGTACCTTCCACAACCCTTTTCCATTTACTAATAGAAAGAGAGTGAGTAGGGGTACTATCTTGATAGAATTGAGTGATAAGTAGGATTAGACTCTCTTGGATGATAGCTCTAGACCCCTTATAGGATTTAAGCCCAATTAGGAGAGAATTCACTAAAAAGTAAGGGAAGGAGATTCTTTTCTTGTGATGAAAATGGTTTAGAAAAACAAAGTGGTATTGATGAACCCTAGAAACCCTACCATGCAAAATGAAATACAACCACACACAAGTGAGAACCTCTTGCTAGATATCCTTAATTTGAGAAAGATCATAGAAGTTACCAACCTTTACTAGTCTCACTTCCTCCTTGTCATTTTTGGGAAAATGCTTGACAACCTCTTTCAAATCTTTTTCTACTTGAAAATTCTTATTCCTTCATTTGGTAGCCTAATAACCTTAATATTGAAATTATAATTAATCATAAACTGTTTGCCATAGAGATTAACCATATCACCATCCCAGACTTTGTAGAAACTATCTATCACATGAGGTTTAAATTTTTTATACGTAGCTAGTAACCTTTGCTTTTTCAAGATGATGCCAAACTTCCTTCTTCTTTTTCCAGTAATGGCACTTCTCGGGTTTCAAATTTTTCACTTCCCCACCCATATTTGCAAAAAGAACACAATTCTATATAATGTGATTGAGAAAGCTTAGAGAAAAATGCTAAGAAATGATCAGTGTCTTGCCTTTTGAAAGTCCAAATAATATGCACAAACCATCTAAACTACTGATAAACATGCATTCATGAAATTTTTTCAATTTAAAACAATCAATGAAAGCATTGATGATATGAAAAGTAGACGCTGCAAGCATATCAAATATTAATTTTCCCTTCATGAGATATATTTATTTCATAATTATATTTAGCTTTTATATCATCATCCATGCTTAGGTTGTAATTCCACGTGGTGATATTATTACTTTAAATTGCTAAGTTGGCCATCCAATTAGCCAATGTATTCATCTCAAGGTAGTTATGAGAAATGAACATTTTTTGAAAAAACTTGAGGTCTTCTTCGATTTCATAAAGAAGGTTAGAAATATTCTAGGTAGAATCATTTTTATTGTTAAGGACACTAACAATATTTCTAGAATCCCCTTCTAGCCAAAGGTTCTTGCAACCAATATCCTTAGCCAGCTTGAGCATGTAATGAGTTCCTGCCATCTCATCTTTAGGGCTAGATGTAATCCCAAGAGGGATAGCCATAGCACAAATGATATTATAATTAGAGTCCCTTATGATTCCCCCACAACCAGCCTTACTAGGGTTCCCTTTGGAAACTCCATCAAAATTAGCCTTAATCCAACCATTGGGAGGAGATAACTAGATGGCATTCTCCCTCAAATCATTCTTTTTAACAATGCAATTTTGACTAGGATGCGTCAAATTGAAATTAGACGAGGGCCCATAGTGCGATAAAAAATTCTCCTTAATGTTTCTAATAACTTTTTTACTAATGACCTAGGAGGGTTTACTGGTATCTTTGAAGATTCTATCATTTCTTTCTTTCCACAAGCCCCAACAAATGTGGGGAAAAGAATACTGCCATAGAATGAAAGCATGCTCACCTTTGAAGGGGCTCCTCTAGCTTAAAGAATTGTTAGCAATATTCTCCTAAAAAGTCAATTGAATTTCCCAAAAGTTCAAAATTTCCTTTCAAACATCCCTAACATAAAAATAGTGCAAAAACATATGATTAATTTATTCCATGTCCTTTATGCAAAGACAACACTAGTTGGTTATGACCATCCCTCTTTTTCTAAGATTTTCTATAGTGAGAATTTTTTTCTGTAGAGAAATCCAAAAGAAAATCTCAATCTTAGGAGTTAAACATTTAGTTGAAGATTTAACAAAAGGGAGATCAATTCTCATTTCATGAAAGAGGGAAGAATCTTTGAAGTTACCACTCAGATGTAGAGCCTATATGACCATGTCTTGGGAGTTAATATTGATACAAGAGGGAAAAAGAGAGAGTTGAATAGGAAAAAGGTGAATATCTAGAGAAGATAGGTCTTCCCATCTATTCTTAACCCAATAGTCATTGAATTTGACATTCTAGGTGGCTTTTCAGTACTCAATGATCTAGCCATTATTATTAAAAATAGTTGAAGGGAGAATCCCATAACCAACTATCCTCCTAGAAACAAATAAATTTTCCATCACCCAACTTCCATTTATATCCTTTAGTGAAAATACTCTTCATATCTTGGACAACTTTCAAAATGGAAGGTACATTATCTATATTATTAGTAGAGAGGATGCAGTTCAGAGAGGAAGAGTGCTGAAGATATTTACTCTTCCATATTTTAGTCCAATCCCTATCATCATGGAAAAATTTGTAGCCTTGTTTAGCCATGAGTACTTTATTCATTTCTTTGATAGGTCTAATGCCTAACCCTCCAAGAATCTTAGGTTTGCAAATAGAGTCCCAAGAAATAAGAGGAAGTCTATTTTTATTCTCAGTTCCAAACACAGAAAATTCCTTTGAATTATTTCCATAGCCTCAACATACTTGATCAACATTTTGAATAGACTCAGAGCATAGATAGAGAGACTTTGAAGACAAGATTTAAGAAGAGTGATTTTATTGGCTTGACTTAGTAAATAATCCTTCTAGCATGCAAGTATTTTTTTGTGTTTATTTATGAAAATTTCTCAGAAGGAATTAGGTGCTTTGGAGCCAAGAGGGACACCTAGGTAAAGTCCAAGAAAGGTAGCAATACCACAGCCCAAAATCCTAGAGATTTTATACTATTTCTATAGGGGAGTATTCACAAAGTTGATAGAACACTTTTCCCAATTGATTAATTGTCTAGAGGCTTTAATAGAGAGATTTAAAGCATTCTTGTAACTCTTAGCTTCCTTAACCATAACAATCTCGATCAGAATCATATCATCCACAAATTGTTTATGGGAGCTAGCACTAGAAATAGAAGAGGGGAAGAGTCCATGGTTGAAGCCTTGAGCAATTAGGTGGTTAGTGTATCTCCCCAAACATTCAGCCATAATAAAAAATAAGATGGGGGAGATATTATCCCCCTATCTAGGCCCTCTAAGAGGACAAGAGAAATTTGATGAAGAACCATTAACTAGGACAACCATAGAAGCCATCAAAACAAGTTGAGAAATGAGTTGGATGCATCTTTTCCCAAAGCCAAATGCCTACAAGATCTTAACTAAGAAAATCCAATCCACTCAATCATAGGCCTTAGACAGATCCAATTTTATTAGAAAACCTTGATTTTGAGAAGCCATCATAGAATGAATATTTTCATGGGCAATAATAACCAAGTCCAAAATTTGACAACCAAGGACAAAGCCATTCTACTTAGGGGAGATGATGTCTAGAAGTATAGCAAGGATTCTCAAAGTAAGGACCTTGGAGATGATCCTATTTTGTTGAACTACTAGGTTTTCCCAATAAAACATCTCAACTAACATTTAAAGACAGAGTAATAAATCAACCATCTTTTTTTAAAATATAATTTCATAAGATCGTTTTGAAATTAAGTTTGAGTTTTTTTTGTTTTCATAGTCATGTAGTTTATAGAGGTTTCAAAGCTTAGATCAATCAATGTTTAAATTTCATGTTAATATGTTGCAAGGAGGGAGACAACAACTATGCCCAAAGGCACACCTAGCTATCCAAACCACCCTACAAGAGTTAACACAATGGAAATCTGACACATAGAATCAACAACCAAAGGAGGAAGAGAAAACACTTTCATTGATTCTTCAAATATTCAACACACATGCCCAGTTGCAAGGCCTTATGGGTTATGGTCAAATAAATTACAACTTTCATGTTCACAAACCCAATTTAATTTTGTACTCCTAGATGCATAACTCTTATTCCATCCTCTTCAAGTTCTAATAATCTACCTAAGACTCAATCCTATACCTTCCTTAAATACTTGCTAAAATGACTTACAAAAGATTCTAGAAAATAGAAAGGCCACAAGTCGGCTTGATGCAAATACCAACTAAAAAAGCCTTACGTTAAATGCATAATCAAGCCACAAGTCAACTCACATCAGATATTAATTACCTATACTAGAATGAAATATGAGCAAGGTCAACTCAAACTAGAACCAAACATAGACCACTCGGCAAATGAAAACTTTTCAAAATTGGCACTTGACATCCACACAAGCTTAGCATCTAAAGAATCACTTGGCAGCAACTATGAACACAACATCCTCTAATGCTTAGCAAAAATAGAGAACTCAACAACTAGAGGACCACTTAGCAACCAAAGGATCACTCTACAACCAAAGGAAGCACTTAGCAACCAAAGGATCAATTGACAGTAACTAAGAATGTGGCAACAACTAAAAACTAGTGCTCGACAATAACAGGAGCCTAGTAGCAACTGGTAGAATGAACAAAAGTGCAGGATTAAAAGGCAACCTAGGATCCTCTTGAATCAAACAACTAGGGTTGGAAGAAATTATTCTCCTAAATCATTAAGATGTCACAACCTGATTTGAATCTAACTTAGACTGAGAGATCCATGAGGCATCTTCAATAGGTCTACTCTTCGACTTCACTAGATACTCATAGTAATCTTTTCCTCTTGTACTCTTACCAACTCTCTGATCTAATATCTGTTCAACTTCCTCAATCTTCTTCTTAGGATAATCTACTGATACAACAACTTCATCATTTGACTCATGATACTTATATAAATAAGAAAAATTGAATATAGGAGATATATCCATGTCATCAGGTAACTTAACTTCATAAGGATTACCACTGTCAAACTTCTTCAAGATTTTACAAGGTCCAAACTTCTTCATCTTCAACTTACTATATGTTCAAACTGGAAATCTTTGTTTCTTCAAATAAACCATCACCTCATCACCAACTTCAAAACATGATGTCTTCTAGACTTATTAGCATTCTCCTTGTACTTCTAATTACTTTGTTCCAACTTTAGCTTCACTTCCTTATGCAAAAATTTCATAAAATCAAAAAATTCTTCCCCTACAACACTTCTCTCTTCTTCACCAACAACATCCCTCAAATCTAATACTCCTCTAGGCTACATTCCTATAACAATCCCAAAAGGTGTCTTCCCTATACTCATGTTCATATAATTATTATATGCAAACTCAGCTTGTGCCAATACCATTTCCCAATTACTTGGCTTATCTCCCACTAAACATCTCAGAAAATCACCCAAGCTTCTATTCACAACCTCTATATATCCATCTATCTGCAGATGGAATGTAGAACTAAACTTCAACTTAGTAACCATCTTCTTCCATAAAGTCTTCCAAAAATAACCAACAAGCTTACTATCTCTGTCAGAAATAATACTTCTTGGTAGTCCATGCAATCTCACAATCTCTTTAAAGGAAAGTTCAACAACATGCTCATCATCTAATGTCTTCTTACATGGTATGAAATGAGCCATTTTTGAAAATCTATCCACAACAACAAATATAGAATCATACCCCCTCACTATTTTAGGAAATACAAGAACAAAATCCATACTGATGTCACTCCAAGGTTTCTCAGGAACAACAATAGGTGTATACAAACCAATATTCTGACTTACTCCTTTTGAAACTTGACAAACTCCACAACTCTTTACAAATTTCTAAACATTCTTGTACATTTATGGCCAATAATACTTATCCTTCAACAACCTCAATGTCTTGTCAATTCCAAAATGTCTAGCAAGTCCATCACTATGCTTTTTCTTAATTATATTCAATCTCATAGCACTTCTAGGAATACACAACTAAATACCTTTAAACAATATACCTTCTTGGATAAAATATTTATCATACTTACTGATGTGATCTGTCAGATTTGGTGCTCTGCACTCTCTTCATGCCTCAAAAAAATTAGGGTCAATATCATACAACTCTTTCATTTTATCAAAACCAAGAACTTCAACTTTCATCTCAGTCAATAAAGAATGTCTTCTGGTCAATGCATCAACAACTCCATTAGTGACTCCACTCTTATGCTTAATGACAAATGTGAAACTCTGCAAGTACTCAACCCATTTCATATGTCTTTGATTCAATTTATGTTGACTTCCTAATGATTGTAAAGCTTTATGATCAATATACAACACAAATTCCTTAGGGATCAAATAATGTCTCTACTTTTTCAAAGCTTGAACAATAGCATAAAGCTCTTGATCACACATAGAATACTTCATTTTAGCATCATTCAAATTTTTAATAAAGAAAGCAATAGGTTTACCTTCTTGACTCATTATAGCTCCTATTGTACTATTTCTTGCATCATATTCAACTTGAAATACCTTATTGAAATCAGGAAAATCCAATACAAGCAACTCAATAACCTTTTGTTTCAAAGTCTCAAAACTCTTATGAGCTCCATGTGTCCACTTAAATTTCTTTTTATCTCCTCTCATTGTCTCAGTCATAGCATTACAAACATAATTGAAATTCCTTATAAATTTTTTGTAAAAATTAGCCAAACCATGAAATGATCTTACCTCACCCCCATTCTTAGGTGTAGGCCATTCCAAAATTGCTTTTAGCTTCTCAAGATCCATCCTCAAACCATCAATTGAAATCACAAATCCTAAATATACAATTTCCTCTTGCATAAAATAACACTTTTTCATATTAATCATCGTCTTCTCCTCTTTCAAACTCTGTAATACTTGTCTAATATGCTCAAGATGTTCTTCCTTAGTCTTGTTGAATATCAAAATGTCATCCAAATAAATAATGACAAACTTACCCAAACATCTTTTCCCAACTTCATTCATCAAGCTCATGAAGGTACTAAGTGCATTAGTCAAACCAAAAGGCAATACCAACCATTCATACAAACCATCTTTTATCTTGAAAGTAGTCTTCCATTCATCACCTTCTCTAATTCTAATATGATGATAGCCACTCTTTAAATCCATCTTGGTAAAATATTTTTCTCCAGTCAAACAATCCATTATGCCATCCATCCTTGGCATAGGAAACCTATATTTCACTATGATCTTGTTAATAGCTTTGGAATCAGTACACATTCTCCATTCTTCTTAGGTGCTAATACAATAGGTACAACACATGGACTCAAATCTTTCTCTAATTAAATATTTCTCCAACAACTCATGCACTTATCTATTAAGTTCTTCATTATCTGGGTGTCAATCTATATGGTGATTTGTTTAGAAAAATAGCTCTAGGAATTAGATCCATACAATGACTTGTGCTCCTTATTGGTGGTAAACCATCAAGAATATCCTTAGAAACAATATCTTTATACTCATTCAATGATTCTACAATTTCTTCTAGTACTCAGCTACCACTATCTGTTGCCACTCGATCATTACCAACTTCTTCTGCTTGTTCCTATAGGAACTACAAAAAACAAACTTGATTATTCTTTGCTTTCTTTTCAAATTGCTTTCCATTAACAATGCAAACTTTTATTGTAGTACAACTAGCCTCATCTAGACTTTCAATCAAAGGTAGTAATATTTACTTCTTCCCATTTACCTAAAGAGTATATTGACTCAATCTTCCATCATGTATAGCATATCTTTTATATTGGCATGGTCTACCCAAAAAAATATGACAACAATCCATAGGTATAATATCACAAAACACTTCATCAAAATAATGTCCAATCTTGAACTTCACAATGCATTTCTCACTTACCAATATCTTATGCTCCTCTTTGATCCATGAAACATGATAAGGTTGTTGGAATTATGATATATTTGTCATTAGTTACAACACTTATTTGATTCTGAATGCTTACCGAGCTCATACCGAGCATTCCTTTGGAAATCGAGCTTATGGGCAGTTCAACAGTGTTTACAAAGTTCATAGTGGTTACCGAGTAGAAAAGTGTTCTCCAAATAGTTAGTGGTCACCGAGCTTCGAAGTGTTTACCAAGTTCTCAGTGCTCACCTAGTCATCAGTTGAAATCAGTGTCTATTGAGTGATCAAGGTAAATGAAGGACTTAGTGTTTACCGAGTGATCAAGGTAAATAAAGAACTTAGTGTTTACCAAGTGATCAAGGTAAACAAATAACTTAGTGTTTACCGAGTGATCAAGGTAAATCAAGGAATCAATGTTTACCAAGTGAAGAAGGTTATCAATGGATTTAGTTTTCACCAAGTGACACAATATTCACTGAGTCACCAATGGTTACCAAGTTCCAAGCTAATTAGAGTGATTAGTATGGACCGTACCTCTACTCTTACTAAGTGCATGATGATGCAGTGTATTGTAGTGGATGTTGAGTATCAGAAGGTCACCGAGTTAGTTTGAGGAACCCGAGTTTTCTACTATCTGGCCGACTTAGTAAAGATTTGTTCACTTGTGTTTGGCTGACCTTGCTAGTGTAAATATTGGAATGGTATATATCATTTGAAGAGAAGCAATGTTGTATGTCATTGTTGATAATATATTACAATATTTTGAGAAGAAGAAAAGAAAATCAGCAGCAGAACAAAGGAATACAACAAGGTAAACATAGATGCAGAAAAGTTATATCTATCACATTAGGTGATTAGAGCATAAAGGATCTTATCAGCAATCAGTTGTAACCAGATCCACTGCTTCATTCTAATAGGTGAATTAGTTTGTAAATCCTTTAATAGGGTAGACTTAACAGTCTTGTGTAAATCTCCTAACAAAGTGCATACTTCATTGTATGTTTGTAAATTCTCTAACAAGGTGGATCTAGCAATCCTACTTGCTCCTAATAGGGCAAATCATCAGAAGTGATCATTGTAAGCCTTAACAAGCCAAATTTATACTGCAATATTGAAGTTTTGTGGGCATCATCCCCACCCCAGTTTTACTTTCTAATTGGAAGGTTTTTGGGTCACCAAATTTGTGTGTTCATGTGTTATAAATTTTTATCTTTTCATGCATACAGTAGATTAGATAGATGAATGATGAATATGTTATTATGCAAAATTGATTTAATGTTTTAGAGTTATTGATTCACCCCTCCCCTCTCAGTAACCTTGTTAGTCTTGATTATTTCCAACAAAGGTTTGGGATGTTTTAGCCTTTGCAACTGTAACTTTGTGACCAGGTCTTTTGATGCCTAATTTGATGAACTTCCACTATCAATGATCACTTAACAACATTTTCTAGCCATCTTACATCTAGTCTTGAAAAGACTTCTTAAAATAGGTTCCACATCACTTCCCTTATTACATAAGGTGCTTCTCACCATTAGATTTTCTCTAGCCTTAGGTCCACTTGGTGAACTCTCAATGTCTCCTTGAATCAAAACATTTCTATTACCTTACCTACTTTCAGAGGATCTACATTCAAAAGATCTATGCCCCTCTTTACCACATCTAAAATAATTACCATGAAAACCACCTCTAGAATAAAAATTACCTCTTCCTTGGTAAGAACCAATAACTCCTCAATAAGAACTACCACCTTTCCACTCAGTCTTTTCTTTGTCATCATTTTTCCATTTAGATTTTCCTTTATCATGCACAGAACTATTAGATCTGCCACCTTCACCATAAGATCTACCTCTACCTCTCTAGAATCTACAACCTTTACCTCTTTGTCTTTGTTCATGCTTCTTTGTCAAGTTCTCCTCAGCTTTCAAGGCATATTGATATGCTTCTTCCACACTTTCCAACTTCACATTTCATCTTGAATTCTAGATCTCAATCAATTTATGTACCTTACGATTTTCTCAACATCATCATCCACATGGCCAGATCTGATTTCCAATCTTTAAAATTCTTCAATATACTCTTTCATAGTCATGTCCTTTTGTCTCAAATTTTGCATCTTTCTTAACAAGATAACTTGGTAATCAGTAGGAAGGAACTTGTTCTTCACTTTGTTCACCATCTTTACCTAAGTTCTAATCTTATCGTTTCCTCTCCTTTTTTATCAATTTGTAGATGCTCCCACCATAGTGAGACATGTCCTTTCAATCTAGTAACTACAATATTCACCTTTCTATTATCAAGAGTGTTTTCATACTCAAACAACTTCTCCATTCCAGAGATCCAATCCAACACAACATTAGCATCCAATTTTCCATCATAAGGAACATATTCTACAATAGGCTTTGAATTTTCCCTACATAATACTCTCAACAACCTTGCTTCATATTGGTCTTCTTCAAGTTTAGGATTAGGGTTTAGTGCTATTGCTTCATCATCACTTACATCATCAAGATGTGCTCCTTTCCTTTGTGCTATCTCTATAGCACCTAATCTGACTGCAATTCATCTCAATGTATCTAATATTGCATTATCAACATTTCCTCTACCACAAACCATCTTTAAAAATTAGGTTCCAACAAGATCATAACCCTCTACATGTTATAGGTCAAATCCATAGATCTGCTACCCCACAACCAAATTTACTCAGGATTCTACATGATCCAATCACCACAAGTATGAAACTCAAGCTCTGATACCACCTGGTGCAAGGAAGGAGATAACAACTAGGGCCAAAGGCACGCCTAACTATCCAAACCATCCTACAAGAGTTAACAAAGTGGAAATCTGACACATAAAATCATTAACTAAAGGAGGAAGAGCACAAAAATTCATTAATTCTTCAAATATTCAACGTACATGCCCAGTTGTAAGGCTTTCTAGGTTACAATCAAATAAATTACAACTTTCAAATTCACAAACCCACTTTAATTTTACACTCCCAGATGCATAGTTTTTATTCAATCCTCTTCAAGTTCTACCAATCTACCTAAAACTCATTCCTATACCTTCCTTAAATACTTGCTAAAATGGCTTACAAAAGATTCTAGAACATAGAAAGGCTACAAGTTGGCCTGATGCAGATACCAACTAATAAATTCTAACATTAAATGCATAATCAAGCCACAACTTGACTCACATAAGATATTAACTACCTATATTGGAATTATATATGAGCATGGCTGGCCCAAACTGAAACCAAACATAGACTACGTAGCAAATGAAAGCTTTTCAAAATTGGCACTCGACATCCACACAAGCTTGGCATCCAAAGAATCACTTGGCAACAATTACGAACTCAACATCCTCCAATGCTTGGCAACCACAGACAACTTGGTAACCAAAGGACCACTTAGCAACCAAAGTACCACTCGGCAACCAAAGGAATCACTTGACAACCAAAGGATCACTTGGCTATAACTAAGAACTTTGCAAAAATTGAAAACTGATGCTTGCCAATAACTGGAGCTTGACAACAACTAGTAGAATGAACAAAAGTGTAGGATTACAAGGCAACCTAGGATGCTTCTGCATCATAATAGCTAGTTCATCTATGGTTCCCCAATAACTATGTTATTTAACCCTCAATGATAATCTTGATAATGATATAAAAGAATTGACACTTCAACAAATGCTTCTCTTCTAAAAATAAATAAATAAAGAATACTATAGTTAAATATTATTTATCCCCCCTTTTTTGAAGTTGACATATAAAAGAAATAACAACTAACTATTCATATTTTTAAAAAATATTAAATACATTTAATATTTTTTTTCAAAATCCAAATATGGATTTTTTTTGAAATTATATTTAATAAGTATTAGATTTGATTCTAGAAGAATCAAATTTAATACTATAAAATTATAACAAGAAGAACTTAATTAAATCAATTTTTTGCTTGAATTATATTATATTAAAACTTAATTAAAATTGAATCTAACAAAATTGACAAGCATTAATACAGATACTAATAGTAATAATAATTTATTTTTTAAGTAAAAAAATTATTTTAAAAGATCTTTAAAAAAAAAGAATAGTAATTTTTTATAATAGTCCCAAATAGGGACTAGCTACCCTATGACAACCTTGGCACTACAAATGGTAGCTCCAACTCTCCTCCTACTAGCCTTGAAGTTCCCTTCGACAACTTCTAAGGCCGTTGATGGTGGGTGGGGATTGATGGCCCACTTCCTATCAAAATAATATATTTTATTATTGTTACTATTATTATTTTAAAGAAAAAATAGTAACCTTTCCCTAAATAGCCAGGCACACATGCCAAGAAGGAGACATGAATTTTTTTTTTTATGATTTTATATATATTTATATTACAAAAAGTTCATAGATAAATTATTATAGAAAAACTAAGTTTATTCAACCAATCTTTTCCCACGATAGTTTCAAATTATTTACCAGATCTATGTACTAAAACATAACAATTAACCATGCAAGCATGGAGAAGACACATAATTTTCAAGATATTTTCTTAAAATAATAAAATCAAATAAAACCTTATCTAAATCTAATGCTCAATCCAAAAACAAGTGAAATTTGTATGCTTGTGAATTCATGTCTCCAAAAACTTGTGTCTAGAAATGAGCCCAAAACCCTCTTATATAGGCCTCTACCCACACATAGATTTCTATGTTTCTAAAAATTAACTCCCACCAAAAAGGATACTTTACTTCTTCTTTTTCTTAACTAAGTATTTCATGCACAACTTAATAACTCTAAGTTAGTTTATTTTATTCCCTTAAATTTTGATATATCCTATTTGATTTTAATTTAACAAAATAATTTGAGCTAACTATTTTTTTTAATTCCATACATTATTTAATCCACTTAAAAAAAAAAAAATCTATTAAATAATTATTAAATTGCCAACTTTAACTTTTCCAATGAATTTAATTGCTATAAAATTTCAACTTAGACTTTAGTAACTCTTTTAATATTTAGCATTTTTTTTTTATTGGTAAGAGGTTGAAGCCATGATTGATTATTATGTGTTGTGATTAATTATTACTATTTATTAAGTGTGAGAGCAAGTAGATTCGAACCCAAGACCTTTTCGACAAGAGGCTCACAATTTACCATTGTGTTGTAGGCTCTTGCCTAATATTTAGCATTGTTATTTAATTAATTCATAATTAATTAAATACAATGTAATAATGTTTTCCTTCTTCCAAATTTTGGTTTAAATTATTAATTTAATTAACACATTTGGTTGACTAATTACACATAAAGTCATAGGGTAAACCACATATTCAGAAGAAACTAGGCAATCAGTCAAAACATAGAAATTCAAATCCAAGGCTTAGGTCATCTAATTCATGCCACTTTGACAAATTCAGAGGGTAGAGAAATCAAATACTTATTCTTTACCACAAGACAAAATGACTTGGGGTTTGGATTTGGACATGAAACTATCTCCCCTCTTTTACCATTAAGATACTGCGATAGGGCATACTTAGATATATAAACTAAATAGGCAATGACAGGGAGTGGTACATCGTGTAGATCCTAACAAGAAACTAAATACAACTCCCTCCCTCAACCACATTAGTCATGAAAACTAGAAAAATTAAAAGAGACATACACACCATACACATGCAAGTATGGAGTAAGTATCCATAATAAATATAAAGCATCATCATCATCCTAACTATAATCATTATAATAAATCATTTGACCTCATTACATGAATGACCATGAATCAAACTCACACACATAAAATACCTCAAGTATGAAGTATCTCACCACATTTATAAGAAAATCATGAACATAACATCAACTCATTCAGGTAACCAAGTACAACTACATAAAATAACAAAACATGAATACTCACCTAAAAAAATTTCAATATGATTGAAAGTAAAATGAGATAGGCACAACAAATTGTGTGAATTGTGAAGAAAGCCATGGTTTGAAGTGCTTGTGGATGACTTAGTTGTTGTGGAGAGTTGTGTGACACAATGTTGATGGAAGTAGTAGAATGTGAGATGAATGATGATGGTTGCAGAATATATAGTATGAATAGACGGAGTTTAGGTATTCCTTCATTGTTGTGAGATGCAAAAATATTCAAGATTCAAGAATTTATGTTTGTTGGGTGAGGACATTAATGCTCTCCAAAAGGGAGATGATGGATCAATTCTTTTCAATTTGCACACCTCAAGAGCTATATACCAATATACCTATATTCCTATGAACCTTCACACTTGTGCACCTATGGGACTTTACAATTGTACAAATTTAGAAAATAAAAATTTGTAGAATTTAGGCCCCACTTCTCTTGTTTAGTCATTTTACATGATGACAATGACAAAAATCCTTGCGAATTTCTCTCTTGAAAAGTTGATCAAGTTAACAAATTGAATCTTCAAGATGTTTTTTTTAGGCTGTTAGGTAGCTCAATTGAAGATAAATTTGAGTTTTTAAAAGGAGGCCTTTGCTAGTATCTATAAATCCTATAAAACTCTAGAAGAACTTAAAATAATATATTTTTCTATTTTTCAATTTTATGATGAATGCAAGTTTTATCAATGCAGCTATATGAATACCTATTCTAACCATTTGTTCAAAAGAAAATAACAAAGTTTGGGTAACAAGAAATTAGATTGAATTCTTGAATATATTTCAATATTTTAGGAATTCCAAAATGTCCAGTCAATCGACCACAATGCCTTTCCTTAATCAGATTAATTCTCATAGAAATTCTTGGTATAAAAAATTAAATTCCTTTGAAAAACATACTTTCTTGAATGAAATACTAATCATACTTACTTGGTTGATTTGATAGGTTTGGTGTTCTTCACTCTCTCCATGACTCAAAAAAATCAAGGTCAATATGATACAAATCCTTCATCTCATTAAAGCCAAGAACTTCAACCTTCATCTTGGTCAACAAAGAATGCCTTCTTCTCAATGTAGCTACAACTTAGTTAGTGACTCAACTTTTATCTTTTATTACAAATGTGAAACTTTGCAAATACTCAACCTACTTCTTATGTCTCTAATTCAATTTATGTTGACTTTCCAAATACTTTAAATCTTTATGATCAATATACAAAAAAAACTCCTTAGGAATAAAATAATTTCTCCACTTATTCAAGCCTTATACAATAGCATAGAAATCTTGGTCATATACATAATACTTTTTTTTTAGCATCATTCAAATTCTCACTAAAGAAAACAATAAGTTTACCTTCTTGACTCAATGCAACTCCTATGGTTATACCACTTGCATCACACTCAACTCAAAATAACTTATTGAATTCAAGTAACTCAACAACCTTTTGTTTTAGAATCTCAAAACTCTTATCACCTCTAAGTGTCCACTTGAAATCCTTTTTTAATGTTTTCATTGTCTCAGTCACAACATTACAAATAGAATTGAAATTCCTTATACACTTTTTGTAGAAACTAGCCAAAGCATGAAATGATCTTATCTCACCCACATTCTCATGTGTAGGCCACTCCATAATTGCTTTAATTTTCCCAAGATCCATTCTCAAACCATTAGTATAAATCACAAATCCCAAATATACAATCTCCTCTTCCATAAGGAACACTTCTTCAAATTAATCAATAATAACTTCTATTCTTTTAGCCTCTACATTACTTGCCTAATATACTCAAGGTGTTCTTCCATAGGCTTACTAAATATCATAATATCATCCAAATAAACAATAAAAAAATTACCCAAAAACTTCTTTAGAACTTCATTCATCAACCTCATGAAAGTACTTGGTGCATTAGTCAAACCAAAAGACATAACCAACCACTCATACAAACCATATTTTATCTTGAAAGAAGTCTTCCACTCATCATCTTCTTTGATTTTGATTTGATGATAACCACTCCTCAAATTAATCTTAGTAAAATACTTTTCTCCACTTAAAAATGTCCATTATGTCATCTGTCCTTGGCATAGGAAACCTATACTAGACTTTTATCTTTTTAATATCTCTAGAATCAGTACATATTCTCCATCCTCCATTCTTCCTAGGTGCAAATACAGTAGATATAACACATGGACTCAAGATTACTCTGATCAAATCCTTCTACAATAACTCATGCAAATTTCTACTAAGTTATTTATTCTCTTGAGGTTTCAATCTTTATAGTGCTTTATTTGGAAAACCAACTTCGTGAATCAGATTCATACAATGACTTATACTCCTTATTGGTGGTAAACCATCTCATTGTTTCTTGAACTCATCTATAACTTCAATCAAAGGCAACAACGGTTTCTTTAGCCCATTCACCCAAAGAGTGTATTGATTCAATCTACCATCATGCACAACATGTTGATCATACTAGCAAGGTCTACCCAACATAATATGACAAAAATCCATAGGCATGATATGACACCGAACTTCATCAATGTAGTTTCTAATCTTGAATTTCACAACACATTTCTCACTTACCAACAAATTATCCTCATCCTTGATCAATGAAACATGATACGGTTTAGGGTGTCTCAACCTTTTCAACTAGAATTTTCTAAACAACTCCTCTGGTGCTAAATTTTCTAAACTACCTATATCAACAACCACTTTGCAATATTTTCCTATAATTTTACATCTAGTCTTGAAAATACTTCTCCTTAGGATATGCTCTTCATCAATTCTTTCACTACATAAATTTCTCTTTACCATCAATTTTTCTTCAATCTTAGATTCAATCCAACAAAACATTGGTATCTATCTTTCCATCATAAGGAAAAAATTCTACAATAAGTTTTGATTATGCCCTAGATAAAACTCTCAATAGTCTCTCCTCATCTTGATCTTCCTCAAGTTTAGGATTAGGGTTTGGTGTCATTTCTTCATCATCACTCACATCATCAAGATGCACTCCTCTCCTCTACATTATCTCTACAACATCTAATCTTCCTGCAATCTAATCAACATGTGCAATATGACGTTATCAACATTTCCTCTACCTCAAAACATTTTGACAAATAGGTTCCTTTAAGATCATAAGCCTTTGCTAGTTACAGGTCAAATTTGTAGATCTACCACCCTACAACCAAAATCAATCAGGGTTCTAAGATAAAGATACAAGGATAGATCATATATTGAAGATATCAAAAATGTGAAAGGTTTTGGTATCTATCTTCTTGATAGCATTGTCATGATATTATTTCTTGGTTGAGCAATGGGCTCTTCTAGTATACTTTTGTATTGTAATACCAACTCCTAATAGGGTTTAGTCTTCTAACAAGGCATGATCCTCTAAAAAACATAAATGCACTATATAGATGTAATAGACTGCTAATAGGGTCAATATCTTTTTCAAGATACTTTTGATTAATGAAACATTTTTTGGGTATCATCCCGACTAAGGTTTTTCCTTGGCTAGGGCTTTCCCTAGTTAACAAATAATGATCTTATAAGTTGCATTATCTTATGGGTATGTTGATTTTTAAGTTTTATCCTATATGCATGTTTAAAGTTTCTTAATGATATCCATAGTTGGGAAAATGTTTGTGGAACACTGATGCACCCCTCCCCCTCTTAGTATTCCCTATTTCTAATATTTCCATGCTTTCATAACCTTAAATTTGTATTCATGTTTGATTGACCATTTTAAAAACAATCCTCTCTTACATCATGTACACTTTAAAGATTTAGTATAGACCAAAGATCATGTCATCATGGAATATAATAACAGTAAATATGAGTTTTATTTTATTGTGATGCAGTTAGATCTATGAAATCAAATCCATATTTCTTCTCTTGTTTCTAGTGAATCCATCCTAGTAGTCTATTGGTTCTCTCATATCACCACCTAGGAAAAACTTAAAATATAAGGTTTTAAGCACAATAATTTCAAGAAAATGTATTTTTTATAGGAAAACTAGATTGAATATATATTTTATGCATATGTCCACAAATGACTCTTTGCCCTAATAACTTCCATGCATAATGATGGTGTACAGTATGCACATTAAATTAGTTGTTTCATTATAATGAATATTATAATAAGTTGGCTTTGTATTTGACTCCTTGTGTGACCTAGTTTACATCAATGAATATTCATTGCAAAATAAGTATGTGTGTGTGTGTGTGTGTGTATTATTATATATGTATATTAAAATATTGGTTCTTGATTAATGTGAAAACATTAATGTAGGACTGGTAGGGGAAGCAAGGGCATTCCAATCTCCTAATAACCTACCTAAAGTATAGATGAAAGAAAACACTCAACCTAAAATAAGAACCAAAAGATTTACTATTTTATTAGACAACTCTCATGGTAAAATATAACTCTAGCATCCAACATGTCAAGATGTAAGGCCTTCCGAGTTGTGGTGAGTACAATCAATTACAAAATTAGAGATCCAAACTCATAATCTTACAAATTTCTTGTACCTTCTATATTTATACTTCCTAATTATTAATCTAATTTAAGTTCTTATATAGCTATCAAGACCAACAGTTATACTATGAAATTTACTTACATAATAGGTCCTATCTTGGAGGATAAAACAAAATAACTATCTAATAATCATGAAAAGATCCATGTTCTTAAGGCTAGGTCCACATGTGATCCAAGAGTTCTCCTTTAACCTCACAAGATGTCACATCATCACAAGAAATCACATTGAAATAAATACCACAATGTAGTGTGTTGGGACTCAAAATTTAAGCCTTGATTTTGAGTACGATTCTAAAAATCAAGCCCTATAAAAGCTTTTTAATGCATATGTAACTAGTTGTCCTTTTGAGGCCTAAGAGGTGTTTACTATTTATAACACCTTGCATTCAGTATATCCACTTTTCCCATGAAGATAAATTTCCATTTTGAGTCATTCTGTGAAGTTCTATTGTGAGCAATGTTCCAAATCTGCATTTTTGCCCTAGTGTCAAACAGTGACAAGAGACCCAGTTTGCATTTGAATATCTTGTACCCAATAATGTTTTAGGATTTTCCACTTTGGGAATGTTTAGTATTCCTATTAGAGAAAATATGTTACAAATTTTGAGTCATTTCAATATATTTTGACTAGATTTTGAATCCCTTAAAGTTGGTTGTTTATTGTTGTCGTGCTGATGTAAATTGTTTAGAATTCTGGGAGGCCCTCTTTGTTATAAATTTGACCTAGTTTAACAAAATGAGATAATTACTTTTGCATTAAATTCTAGAGTTTAGATAATCATATTTTTTTTGATTTGAGCTTATGATGAATCCGTTTGATCAGTTTTTGAATGTGATTCATTTATAATATGTAAAGTTTTACTGGTGTCATAAAGTGCAGATTGGTCAGTACCCCTATTAAGGATGTCATAACTCTAAATCTATGATAGGTGAGATCAAATGGATTTTACCATTTTGTTCCACTCTAAACATGCTTTAAGTGTGCTAGTTTGTAAGTCTCAAGAAATATAGCTACACACTTTCCCTAGTCCATTCCATTTGTAAAAATAGCTTTCCTGCCATTGTTCCCAGTTCTGCAAATCTGAGTAGTCCACTTTGACTGCTTGCCAAATGTACCTGATTATTTGTCATGAGCCCTAATCATAGATTTATACTTTCCTCATGATTGTGAACTAATGCCCCATTTTTCACACCCTCACCCATCAGTTTTCCCTATTTTCAAAGCCAAATGTGATTTATTATTTTCTAACATGTTTTTTTGTAGGTAGTTCTAAGAAGGAAACTTTGATGATCAATATCTTTTGACTATGAACTCTTCATGATATGATATTCAACAAGGTAAGAAAATATGGAGTAAAGAATGAATATTTTTATTTTTAGAGCCCAATCATGTGTTTTGGTCAATTTTTAAAGGTTGTCAGAGGATCCCTTGGTAAGAAATTGATAAGTTATAGAAAGATGTAAAATAAGTTTTAAAATTGTTTTGGGTGGACAAATTTGTTTCAAATTAGTGCCATATGGTGAATGAATTAGTTTAAAGGATCAAATGTTTCAAAATGATTTTTTTTTTAGTTGGACCCACTTTGGGGGCCTGACCAGTTTCAGTAGATTGATAAGGTAATTGGTTTTGAAAAAGGGGAAGCAATGTTATAATGGTCTCAATTATTATAATTTCTTGTGTGCATATGCACATATGAGATAGATTGGGTATACATAAGGCTCTGTATATAATGAATAAATTGGTATTGATTGGCAAGTATAGAGTGTGATAGTTATAATCGAGCATTTGAGTTGAATCAAATTATTACTAAGAGTCTTGTTTTCCTTGAGATATGCAACTATTGGATCACATCATAACTGGCAAGGGCTTTTGATCTTCTAATTTATGCTTCCACCCAAGGGTTTTGGACTTGCGAAAGAATTCAGGAATTAACTAGATCTATTTGTTTCTCAAAGATAGTAGCAAGAAATTCATGAAACCACTGATGTGTAACTTTTTTCTTAGGAAATGAGACTACAGTTAGAGATGTCAAAATTACTCATTTTGCATGACTTTGTGACCTTATTTCTTAACTATGCTTCTAACCTAGAAAACTCATGATGGATCCACATTTAGCTTTAGGACCCATTCTATCTGATTACAATTCTATTGACAACTCCACATATTTCACAATAAATTAATTCATATCCAAAGCTTTAATTAAATGATTTTTAGTCGACTCCCATTCTTCCTCTTCGTATGAACTATCTACCATGAGAGGAATGGAGCCGATTCCAAGGTATTTATACATGGAGCAGTAGGAGATAGACTTAGAAAAAATGTGTGTGCCTTACAAAAGAAGAAAAAGGCTATTCCAATGGAGTCTTTTGAATGGATGGTTGTCGATATGTTAGTTTGCAATGCAACTACTGCAAAACTTGCATTTCTAGAGGATTGTAGGATTGGAAATCATCATGCCATGATTCAGACAAACTTGATAGGGGTTGTGAAGACTTGTGGAAATTTATAGTCTCTTACACATGAAGAATGAAGAAGCGGAATTTGTTAAAACCCAATTTCATTTGGAGCTGCCCATAGTCCAAGGAATGCCCAAAGTGTGACGAGGGAGATCTATTAATACAGTTAACCAAGGAGGAGAGTCTTTTAGTTTTAACATCATCTTTATCATTTGTGGATTGAGGGGAGAGTTGGGAGTGAATTTATCCTTTGTGCTAGAAGCAACAGATAAGGAGAAAATCAGAGTTGTGAATCTAAGCAAGTGTTTGATGTGTGAGTGTCTCATTGCATTCCAAATTTTAGACTATGTACCAAGGATGGAGTAGTTGAATCCACAAACTATCTATTCTTGTAGATTTCTATAGATCGCATTACAAAGCATCAAACACAATCCATTAAGAACCAAGCTGATTGGGCCTATTATAAGTGTGTAGAGTAGAATCTAGAAGACTCATGATGATTTAAGGAAGATGTAAAGGCTCAAACCAAATCCCATCTTGGTGTGGAATATAGATTTTCAAAGGAGAAAGGCTGGATTTTTAGTCCCACATTCATAAAGTGGGAGTCTTTTTCTATTTTTAAGTATCAAATCTTATTACCCTTAAGTGTCTTAAAGATGCTACCACTTTTGGAAAGCTTTAAGGCTTGCATTGTGGGGCCTGACCAACTTGGCAAAGTGGTAAATTTTTGAATGGAGATGATGGTGGCAAGATGTTGACTGGACCTGTATGGACCAACTAGGAGGTGACATGTGGCAAGGACCTCTAGAAATGGCACAATAATTGAAGCAGTGATGTGGCAAAAAAAGCCATGTATCACAGAATTTCTATGTCATGGTGACATGGCACTATTCTAAGGTGTCATGTGACATTGTGTTTGATGACATGGAAAGATGAAAAAGTGATGACATGTTACAACTGATAGGGTGATGACATGGATCAAAGTACCACATGTCATGATGTTATGTCATAAAGATGTGGCACCATGCTGAGTAGGATGGCGACATAGTGACCAGTGACATGGCCACCATGCAGTAGGACAATGACCAATGAGATAGTGATGTGTGGTACCTAGGTGCCAAGTGTTAGATGACTAAGTAGGAAATGGATGAATCAAAATGTGACACATGTCAAAGAAAGTCAAACCTAGTTGACCTGGATGGAAATTTTGGAGAGAAAATCAAAAGTTATAAAAATTTATTTTTAATTGTCCTACTATTTATGAATGTGCAATTTTTTCTTTTAATTTTAAAAAGGGATATAAGCTAAAGTTTTAACTTTAGAAGATTTGAAATTTTTGAGAAATGAAATGCAAATCAGAGAGCTAGTATAGGAGCCTACATTTCAAACTAAGATTATGGGCATTTTTGATAAGTGGATATTGCACTATTATATATCACTGAAATCAAGAGAGAGAACTTTCCATTTTTGGATTTTTTTTTTAACAAGAAGTGACTAGTTCAAGTTATGCGTGGATTTGTCTCAGGTATTCATTTTGTAGTTTCATTCATTGGGGTAGTTCAAATTTGATATATGATGAAATAATGAACTAGGTGAATACTATTGTATATGAGCAATGTTAGTATGCTAATAGAAACCAAATTTAAATAAAGCTTCTACAAACTAAACAAAATTCATAAACTTCAAGATAAACTAAGATGAGCTCTCAATTGAGAATATGAGCCATTAATGGACTCTCTCAATAAGAAGCTCTCTTGTTGAGTAGCTTTATCTAAATGGATAGGATGTATGCTCAATATGCTTCCAAAGGCTTCAATGGATGATTGTGGATTTTTGGTGTGGATAGATGGCTTTAGTATGGATTTGGCTTCAAAATAGCATTATAACTTTACTTCATGGATTGTGTTATTTTGCAAAGGGGAAGGATCCAATTTATAGGCAAGAGGCTTGAGGGATTGAGGGCTAAGATGCAAGGATGGGAAAAAGCTTATGGAAGGCTCAGATTGCATGAGAGGAGAGCACATGGATTGTGTTTCCTTATAGCCAATCAAGGAGTGACACATGTCACATGGTGAGAGGATGGAGGAAAGGGCAAGGATGAGTCAACAAAGGAGGCTCAAGAGATAAAATCTTCGTAAAGACCCTCATAATGACTTGTAAGAGCAATAAAAGGGCTTGTAAGAGTCATTTATGACCTAGTGGACTTCATAAAGTTTTATGGTTGAGATATTTTGAGGGTGATGAGAGAAAATTCGACTTGGACTTGATTAGAAATGTTTTAAGCTTGTTTAGGCTTGTGCAAATGATTAGAGGATGGATTAGGATGGTTTAGGATTAGCTTAAGGATAGGCAAGTGGATGGCATTTAATGAGGGTGGGTGAAGGAAGAGATATTTTTTAACTTTGGCTTGGGTTAGTAAGTTTTAACCCATGTTTAGGGAATGTGACAAGGTTAGGAGGGGATTAGGATTAGGTTTAAAGACATCTTCTAGAAGAGTCTAGACTTTGGATGAGGATAAAGACTTTCTAGAATAGTCTAGAATTTCTTAGGATGAGGATGAAGACTTTCTAGAAGAGTCTAGAACTTCTTAGGATGAGGATAAATTAAATTTTTAGAAAATAAATAAAGTTTTATTTATTTCAAGGGTTTGGGTTGAGGAGATATTTATTAAAATATTTTTAATAAACATGAGGATTCATATTTAATCTTAATTAAATATTTTGAGTTGGGATTAGGGGTAGGAAATGATGGGATTAGCCTTTAATCAAAATTAAAGAAGGATTAGAAGATTTTGGAAGAGGTTATTGGTCATAAGGAAATTGGCCAAGTTTTGGGCAAAAAATAAATTTTTTATTTATTTTAGGATTTTTGGTCAATTTATTAATTAAATAATTAATAAATAAGGAAATAATGTTTAAATAAGATTTAAACATTTTTGGGAGAGATTCCTTAATTAAATATTTTTAATTAAGATAATGGCATAAAAATTAATTAATTAATTAAATAATTAATTAATTAATAAATGATGATGTCATCAGGACTTTTTCAAAAAATAAAAAATACTTTATTTTCTAAAGGTTTTTAGGTGTCTACAACTATAGGTAGTAAAAATGTAGTTTGGGGTGGTTTTTCTCACCTCCAAGTTAGTTAAATGGAGATTTTATCAACATTTTAGATATTTTGGCAACACAAGGATTTTAATCATTGAGGAAGAGATATTTCAAGTTTGTTACATAACAATTATGAGAATCACATCAGATTTCAGGGGTAGAAAGATTAGAGATTCTTTACAATAGCAGAGAATGAAGACTCAAGTGGACACATGCCACTTCTAGATCAGATCTAGGATTTCATTCATCTCCTATATCTTTCTCTCTCTGATTCATTGTAAGCATTGGCAATTTTCATTATGAGACTAGGTTGGTCCTAGTTTATCTAAGAGAACACATTGTTGGATAAAGAGTTGTGATTCCACCACATTTTTCAACATATTTCTCTGGTATAAACAATAGTAGTTAAGTTAATATAGCTATTTTTGATCTATTTAGCTATTTTAAGAATTATTTTACATGCATCAGAATTTATAGTTTCAAAGCAATGAATACAAATGAGCTAGAATCTTCTTAGTTTCATTATGATTCTTGTCTCCTATCTCTGTAATCTGCAATATATGTGGTTTAGGGATAACGAACTGAGACCTATTTGCATCCCTGTAAGGTTGTATGTCTAATATGTTTTGCTATTGGAATAAAGAGCCAAGTAAATGGTTGATGTATTTGATAGGGTTGTTGGTTATTTGAGAAGAATATTTCATGAGAGCGAGGTCTTTATGAAAACTAATGTCTGATTCACAAAGTGATAATATAAATTTGATATCTTGATGTATGGAATATATCACTGGTATCATAGATGTATGTCTATAATTTGTGGGATTGCCTAATAAATAAGGCACTGATCAACTACAGAATCAACTTGTTCTTGCTATTGCATATTTGGGTTTTTTCTGAATTCGACATTATAATCATCAATTTCCCTTTATGTTTAAGAGTTGAAAGGATGCCCTCACTTAGATTATCAATTTATTAGGCCATTTTATTAATTATTTCATGTTCAGGATCTTTGTAGAAGTGTTAGAAGATTAAGGGTTTTGTTTTTTTGTTAGATTCAAGTGTATGTTTTAGCACCGGTACCACATAAGTGAATTTGAGGTCCACCTACCTAGTTTTTCTAGAGCCCTAAGTAGAAGGGTCTAGCCTAATAGCTAGCTTGATGTCTAAAAGGGTATGTTGAAGATGGGAATTAGCTGCCCCTTGATGTATCTTGTTCTCATTAGGGTAATTTGAAACTGTGATGTTTCAAATCACCAATGTAGTACATGAATCATATAACAAAAAGTGGGTGAAAAAAGAGGCACACAACTCTAAGAAAAATGATTATTAGATTTCATGCACTTAATGTAAGGCTCACTAATGGGTCCACTATCAAATACCAATTGTACATAACTTGAAACCATGAGCAAAAATGACTACTGCTTGAAAAAAAGAATGGTATAGAAAAAGAAGTAATAAGTTTTTTAGATGATGCAAGATTTCTCATTGACCTAAGATGCTCTTTCATCAAACACTTATGGTAAATAAGGAGCTGGTGTCCACATCAAGAAACCTTGATACTCTTAATTGAATGATAAAGATCCAACTTAGCTTGTCTTATCCATGAACTGTCCTCAACTCATTTATGCTTCCACTAAACAAGGTACTCCAAGTGGCCTTTTCCTTTTGTTCTCTTACTTACTCTACTATCCAAAATATTCCCACCATTGTCGGTCTTCCTCTTAGGATAATCTAGGATATCTTTTAATTCCTCATCTAATTAAAAATATTTAAAGATGTCTATAATATTTAATATTGGTGAAATATCCATATCTTCTAGTAATTCAACTTCAAAAGCATTTCCACTATCAAATTTCTTCAATATTTTACAAGGACCAATTATCTTCATCTTCAAATCACTATAGGTACCAACTATAAATCTATTCTTCTTCAAGGGAGCAACAACTTCATCTCCAGTCTCAAAAGATTTATTTCTTCTTCCTTTATCTTCTCTTTTCTTATACTCTTGATTACTTTTCTCCAAATTCTTCTTAACTTCATGCAAAGTTTTCATGAAATCAATAAATTCCTCTGCTCCAACACTCCTCTTTATCCCTGTACTCAAATCCCTCAACTCAATAGTTCCTTTAGGATACATTCCATTTACTATTCTAAATGATGTCTTCTTAGTACTTCTATTTATAGAATTATTATACACAAACACAACTTCTACCAAAACCAAGTCCCAATTAATAGATTAATGTACAATCAACCATCTCAGCAAGTTACCCAAAATTATATTCACAACCTTAGTTTTTCCATCTCTTTGTTGATGAAATGTAGAACTAAAATAGGTTCAGTATCTAATTTCTTCCAAAGTGTTCTCCAAAAATAAATAGTGATCTTAGTATCCCTATGTGAAATAATAGTCTTAGGCAACCCATGTAATCTTACCACTTCCTTAAAAATAATTAGTCAAACACATGTACTACATTATATGTCTTCTTACAAGGTATGAAATGAGCCATTTTAGAAAATTTGTCAACTACTACCATAATAGAATTGTTATCTCTCTAAGTTCTACGAAAGTAAAGAACAAAGTCCATATCAATATCTTCCCAAGGATTATTTAGTACAAGAAATTGTGAATATAAATGCTAATTCTGATTAGTTCCATTTTTTATTTGACAAATTCTACAACTCTTAACCATTTTTTGCATGTCTTTGTATATCTAAGTGATGCAGGAGCATCTTGACCATTCACATTATAATGAGGTTCATAATATCATAATGTTTGAGTCCTTTTAATTTTGTGGGACCATGTAAAGAAAGGGTTAAAATCCCTAAAATTGCATTGTAATGTGTTAAAAGAAAACATCGTGGGAATTTTTTAAAGAGCATTGTAATTGATAAGCTTGCGGGAAAATAGGCTAGTTTTATAACTATAGTATCTCTTAAAATAAAGAAAAGTGTAACTAAATCAATAAAGAAGAAAAAGAGTGGGAAAGCAAAGAGTTACGAGAGAGAGAGAGAGAGAGCAAAGGATTGAGTGAAGAGTTGGCTCTCTGGCTGAAGGCCAGAGAGCCAGGCATGTTATTTATGTTATATGTATTTTGTATTTTGAATTTTTATAGATCAAAGTTTGTAAAACTCACTCTCTATCTTTTTTGCTTGTTATATATTTGTGCAAACAGTTTTCCTTATGCAATCAATATTTATGAGTTGTTATTTGTGAATGAGGATGAATTAGATCTTGATGATAATGGACATTAAAGTAGACAGATTTACATTTCATTTGTTTTGAAACTATGATAGAATTCAGTCTCAATGCGGGAGCTCTATCTTCCAAAATAACCATTGGATCTTTCTAAGGTTCAAGTATGTTTGTGATAGGCTAATTGCACCCATCTTCACCAGAGCAATCAAGGTGTTTTGATCTCATTCAAAAGTTATACCCCTCTGAATACGTGTCTATCTAGGAGATAGCAAGGAGTCCCAAGTTGGATAACATTAGCCCCAGTACGGGGGGCATAAATTCCAAACCAAAAGTTGGATTTTGATATGTTTTAGATATATCGATAATAACCTAGTCCTCCATAATATCACCAAAACAATCTTCAAAATATTACTTGGTATGAAAGTTATAGCCATTTTAGTGAGGGTCAATAAAACTATCTGAATGTGGATAGTTATATATTGTGTTTGGTCCCTTGTTTCTTGTAGGGTTTTGATGATACAGAATAGTTGGTAAATGGAAGATAATGTCGAGTTGGTGCTACTTTTTTATTGAATAATGAAAGATTATGAACCTCCACTTCAATATCTTTCATGGAAGATCAATGAGATATGTAGATTGAGGAAGGTAGAAAAGAGTTTGTAGTATTGAAAGATTGAATTAATGTAGTTTTACATCAGATTAGTATCAGAGCTAGCAAAAGATCTAGTGTTTTCATGGGTAGAGATAACTAGTGGTATGTGGATCCATCATAGTTGCAAGAGGGATGCATTTTCAATTGCATATGTGAAGATCTCAAGCTGGGATCTTGGTATTGTCTCCATCAAAGATACGTCTAGAGTAGGATGTTGGAGCAACCACTGAGCAAGAGTGGGAAGTGCATCACTGGACCGAGTCTCTTGTTGGGTAAGAAGACAATAAGGTGGTATGAAGAAGTAGCATGAAGCATGATGGCTAGCAGCTAGTCTTTACTCCATTGATGGGAGTCATATGAAAAAGATAGAGTATGCAGAAGAAGCATGAACCTGGTCATAAAGACAAGGAAGTGAAAGATTTGTTTTCAAAACTCTCCACTGCACATTTCCATGGGACATGGAAATCTTTTAAGCTTGGGAGTATGATGCGGGAGCATCTTGACCATTCGTATTATAAGGAGGTTCATAATATTGTAATGTTTTAGTCCTTTTAATTTTGTGGGACCATGTCAAGAAAGGGTTAAAATACCTAAAATTGCATTGTAATGTGTTAAAAGAAAACATCATGGGAATGTTTTAAAGAGAATTGTAATTGATAAGCTTGTGAGAAAATAGGTTAGTTTTATAACTACTTTAGCATCTCTTGAAATAGAGAAAAGTGTAACCAAATCAATAGAGAAGAAAAAGAGTGGGAAAGCAAAGAGTTACGAGAGAGAGAGAGCAAAAGATTGAGTGAAGAGTTAGCTCTCTTGTTGAAGGCCAAAGAGCCAGGCATGTTATTTATGTTATATTTATTTCATATTTTGAGTTTTTATAGATCAAAGTTTGTAAAACTCACTCTCCCTATCTTTTTCACTTGTTATATATTTGTGCAAACAGTTTTACTTATGCAGTCAGTATTCATGAGTTGTTATTTGTGAATGAGGATGAATTAGATCCTGATGATAATGGACATTAAAGTAGATAGATTTACGTTTCACTATTTTTTCAATTCCAAACTATACTACTAGTTCTCTACTATGTTTCTCCTTCATGATGTTATCACTCATAGATCTTATAGGTATGCACAATTGAATTCCTTTCAATAAAATGTCTTCCTAGATGAAATATTCAGTCCACTCATCTTATTTACTCACCATTTGATTCTTACACACCTTCCAAGGTTCTGCAAAACCAAGAATAGTTTTATACAAATATTTTAAATCATCAAAACAAAGTAACCTAACTCTCTTTTTCTAAAAGTCCCTTCTTCTACTCAAAGCATCAAAAACTTTGTTAGATTGTTCTCTCTTATATTTTAATACAAAGGAAAATGTTTGCAAATAATCTAACTACTTCATGTTTCTCTGATTCAACTTATTCTAATTTTCCAAATATTGTGGGGCTTTATGGTTAGTGTAAAAAACAATATATTTAGGCATCAAATAATTGTTGAAAAATGACAAGATGTAGATAACAGTTGCATGCAAATATAACTAGTGTTAGGGAATAATATTGAAGACAAAAAAGAACAAAAGATATAAAGATGCAATGTGGTTCACCCAATCGCTAGGCTACATCCACCAAACAATGAGTCCAATATTTTTATTATCAAGTGATTACAATTTGCAATCCCTTATAGCTCAATCTCATTGTAAGAAGCTACAATCTCATCATACATAATGAAATCCATAACCCTAAGCCATGTTATACAAGATTTTTTGTACTTAAAAAATCAGGGCTAGAATATTTTTTCCAATAGAAAAATAGTATTCAACACATTTTACAATAATAAATATAGTTGAACTTTGTGGGATGCTACCCCTGAAAACCCACACAATGATGTTGCCCCCCGACACCACCCTATACTATGAAATGATGTAAACTTGGATCTTTTCCCAAGTTCCCTACAAAGCGTTTTGTCCATTAACCTTGTATTGGGGGAGTTTCCCTCAAAAAATTGTAATAAAATAGGGGGGAAACCACAGTGATTAGAATATTGAAAATTAACCCTTGATTATAATTAGGCTCTACATAACAATAGTAATATCTCCATTTCTTCAAATCTTGAATGATAGCATATAATTCCTGATCATAAAATTAATATATTTTCTTAAATTCATTCAACTTCTCACTAAAGAAAGCTATAGGTAGATGTTCTTGACTCAAAACTATTGAAAAAAAAATTTCAATTGTATGTTGTCTTTGATTTTACACAAAATGTTAAGCCTTTACCAAGAAAATAGTGATAGCCAATTGAAAGTAGTTTCTTGTATATGTCGAGCATTCAGTTATAACCAAGTTCAAAGACAATATTGACTAAGCTTAGTCAGTTAATGAAGTGAAGTCAATATTATCCGAGTTGGTTTGGTTAACATTAGAACTCCTATTCTAATTGAGTTGAGTGGGTTAATCAAGGGATCCTCTATGTTGGCTGAGTGCTCAATTCTATATTAGCCGACTGTCAACATATTTAGTCTAATAAATTCATTGGCTAATACAAGATAACTAAAGGAATGGAATATTTTTAATTAAATGAGTATACAAGCTGACTTGACAAGGTGAATCATATATATAAAAGGTCAAGTTGAGGATTGAAGTGTGGAACTGAAGAAGATGAACCAAGGAAGAAAATTTGAAGGGTATTTGTAAAGGGCAGAGTATTTGAGTTAATTGAGCTAAAAAGAACATTTTGATCAAGTAGGATAAAGTAATCAAGCTAGAACTAAGATCTAAATTATCAACAAAGGTAGTTGCATCAGCAATCAAGTCAAGTAATTTTTACTCTCTAATAATTGTAGAAATGAATCAAATCTCCTAACAAAGTTAGCCTAATAGCTATTCAACAAATCATCTAAGAAGGTGATATTTCTAAATTGAAGTGTTTGAAGACCTCTAAAAAGGCTATTCATAATAGGTTGAATTAAATCCTCTAACAAGGTCACACCTAACAATGTGTTTTGTAACCTTTAACAAGGTTGGCTCCTAATAGGACTCACTTCAGAAGAGTGAAAAATGATAACTAGTTGTAATTGTTGGTTTTCCCAAATTGAGTTTCTATGTTAAATCTCAGTGTCTCTTGTGTTCATGTTATTTCATTTATGTTTCTGAAACTAATTTAATAAAGGCTAGTCACATTAATATCTTAAGATCCATATTTAGGGTTAACTAAATTACAATAGAATATTCAGTGTTAACTGAGTTACAATAGGATTTGGTTTTATATTGTTTTGACATCTTAAAAGGGACTTGGATTTATTTTTTAGTAACTGATACACCCCTCCTCTCTTAGTTACTCCTTTCCATTTCCAACAATTGTTATCAAAGCTATTGGTGCTTGTAGATAAGGTTTCAAGGACCTAAGCTAAAGGTCAGGATGTCTTACAGAAGGGAAATTCCTAAGTTGAATAGGGATAACTTCCAAGCATGGCAAGAACTCATGAAGCTATATTTGGCAACTATTGGAGACATAGGCCTAAAACACCTAGAGAACAAGTATGTGGCACGTACAAAGCCTTTGTTTTTGGATCAAAGTTTGGAAAACAAGAATCACAACATAATGATGATTGACATTTCTTCTACTCTCAATTAAATTGAATTTGATGAAGTTAAAGATTGTCCTATTGGTGATGAAATGTGGATCAAGCTAAAAGATATATGTGGAAGAGAAGACAATGTGAGGAGAGCTAATGAAGAAAGTCTAATAGGTTAGTTTGATCAAATAAAGATGAGAGAAGATGAAAACATTTCACAATATAGTGAAAGAATCAACACAAGTGTGAGTGCAATCAGAGCCTCAGGAGGGAAAATAAATGATGTGACAGTGGGTAGCAAGGTACTCATAACTCTTTTTCCTATTTATGCAATTAGAGTTTAGTCTATTCAAGAAATGAGATGTGATCCCAAAAATAATAAGACCTTGGATGCACTAGTGGGAAGGCTGACAGCCTTTGAGTTAGATAACTTTGATAACTATATTCCTAACTTTGGTAGCATTTATTCTACATTTCAAGCTAAACTATCACTAAAGAAGAAAGGTGGAAAAAATAAAAGAAAAAATTTTGATAGTAAAGATGAAGATAGTTTTGATGATGACCTTGAAGTCACTGAGGCTTTGCTTTCAAGAAGATTCCCTAAAGGTAATGAAAAGTACAAAGGTAAAAATACCTCTAATCTATTTTTCTTGTAAAGAAGTTG
The DNA here is from genome assembly GCA_028749045.1 of Cupressus sempervirens. Taxonomy (NCBI): domain Eukaryota; kingdom Viridiplantae; phylum Streptophyta; class Pinopsida; order Cupressales; family Cupressaceae; genus Cupressus; species Cupressus sempervirens. Next base: position 276,426,646 of record CM053783.1, read on the forward strand.
GTTATGTTGCTACAAGTTGTCCAAAAAAAGAAGGTAAAGAAGAAAAGAAGCATGGAAATTACAAAGGAAATAAATATTACAAAAGCTACAAAGACTACAATGATAAAGGTAAGAAATCTTGTTACATGGATAAAGACTCTGATAGTAGTGGTGAAGATGAAATGATTTACATTGCTATTAAAGATGAATCAGATGATGAAAATGATAAGATGGCCCTCATTTTTTATTTTATCAAGAATTACACATGGATTGTTGATAGTTATTGTTCTCACCACATGACTAGTTATAAATTTAAATTTTAGCACTTGGAACATTATGATGGTGGGAGATTCAAATTTGGAAATGATGAACCTTGTTATGTAAAATGAAAAAGTTGCATTAGATTGACTAATGAACTCAGATGTGACAATGCTTACTAGGTTGAAGGACTTAAACACAATCTACATAGTGTGGCACAATTGAACAACATTGGATGCAAGGTAGAATTCATTAAGGGAAAATCCAAGTTGTTGGATGGCAAAGGAAATTTAGTTGGGATTGTTAATTAGACAAAAGGTAATATATTCTATCTACATCTAACTAAAAGTTCATGTTTCCTAGCTCAAGTAGAGGAAAGTTGGTTATGGCATAAAAGGTTGTGTCATGTAAACTTTGATAACCTAGTCAACATAAGAAAGAATAAAAGAGTGAGAGGCATTCCTATTCTAAAGAGACTTGATATGGGGATGTGCAAAAATTTTTAAATTGGGAAGATGGGAAAGACAAGTTTCAAAAGAAAGAATTATCATTCTGAAGAAGTTTTGGACCTGGTTCATAAAAATATTTGTGGACCTATTGGCATAGAAATCTACTATAGATATAAGCATTTCTTCTTATTTTTTTATGATTATTCTAGGATGATGATAGTGATGCACCTAAAAGACAAATATGAAGCCTTTCAAAAATTCAGCTGGTGTCTAGTTAGAGTGGAGGAAGAAATAGGAAAGAAACTAAAATGTCTAAGGTTAGACAAAGGAGGAGAATTCATATCAAAATGAATTCAATGAATTCTACAATGAAAGATGAATCAAAAAAAATGTATCTACACCTGGTACACCTCAGTAGAATGGATAGTAGAAAGAAGAAATAGATCCATTATGGATTGTGCAGGAACATTGATGATAGAGAAAAATGTTGCAATCAAATAATAGAAGGAAATAATTAGTATAGCAGTTCATACCTTAAACCAAGTTCAACTGAAGAAGGACACAAATTAGACACCTTATGAATTATGGTACGACTATAAACCTAAAGTTTTTTATTTCACGGTATTTGGAAGCCAATTTTATATCTTGAAAGAAACAAGGAAAGGAAAATTTGATGCGAAAAGTGATGAAGACACATTCTTAGGATACTCCAACAAAAGAAAAGCATATAAATGTCTGAATCATACTACTCACAAGATCATAGAAAGTGCACATGTAAAAATTGATGAGTTTTCATAAAATAGTGAAGAAAAAAATAGGAAGGAACTAAAAATTACAAAAACTTTGTTCACTTTAAACCTGATACTTTGCCTAAAATTCAAGTAGATGAAATTGGAAATCAATAGTCTTCACCACCCGAGTCCCCTAAATCTCCAATTCAATCCAAGCTGTAACTAGTGCAACCCAAGTCATAGACTAAAGGACCCTAGTCTCGGCTAGAAGGACCCTCCTCTCAAGCTCCAATCCGAACTGCCTTTTACAATGCCAAAAATCTCCTTAAATAGACCCCGGAGGGTTAAGGACTAGGAGTACATTCTAGAAAGTGCTAGTAGGCATCCACCGACAAAATAGAAGGTTCCAAAAGCCACGTTAGAAGTCGGTGCAAATCTAGAAGAATCCAAAAATGGTAGTCGAACTTTCAGGAGGCATAACTTTTGAACCGTAGCTCCGATTGACGAACCGTTTACATTTTCAGAAAGCTCTCGAAGCACTGTATAGCCCTATGGACAAGCTTTGCTCGTCCCCCATTTTTTGACCCTTTTTGAGGTCATTTAATGCCCCAAACCTAACTTTGAAGCATTCTTAAGAGGTCTCCAAAACTCGAAAAAACTGCAATAACTTTCAAACCGTGGGGCCTTCTGACCTGATTCTTTTTTAGGAATGCTCTAAATCTCAATTACATTCATTTGGCCAAGTCACACCTTCTAGGTCACCAAAATGATGGCCAAATTGCATGCTCCTATTTTTTTGGGATTTTCAAATGCACTGATAGTTGAACTATGAGAGTTGGAAACTTTATTTGAGCCAAATGGGTATCCAAAAATGTAAAGACATGAAACAGAAACTAAGTCTAAGTACATTTTTTTTTTTTGGTGACATAGGATTGCCCTTATACCTCTGGATGCTCCTGCATCAGACACACAGGGTAGATTGAAAAGTGACCCTGTCACTTTAGGGATGGTAGAGGAAATCCCAAATGGGAAACCTCAGCTGCTGAAATCCAAGTTGAGTCCTCGATCGATCGTCCTTTCCAATTGACCAAATACTCTTCATACTACCTGTTTCTGGTACTCCTACCCACACGATGATCTAGAATGTCTTCTATCTCCTCCTTCTTAGAAGCAGGAATTGGACATGGCTCTAAAACCAGCTCTTCATTTGCACCATCATCATGATACTCTGTTAAATCTACAATGTTGAAAACGGGAGAAATGTGAATACCATCTGGAAGCTCGACCTCATATGCATTTCCTGAATTATGTTTCTTCAAAATTTTGCAGGGGCCAAATTTCTTCATTTTCAGCTTGTTGTAAGTACCAACTGGAAATCTTTCTTTTCGTAAGTGCACCATGACTAGATTCCCTACTTGGAATTCCTTATGTCTTCTCCTTGCATCAGCCCTAGCTTTATACTCTTGATTCATCTTGATAATGTGTGCTTGAACCTCCTCATGTAGATGCTTGACGTGTTCAGCAAATTCCTCAGCTTCAGCACTTATTCTCTCCCCTTGTTCTATCTTCCTCAATTCTGGCGCAGTCCTTGGGCTATTTCCATATACAATTTGAAATGGTGATTTTCTAGTACTCCTATTTACAGAGTTATTATAAGCAAACTCTGCCTATGGTAGAATCAAATCCCATCCCTTGGGCTTATCTCCAACTAAACATCTTAGCAAATTGCCCAGACTTCTATTTACCACTTCTCTTTGGCCATTAGTCCGTGGGTGATGCGTGGAACTTAATTTCAAGTCTGTTCTCAACTTCTTCCACAATGTCCTCCAGAGATACCCCACAAATTTAGTATCTCAGTTAGAAACTATACTCCTTGGAAGACCATGTAGTCTTACCACTTCTGTGAAAAACAAGTCTGCAATATGGACAGCATCATGAGTTTTGTGGCATGGAATGAAATGTGCCATTTTGGAGAACCTATCAACCACCACGAATACTGAGTCATTACCCCTTTGTGTCCTTGGCAATCCAAGAACAAAATCCATACTTATGTCCTCCCAGGGCCTTGATGGAATAGGCAATGGCTGATATAGGCCAGTATTGTGACTAAACCCCTTGGCAACTTGACAAACCTGGCAACTCTGTACAAACTTCTTCACATCTTGTGTAATTTGAGGCCAAAAATAATGTTCTCTAAGAATGGAAATGGTCTTATCCCGACCAAAATGTCCTGCCATCCCTCCACTGTGTTTCTCCTTAATCAGATTTTCCCTCATGGAACTCCTTGGAATGCACAATTGACTACCTTTGAACAACATGCCATCCTGAATCAAATAGTCTAACCACTTGGTTCTATCTACAGAAACAGGTTCTTTACAAGCTTTCCATGCTTCAGCAAAATCAGGATCCTCGGGGTACAAATTCTTGAGTTCATCAAACCCAACTACTTCAACCTGCATTGTTGTAAGCAACAACTGTCTCCTACTTAAGGCATCTACAACCCTGTTAGATTTTCCACTTCTATGCTTCAACACAAATGTATAACTCTGCAAGAATTCTACCCACTTCGTATGCCTCTGATTCAATTTACCTTGGCTATTTAGGTATTGTAATGCCTGATGATCAGTATACAAAACAAATTCCTTTGGCAATAAATAATGCCTCCATTTCTTTAAGGCCTGAACTATTGCATAGAACTCTTGATCATAAACAAAATACTTCTTCTTTGCATCATTCAATTTTTCACTAAAATATGCAATAGGCTTACCTTCTTGGCTTAATACAGCCCCAATAGCTCTACCACTAGCATCACAATCCACCTGGAATACTTTTCTAAAATCTAGAAGTGCCAACACAGGCTGTTCAATCACCTTCTTCTTCAGCAATTCAAAACTTCTCGCAGCTGCTGTAGTCCATTTGAACTCTTTTCTATCCCTTCTTATTGTATCAGTTAGAGGTGCACATATGCCACTGAAATTCTTAATAAACTTCCTGTAAAAACTAACCAGACCATGAAATGATCTTACCTCAGTAGCAGACCTTGGAGTAGGCCATTCCAAGATGGCTTTTACCTTCTCTGGATCCATTTTGAGACCTTCAAGTGATATAACAAATCCCAAATAGACTAACTCCCTTTTTGCAAAGACACACTTCTTTAGATTAATTAACAGTTTATCTTCCCTTAGCCTTTCAAGGACACTACAAATATGTAGTAAATGTTCTTCCAAAGTCTTGCTGAAAATTAAAATATCATCCAAATAGACAATAACAAATTTTCCCAAGAACTTCTTAAGTACCTCATTCATGAGCCGCATGAAGGTGCTTGGGGCGTTCGTCAATCCAAAGGGCATGACTAACCACTCATAAAGACCCTCCTTGGTCTTGAAGGCTGTTTTCCACTCATCTCCTTCTCGAATCCATATCTGATGATAGCCACTCTTCAGATCTATCTTTGTGAAGTACTAAGCTCCACTCAAGCAGTCCATAAGATCATCCATCCTTGGTAAAGGAAATCGGTACTTGATGGTTATCCTATTTATAGCTCAAGAATCTGTACACATCCTCAACTCTCCATCCTTCTTTGGTGCAAGTACTGCAGGTATTGCACATGGACTCAAGCTCTCTCGAATCAAGCCCTTCCTCAATAGCTCCTAAACCTGTCTATTTAGCTCCTCTGTTTCAGTAGGAGTCATCCTATGAGCAGCCTTGTTAGGCAAACTAGCTCTTGGAATCAGATCTATCTAATGACTGATTTGCCTTACTGGTGGCAATCCATCTGGAACATTATCAGAGATAATATCTCCAAATTCTCCTAGTAAATCTGAAACTTCAAATGGTATTTCACTACTACCTTCTTTATCTTTCCTAGGAATCAAAGCATAGCACATACGCTGATGTTTCATGCCATCTAAAAACTTCCTTCCATCAACAAGACAAATCCTAGCACTGCTACATACCTTTTCACCTTCCTTTTTCATGGGCTTCAATTTGTGGCGAACTCCATCCTTTGTCAGAGAGTATGTGTTTGCATGTCCATCATGTATTGCATGTCTATCAAACTGCCATGGTCTATCCAACAATAGATGGCAAACATCCATCGAAATAACATCCCAGAGAACTTCATCATGGTAACTCCCAATTTTGAATTTTACTAAACATTGTTCACTTACTAGGACCTTATGATCATCTTTTACCCAAGAAATCCGATAGGGCTGGGGATGTTTCTCCCTCTTGAGCTTCAGCTTAGAGACCATCTCTTCGGATACCAAGTTATCAGTGCTACCACCATCAATGATCACATCACAACATTTATCCTCACACTTGCATCTGGTACAGAACAAACTCCTCCATTGTCCTGGTTCATTTTCACCACTTAGTAGGACTCTTTCATTTACCAAGGTCTCTCCTCTTTCTGTATCCTCTGAATGTCATGATTGTGCATCCTCATCCACATGAGCAACCCTAGCTTGGTCCTCAGCTCTCCTATCTGTCCTTCCTTGTCATTGAGGGCATTCAAAGGCATGATGACCTTCTTCATTGCAATGGAAATAGGTACCATGGAAGCCTCCTCTTCCTTGTCCACGTCCTCTACCTCTTCCTCTTTGATTTCCAAAATCTTGATCATGGGAGCGGTTGAAACCCTCATTCCTCTGGTTCCTGCTAGTACCCTCATCTTCATTTTTCTCTTGAGTTTCATTACAGCCTCCAGATGATCTACCGCTTCCCCTTCCTCCTTGACCTCGCCCTCTTTGTCTTCCTTCAAACCTTTTACTCAGCTTCTCTTCAACTCGTAGGGCAAACTGGTATGCTTCTTCAATGTTGGTCATTCTTACCAGACTTAATTCCTCTTGGATGCTAGGTCGTAACCCACTGATATAACGAGCAACCTTCTCCTTATTTTCTTCTGCATGCCCCGCTCTAATCAGGAGTCGGTAAAACTCCTCTATATATTCTTGGACTGATCTTCCTGCTTGCTTTAACCCATGCATCTTCTTAAATAGATCAAGCTCGTAGTCCACAGGAATGAACTACTTCTTCAATTTGTCCACCATGCGATCCCATCTTGTGATCTTCTCCTTTCCTCTTCTAAGTCTTTCCAGTTGAACCTCTTGCCACTAGATTTTGGCATGGCCTTTTAGTTTGGCGTTTGCAAACTTAACCCTATCTGGGTCCCTTATATCCTCATACTCAAAGTATTCTTCCAGTTCATTGATCCAATCGATCAACTCATCTGGTTTCAAATTTCCCAAAAATATACCCACTTCAATTGTAGGTCTTTTCCCAAACCTAGTAATGGCCCTAAAAAGCCTTTCCTCTACAGGATTCAGAACTTCCCCGTCAACTTCCATTACTTCCTCTTCATTGTCATCTGCGGCAATATTTGCTCCTCTACGAAGCTCCTCTTGCAATGCTTGTACCTGTCTCTGGAGGGCTCTAACCTCCTCAGTATCAATAGCTCTAGCCCTTCCGCCACGCTCTCTTCGTGGAGGCATCTTCTAACTCAAACCCACAACCACACAGTCCTGGTGCAAACTGCCTCACAGTCGGCGCTCTGTCTACACACTCAGGAAAACCCGCTCTGATACCACTTGATGGGGACACAACCCAACAACAGAATAGACACAATAAAAAGGGGGAATTATATTAACTGAGAAAATATGCTAGTACAAATAGTGCAGAGAAAATAAACTTCAAAACATGCCCTACAGGCTTACAATAGCATAAATCTGGAGAATATTTCTCCTTTTAGCACCTCCTCTCAAGCTCCAATCCGAACTGCCTTTTACAATGCCAAAAATCTCCTTAAATAGACCCCGGAGGGTTAAGGACTAGGAGTACATTCTAGAAAGTGCTAGCAGGCATCCACTGACAAAATAGAAGGTTCCAGAAGCCACGTTAGAAGTCGATGCAAATCTAGAAGAATCCAAAAATGGTAGTCGAACTTTCGGGAGGCATAACTTTTGAACCGTAGCTCCGATTGATGAACCGTTTACATTTTCAGAAAGCTCTTGAAGTGCTCTATAGCCCTATGGACCAGCTTTTCCCGTCCCCCATTTTTGACCCTTTTCAAGGTCATTTAATGCCCCAAACCTAACTTTGAAGCATTCTTAGGAGGTCTCCAAAACTCAAAAAACTACAATAACTTTCAAACCATGGGGCCTTTTGACCTGATTCTTTTTCTGGAATGCTCTAAATCTCAATTACATTCATCTGGCCAAGTCACACCTTCTAGGTCACCAAAATGATGGCAAAATTGCATGCTCCTATTTTTTCGAGATTTTCAAATGCACTGATAGTTGAACTATGAGAGTTGGAACCTTTATTTGAGCCAAATGGGTATCCAAAAATGTAAAGACATGAAACAGAAACTAAGTCTAAGTACATTTTTTTTTTTTGGTGACATAGGATTGCCCGTATACCTCTAGATGCTCCTGCATCACTTGTTTTCCATCTAAAGCCCTAGCTCCACTCCAACTTATCCAAAATCCAATTGTAAACTGCCTTAAATTTGGCACTCTATCCATACACTCACAACTTCATCACAATCTTGTTGTAAACTACCTCACATTTAGTGTGTTGTCCACAGACTCAAGAAAACTCACCCTTCAACTGCTCCCACACTCACAAATCCTCCTCTGAATGATTCACTCCATGATAAATGCATCAATAAAATACTTCACCACAACCCATAGTTATACAAATTTAAGCCACAAGTTGGCCTAGAATGCCAAAAACTAACATTAAATACTTGAAGAGCCACAAGTTGACCTCCAATAGCAATTAAATGTCCAAAAATTAATACCCAAGAAAAATCAAGATATCTCCAAGCTCTGATTGAATTATAACTTGCGATTTGAACTAATGGTATAAATTTAGGTCCTCTACAGCCCCAAAAATTTTCAAAGGCCAATTCATCAAGGATAAGTGTGCATCCATCTTGAAAGTCATGCACAAAAACTTGTCACACAAACTGCCAAAAATTGATACTATAGGAGAATTGTAATATCTCCCAACTTGTAATGAATTATAACTTGTGCCATTAACTAAAGATATTAATATACATCGTCTTCAGTCCCTAAAATGTGTATTCTCTGATTCATTTTGAAATATTAGTTACATGGCCTACAACAAGCACCCACAAACTAGTAAACACAGTTCCAGCAGCAAGGTAAAAATAGCTCAAACTTCAACTCAATCCATCCAATCTCTATGTAATAATGAGGAAAGGTTCCCCAATGTGTCTCCAACACATCCCTAACCATGAAAATCATAACTCCACAAAAATCCAAGCTCGACCCTCCTACATCAAACTCTCTAGGTAAATAGAAAATAATGTCCCATACTTTGATGCCCAAAGAAAGATTTGCAACCAACTTCATCTTTACCAAAGGTTTCCACTTCATCAAAGTTAATAGAACAAATTTAGAAATCAAACATCTATACTTCATCCACTAAAACATCATAATCAAATACATATTAGCAACCCAATAAGCATGCTCATACCTAAGAACAAACTAAACATAATGCTTCATCATCAAGTCCTCATCCACATCAACAACTAGTGAATCCACACCAACAACAAAAAACTTCACATTGGTAGCAATATGTAAATCTCCATCAATACATGAAAAAATCATAACACCAATAATCTCATTATTTACAACAATATGCTATGTAGCACACAATTTATCACCAACAACAACCAAATCATCCATGACCAAGTGCTCTTCAATTTCCATTTCAGATATGACTAACTAATCATGAAAACCAATGTCCATCCCAATATCAAAAAGGTTAGGAATATCTTTAGCAACAATCTCTAGCTACTCTACAAGTTCTATATTAGACTTCACAAACTGATCAACAAAGCCAACCTCTTCCACCCCAACCTTGTCATGCCATCTTCTCTCATGAACAAATCTCTTAACTAGCCAAACAACTCTCTTCTGGATCAGTAGACTCTAGCTCCACAAACATCTACAAAATGTCTTCCTCATCTTGTCCTTATCTAAATCAGCTGAACTAGTTTCAAATTGAGGAACCACCTTCTTTGTCTGATAATCCAAACTAGCTTCAAACAGATCATACATCTCATAAAAGCTCCTCTCCACCACATCACAAGGATTCACAATCATCTGAGGGTCCAATCCTCTTGGAGCAATCTCCCAAGATCTTTGTAAACCCTTCGTAACAAATCCTTCCCATGCTCCTTGTGATAAAACCAAATTGTTTGCAAGTTAGATCACAACCTAGCACCTCACATGAACAATAAGGAACCAAATCACAAGTCTAGGATCACAGATCTGCAATCCACAAACTCTTTGTGATCATACCTCAACAAGATCAATCTTCCATCTTTGCATCCATCAATCCATCTATAATCCCTCTAAAATTGCAAGTTATAACCATGATCTTCCACCTCACAACCAAGAGATCTAGGACTCTAGAAAGAAAATCCAGTACCAAATCAAGATCAACTTAGATCTACTTCTCCAACACAAGTCTTGGTGCAAACTGTCACAACTCTGGTGATCTGTCTAGACACTCAGGAACAAACTTCACTTTGATAGCACCTGATGTAGTGCATGTAAAGAGTATCCCCAAAAGAGATGTCCTAGCCCCCAACAAATAACCACATAGTGGAAACATAATAACAATGCAAGATCTGACACCAAATTACAATAATTTGTTCATAAAATATAATTGATTACATGCAATGTTCCAAGCTATAAGGTCTTCCTAATTATAGCCAAATACAAAGAAATTATAATAACAATTCTACAAGATAACTTTAGATCCAATCTAAACACTAGCTAGTCAAGATCTGTAACATAACAACAATCTAGAAGAAACCACCAAGGAAATCTAAACTTGTGCTCGCAAGCCCACCAAGCTATCTCTTTGTTTTTTAGCTATAGTCCTAGCTCTGCTCTAACTTATCCAAAATCCAAGTGTAAACTACCTCAAATTTGGTGTTCTTTCCATACACTCACAACTTCATCACAATCCTATTGTAAATAGCCTCACATTCAGTGCTCTATCCATAGACTTAGGAAAACTCACCCTTCACTTGCTCCCACACTCACTCCTCCTCCTCTGAATGATTCACTCCATGATGAATGACTTAATAAAATAATTCACCAAAACCCCTACCTATACCAATCTATTCCACAAGTTGGCCTAAAATAACAAAAACTAACATTAAATACTTGAAGAGCCACAATTTAGCCTCCAATAGTAATTAAATGTCCAAAAATTGATACCCGAGAAAAATCATGATATCTCCTAGCTCCAATTGAATTAGAACTCATACTTAGAAAAAAAGGTATAAATTTAGGTCCTCTACAACCCCTAAAATTTGAAAAGGCTGATTCATCAAGGATAAGTATGCATCCATCCTAAAATTCATGCCCAAAAGCCTATCATGAAAAATGCCAAAAATTGATACTCCAAGAAAATTTTCATATCTCCCAACTTATAAAGAATTAGAACTTTCACCTTTAACTAGAGATATTTCTCTAGACCCTCTTTAATACTCAAAAAGTGCATCCTCACATTCATTTCAAAAAATTAGTTGCATGGCCTACAATAGGCACCCAGCAACCAAAAAACATAGTTCTAATAGCAAGGTAAAAATAGGTCAAACTTCAACTCAATCCATCCAATCTCTATGCAATCATGAGGAAAGCTTCCCCAATGTGTCTTCAACACATCCCTAACAATGAAAATAATAAATCCACAAAAATCAAAGCTTGATGCTTTTGTATAAAAAAGAAAATAATATGATGGCAATAAAAAGAATTATGAGGTATCTAAAAATACTGAAGATTATAGTTTGTGGTATAAGAAGGGAGGAAACTTTGAATTAAAATCCTTCACTAAGGTTTATTGAGAAGGAATTATTGGTGATAGGAAAAGCACTAGTGGTGCAACATTCTTTCATGGAAAGAGGTTAGTGTCTTGACAAGCAAGAAACATAATTGCATCTTTCAATCTACAATAGAAGTAGAAAATGTTGCAATAGTGGTTAATTGTTCCAACATCATTTGGTTCAAAAAACTATTGTTAGGTATGAAGCAAGAAACCAAGGATCCAATAGTTATCTTCTATGATAACACTAGTGCAATCAACATATCCAAGAATCCAATGATGCATACCAAGACAAAGAACAATGCAATAAAATATCATTTTCCAAGAGAATTAGTGTAAGACAAAGAGGTTATATTGGAATATGTGAATTAAAGGATCAAATTGTAGACATATTGACCAAGCCATTACATAAGGATGCATTTTTTTATCTAAGAGGTAAGCTAAGGGTAATTCCCCTATCTAAATCTCACTAAACAAAGTTTAGTGATGCATCAACCAAGCATTTTGAAGATCAGACAAGTTGATGTACTATTGTTAGAGCAGATTGTATATGAATTTGTACATTAGCTACATGGAAAATACATTGCTTCTTGTATTTTGCATGAGATGTCAAAGAAGGAGTTTTTTTTTTTCATATCAAAGAAATTTTCTATCAGCAAGTTTATTATTGCATAAGAAGAGATCAGTAAGGTAGAGGGAGAGATTCAATCAAAGAAAATAATTCTAGAGGGAGAGATTGATTTCAAAGGGAGTTCTCACTAATAGAGGGATTTCTCATGAATGAGAATCAAAATGAAACTAAGGATATTATCCTTAATTCTATTTTCCTCTAAAATTTCTTTATATTATGATATGTTGTGTTTCCAACAATGCTAGAGAGGGAGATTGTTGAAAATAATTATTCATTTGTATGTTGTCTTTGATGTTACACAAAATGTCAAGCCTTCAACAAGAAGTCAATGATAATCAAGATCACTTAGGGATCGAAGGAAGTTTCCTATATAAGTTGAGCATTTAGTTATAACCAAGTTCAGACATAGTATTGATCGAGCTCAACTAGTTAATGAAGAGAAGTCTATATTGACTATGTTGGGTTGATTAACATTAGAACTCATGTTCTAACTAAGTTATGTTAGTTAACGAAGGGATCCTCTTTGTTGACCAAGTACTCAATTTTTTGTTAGCCAATTGCTAGTATATTTAGTCTAATAAATTTATTGTTCAATACATGCTAACTTAAGGGATGCAATTTTTTTGATTAAAATAGTATTCAGACTAACTTGACAAGGTGAATCATAGATATGAAAGGTCAAGTTGGGGATTGAATTGTGGAATCGAAGAAGATGAATTAAGGAAGAGAATTTGAAGGATATCTATAAAGGGAAGAGTATCCAAGTTGACTAAGATGCAAAGAACATTCTGATCAAGGAGGATCAAGAAATCAAGCCAAAATTGAGATCTGAATCAACAAAGACAGTTACATCAGCTATCAATTCAAGTCATTCTTACTCTCTAATAATTGTAGTAGTGAATCAAATCTCCTAAAAAAGCTAGATTAACATCTATTCAAAAAATCCTCTAACAAGGTGGCATTTATAGATTGAAGTGTTTGAAGACCTATAACAAGATCACATGTAATAGGGTGAATTAATTTCTCTAACATGGTCATAGCTAACAATTTATTTTGTAAACTTTAATAGGGTTGGCTCCTAAAAGGGCTCACTTTAGAAGAGTGAAAATTGGTAACTAGTTTCAACTAGTGGTTTTCCCAAATTAGTTTTCCATGTTAAATTTTGGTGTCTCTTCTATTCATGTTATTTCATTTAGATTTCTATAACTAAGTTAATAAAGGCTAATCACATTAATATCTTAAGATCTATATTCAGTATTAATCGAGTTACAGTAGGATTTGGTTTTATATTGTGTTGACATATTAAAAGGGACTTGGATTTATTTCTGTAGTAACTAATTCACCCCTCCCCTCTTAGTTACTCCTTTCCATTTCCAACAAAAACAACTCTAATGGAACTTCCACTAGCATCACTATCAACTTGAAAAGCCTTAGGAAAATTAGGCAAAGAAAGTGCATTTATTTTTGTGACCTCTTGTTTGAATGTTTCAAAACTCTTGTGTGCTCCATTTGTTCATTTGGAATCCTTTTTATCCCTTCTCATAGTCTCTTTCCTATGGAAAATTGGCAATCCATGATATGATCTATCTTGCCCAATATTCTTAGGTGTATGCTAGTCAAGAATAGCTTTTTGATTTTTTAGGATCCATCTTCAAACCATTAGCAGAAATTACAAAACCAAGATGCATAATCTCTTCATTCATGAATGAACATTTCTTCAAATTAATCAACAAATTTTCTTCCTTTCATCTCTATAACACTTGTCTAATATGCTCAAGGTGTTCTTCTTTGGTCTTACTAAATATCAAAATGTCATCGAGATATGAAATCACAAACTACCCAATAATTTATTCAAAACCTAATTTGTTAGCCGCATGAAGGTACTAGGAGCATTAGTCAAACCAAAAGGCATAACTAAACATTCATACAAACCTTCATTCCAATTGAAAATAGTTTTCCATTCATCTCCTTCACTGATTCTGATATGATGATACCCACTTGTTGCAATACCCCTAAATTGGCACATTGGTATTCTAAATAAATTATAGTTTATCAATGTTACTTAAAGTCCTATTGTACTAGGAAATTTTGATTTTCATAATCTCTACTCAAATTAAGTATCAAATATAGAAAATCATTAATTTGTATTAAACACTTACTTTACTTAATTCCTAAATATTAATTGAATTAGCTAAATTAAACCTATTAATTGAACTAATATAATTATAAATCCTAAGTACTTTAATTAAATTAAATCTACCCCTTTAGCTAGTACACATAAAGAAGGAATTAAAATACTTTGGTTTAACTAAATATATGTCATGCTTACTAAAACTAATTATTTATTTAACTATAATATCTAATTATGACCACATGTTTGAATGGATCAATATCCTTTCCTATTTTATCTCACATGAAAAATGAATTAATAATATTGATTAATTCAAATATGTCCTCATAATTGTTGAACCTAATTGATTAATTAATTATAAAATCTAATTATGAGCACATATTTGAATGGGTCATTGTTATCTCCTATTTCCTCTCATTCAACTCCATCAAAAATGGAGGACTCAATCTTATCTTCAATTAGGACCATACCCTCAGATCATCTTGATCGTTGATCAAATTATTTGATTCTATATAAGAAACCTTCGATCTCTCATTTTAGAGGATGCACATGAAAAGTATCAAATTAATACTAATTTGATTACTCAAGTGCCTTGAATTTTAATTTTCTCTTTCTTTAATATGCTCATCATTTAGATTAAAATGCATTCATCTAGTCATTTCTTTTTATTATTCTTAGATTAATTTCAATTCCATTTAGATTAATCTTTGTATATTTTCATTTGAAAAACATCAAAAATGTAGATTATATTGAATTTTCATGCTTTCAAATCCTTCGTGCTAGTTTGGTCTGGTTACTAATCTCTCAATCCTGAGAGGGAATAGAAAAACCCCGTCTAGTTAGAAGATAATTGATCACTTTGTTCAGTCATACCAAATGGACAATCCCATGCTCATTTCAAGATGTTTCTAACATGTAAAATAATTTTGAAGTATATGTGGATTTAGAGGCCCATAATTAGGACTCACTTTTTTGGCACCCACTATGGGGTAGAAAAACCAATTTTATGGCCTCACTTTTTAATTATTTTTGAACATTCAGACTTTTTTTTTGTACAATTCAGCGAATTCTCTCGCGATAATATAAATCCTCATGCAAAGAAACTGAATCTTCGCATTTACCTCTATAATTTCTAGTGCAAAAATTTTTATGCTCGCACAAAGAAAGAAATTTCTCACATGGCACACATTATTTCCTCATGCAAAACCCTACAGAGTCTCGCATAAAATTCAACACCAGTAAAGGAAAACTTGCAATTTACAATTCTATTTTTTACAAATGTCTTTCATCTAACACTTGTTTGTGAAGCATTTGTTTGTGAATTTTGACTTTTCAAGTAGCTTAATAGAAGTTTGCAGATTGAATGTCAAAGACACTTTGATACAAACATACAAACTATACTAATGGTTTGAGTGTAGGATGTTCGTTCAAATATTCACTAGTCAAACAAAAAATTCAAACCTACTCAAATAATGTGTCTATTTCAATTCTTTCTTATACACATTGTTTAATAGGGCTTGTGAGATTTGTAGGGCTTTAGATAAATGAATAGTTGACTATGCTCTTTACTACTTGGAAGTGATGCCTAAGAGTAAATCAGAAACCTAGACGCCTTTGGAAGACAGTAACCAAGGGAGGCAAGAAAGTTGGTGGTTCTCCCAAGAAAATATTTTTATGAAGAGATGATGATTTCCTTTTAGAAAAATAAGAATCTTGGAAAAAGACACATTGGGATTGATAAACTAACTCAGTTATGAACATGTCCTATGTGTTTCGGTAAGGTGACTAAGTAGATGAGTATGCTCTTTACCCTTTGGAAAAATAAAAAACTTTGACCCTTTAATCCAAGCTACAATCTGAGTCAACGTTTAGAGGGCCTACGAGAGAAATCCAACCTCTGAGAATGACCCAAGTGAGCGCACACCTTTCACTAGTGATTCCAACTCACTCTAATAAAGAAGCTTTGGAGAGTGAAAGACTCCAAAGCCATGTTAATTTCTTCTTTTTCATTATGTATCAAATATCAAGAAGAGGTTATGTTTGTTGCACTAGGCACTACCACCCTATTTTTGCTAGTCAAGTGTGTTCACTTATAGATGTTTGCATGGGTTGTTGGCCTATGTAAGCACACAAAAATGGTCACCTTTACTATGTGCCCTAATTTCATAATTTATGTCAAGCTTGAACCAATATTTGCATCATCATTTCCTTTGATCAAATTAAATTATTTGAATTATTCAAATTATTTAATTAATCATTATTATTTTACATCAATTTCGTTGATTAAATTGGAATTCATTTATTTAATTATTTTAAATAAATGGTTTGATCATCTTGATTTTTGTATTATATAATTAAAGGAATTTTATCCCTTTTAATTAAATAAAACTCTTCCTCACTTAATTTTATGTGTAACAATTATTATTTTAAAAGAAATAATTAAATAACCGTCACACACTTTATTTTATAAGAAAAGTGATTATTTTACATTTAAATTAAATAAAAACACCCCTCATCTTATAATCTTTATGGAGTATTACACTCTACATCTCTTAATTAAATGCTAATTGCACATTCTCTTATGTGTGTTATACCCTTTCATTTAATTTTAATTTTCCCTCCAATTTAGGAATGCCTCTTTGGATTGATATACAAAGCAGACCTCTTCCTTAATTTTGACATAATGATTTCTTATGCTACAATTATTATAGATATTTTTGAAACTTTCTTAGAGATTGGAGATATCTTCCATGTTCATGATCATTTTGAATCTTCTATTCATTGGATGTACTTGCGAAGACCAAGACCAATGTTCATATGAGAGCCACCACTTCAAACCTTTGAAGGTCTTCGCATGTTGATGATAGGAAGCTATGATTCTTGAGATCTTGCATTTTCATGGTGTTATTTTGAAGGATTTTGAGTGTAGAGATTCATAGAGGTGTGTTTTCTATTTGTCCATATTTTTCACACACATTTTTTGGCACCCACCATGGGGCAACCCACCTTTACATCTTGGTTTTGAATTTTTTGGAGCTAACCCCTAGTGCAAATTTGCCTGGAGAAGAAACCTCTAGATTTTCAAATATTTGATCATATCTCCCAAACAGCTTGGATTTTTGGTCTGAATTTTCCTTTTTAGATTGGTTACATATCGGAGAAGCTTTGGTAAACAATTGAGAATTTTCTGAGGTATTTTTTAATTTTTATTTATTTTTCTTGAGTTTTCATAAAAATAATTTTGGCACAAATTAGAATTTTTTTGGAAATTTTTACATTTTTAGAAATTCCTAAAAATTATACAAGAGCTCCATTTTTTGTGTTTTAAACTTTAATGCAACATCATAGCTCATTTGGTTGATTTATGAAAATTAGTCCATTTTGGGGAAAAAGATCCCTAGGGCACAAATGAAAAGATCTTTTTAAAATTCTAATCTTTTTAGAAAGCTCTTAGTTTTATAATAGGGGTCTCTTTTCTGTATTTAGGGTTTTGGACCCAAATTCATTCCATATAGGTCCAATCTTATTAACTTGGTCAAAAATCAAAATTAAAAAAATGGGCATTTAATGATTAGCTTGTACTTATTTTCCACATGATTCAATGCATGATATGAGTTTCCATTTGGATTTTTTTTTGTTTATTATTGCTCCTAACAAATTATTTTCATATCTAACCCTAGGGTTTGCATAAGTTGAATATGCATTTCATATCTTGTTTGCTTGTTTGCTTGTTTGTTTGTCTTTCTTGTTGGAGAGTCTATGGCTTGCTTGCATGAAAAGCTCAACAAAAATAAAAATAAGGTAAAATCTACCAAGCGTGTTGCATGGATTACTAGGTTTAAAAAAAAAAATCTCTATAAAATTTGGTTTCCTTTCATTAAAAAAAAGCTCTCGCATATCTTACTTGAGTGATTTCTTGCTTTCATAGATCACATTTCAATTTCTACTCTAAAGGAAAGAAAGAACATAGATTTATTTTCTCACATATCTATTACACATAGTAATTAGTCCCTATGAACACTATTTTTGGTTCTTGAGAGAGTGGGGTTTAGGCTCTTCTTGACAATAGATCCCCCTGTAGGTAGGGAAGGAAGTGATATCATCTCATTGTCCCATTTGGTTTAGTGAGGTGATTTAAAATTAGCATGTCAATTAATCTACTTTCTATGTTTGGATGAGATGAAGAGGCTAGAGGAGTATGATTTTTTCCCTTTTAGGCACATTAGAAATTTGGAACCCTTGAATCTAAGCCAAGTCCCCATGTGGTTCATATTGTGAGTCTTCCTTGTTAGAGAGGATTAACTATAGTGGAAACTCCCTTTATTTGGTAAACTATGTGGACAAAATCTCAAGTAGTGTTAGCCACTTCTTTTGTGGAGCAACAACTGCTATATAAATGTCCTTGTGGAAGAATTTAAGAAATCTCCATGAGTGTGGTCTCCCATTGGGCTGTTAGAATTTCCTTAGCATCTTCGATTGATTAAATTCTCAAAATGTGTCAAAACCCTAGTGCACCAAGATTGGATTTTTACCACTTGAGATTATAAGAGTTGTAGAGTTGACCATTACTAAGAACCATAGTGCTACCAATTTTTTTTTCCTAGGAATATGCACATGATTAGAAAACATTTGGAGAACATACACAGTAGTGCTTCTAGGGATTAGATTCATACTAAGACACTATTCTTGTTCATATGCAAGTTTGCTTTGTCCCTTGCCCATTTCTTGTAAAAATTTTCTTGGATTCCCTAATTACTATTCTATGTGCCTAATTATTATTTATAAATATTAAATTAATCTTAGTTGGTTAAAAGAAAAATCAAAACTAAGTTCCCTAGATCCAACTTTCTAGTTTACTATCTTGCTGCCACCTTGCTTATTGTGAACCTATTTCCTAGTCAACATTCATCATTTGGAGAGTTCAATTCATTAATATGAATCTAGGGTAATCTTATTTTTTCATTCTTGAGTTGATTTGACCATTGTAGACCTAATCTTGAGCACCTAAACTTCTTGTCACTTTGGATCCTTGCATCATAGCTATCTTTTAGTTAGTAAATATTGTATTATCTTGTTGCCAATATCAAAACTTTCAAAGTAGAGATCTCTCTAGTGGAGAAGGTTTTCTTTGGGATTCTTTGATCTCATTCTTGGATTGTGGGTATTCACTTGTCTAAACATATCAATTTATCTCATTTTATTACATTTTTATATTGCATTACAACTCTTGGATATTTCCACAATTGTGAGATGTCTGGGCATATTGTGTTGACCAATCATGAGACCTCTATTGGATGATTGAGTTAACAAGAGTGATAGACAGTTACATTATTACACCTTATTAATTGGGCAAGTGATTACTTTACTACTCAAGAGTGATACCAATGCTTCTTGGAGTCTTCCTCTTTACTAGTGTTTTCCCTCTCATGATACTTATTACTAGGTTTCAATTGAGTCATGGTAAACAACTTCAAGTTTAATTTTGATCAATTACTCTTAGTTATAATTCATCAAAAATATAAAGGAAAAGAACCTATCTTTGATCGATCACCGAAGGGAGAAATATAAATTGAGTTTAATTCTCGTAGTCATCTTAGTGAATTGAACATACCTAGGGCCTCTTCACTTTTTGAGCAAGACATGATATTCACTTGAAACAAAGATAAAAGCATGGATAACATGATGAATGCTAGATTATTGAGGCAACATGGAGTTGAACCTTTGGGACCTCATAGAACTCATGAAATATCTATGGAACTACCTCAACAAATGATTTTGATAGAGATTTTCATAGAGAAAATCAAAACTACTCTCCATTTCTTACTCCTCGTAGATTGTCACCTACATCTTTTCACCCAATTGATGATAAAATAAAACAAGATGAATTGGAAAAGAGAGCATACTTGGAGAAACAAGAGAAACAAGTAGCATAACAAATCAATGAAATTTTGGCTAAATCTCAAGAATTTCTCAACAAAACTCCAAAAATCCCTAATGGTCAATTTAGTAAAGTGGGTAAGATGTATATGAAAGCACAAGATAGAGAAATCACCAAAAATATGGCTAAAGACATGGCTCAACAAATGGTTAATGATAACTTTTCTCAAAGAGGTAATGTTTCTCCACCTCCTAGATCACCTAGAGGTGATGAAGAGAGATGTCTTCCACAAGAAAAATATGCTTACATGGATGCATTCATACAATGTGGAGCAAAAAAGAAAGCTCATGAAATAGCCCATCAGATACTTAATGATATACTTTTTCTTGGTGGTGGTAGTGGTACTAGACATATGTCACCTTCACAATCTCCTAAGGAAAATAGGAGACAACCATCTCCTCCTCCTAGATATTAGCAAAGGAAAATTTCTTCTCCAAGGAATTCACAACAACATTCTCAATTTAGTACACATGGTTTTGATGTGGATTATGATTTTTAGAGAAAGACCCAAAATTTCACAAGTACATGTATCAATATATTCAGACTAATAAGGATAAATACTTCATGGATTTAATCAACAAAGGTGTTCAAGTAACTTATAATTTTGATGTGGGTAAGAACATCAAGAGATAAGATATTTCATTTCAAGAACAAACTGAGAAAAATATGAAGATGTTAATGGATAAACTTACACCTAAGAATATATTTTCTCTATATAGTGTGTGTACTATACATTTTGAGAGGAGTATTCTAGAGGTTGAATTCCCTAGGAAAACAAAATTTCCACGTTATGATAAGTACAATGGGAATGGAGGCCCTAGTGATCATGTGAGACATTTTAATGATTTAAGCTTGGAATTTTCTCATAAAGATGCTTATCTTATGAGATTGTTCCCTAGGAGTTTAAAGGACCAAGCTATGGAATGGTTCACTAAGATTACCAACCCCCCTGCCCCAACCCCCACTTAAGAATTTTAAGGAATTTGTTAAAAATTTATCCAAAAATTCTCTTACAATGTTCAAAAACCAATTTCTGTGTTGGATTTATACAACCTCAAACAAGATCAAGAAGAACCTTTCGTTACCTTTTTACAAAGATGGAAAAATGTATATTCTCGTTTTGTTAGAGAAATTCTAGAATAAGAGAAAATTGATATACTTGTGAGTAATTTGGTTTCTAAATTAGAAATAAAATTGGCAAATGGTGTTTGAGAATTGTCATAATATGGTAGAAACAACTTTTTGTATTAAGGATGTTTTGAGGAATCAAGGAATTATCAAGCATAATAGCAACAAGACTAAACACAACAATGGGAATAAGAATAGGAGTATGTGTTATAAAGGGAATCAACATGTGGTTTATGATGGTGTAGTTGATGCACCTAAGTCTAATGATCAATCAATTTACAAGTTATTAGATAGTGTTCATACTATGAAAATTTAAGCACCTTCTCAGCAAAATAATAGAGAAAATTTAAAAGATAATTCTAGATACAATTATAGAAATTCTCAAGAGAGAAGAACTTTTACAAATATTAGTAGACCTTATAAGGATGTTTTGAAAGATTTGGTTGATAGAAAGATATTAACTTTCATTGAGAATTGGAAATCAACTCCTATAAAGGGTCCATGTTGGGATAATAATGCCTATCATAAATATGATCAGAGCAAATCTGGTCATACTACGAAAAATTGCTAAAGGTTAAAACATGATATTAAAAATTTGATTGATAATAGAAAGTTAAAAATTGATGGTATTAGTCATGCTACTAATAGTAATCATCAAGATTATAAGGATCCATTGCCTATGTATAAAAAGGGTGAATCATCTAGGAATGACAAAGCTCAAGTGAATTATACTTATTCCAATTAAACTTATGTATATTCTAACTTAGAAAACATTTTCAATATGGTTGCAATTAAGGAAAATGATATGGATTTGAATCATCAACATAATCTTGCCTTGCATATTGAAGTCATGATTCACAAAACTCTTGTTAGATGTGTGTTGATAGATGGGGGTGTTAGGTTGAATATTTGTCCATTCAGGATACTTGAAAAGTTGGGATATTTAGAACAAGATATTGATACTAGACAAAAGCTTACTATTAGAGCTTATGATGGAAGTGAAAGATAGTATAAAGGATTGGTGTTTTTTCCTATTCAAATTGAGTTAGTTGAGAGAGATATTCTATTTCATGTGGTTGATACTAGTACCCTTTCTTATAAAATTTTATTGGGTAGACCATCAATACATGAAATGAAAGTTGTTCCTTACACATATCATCAATATGCTGCATTTCCATATAATGGGAATGAGATTTTTTTTTCAGGAGTTAATACTTTGGCTATCAATAATATTTTAGCAAAATCACATATACCTTTGGATAGAGTTTCAGATGAGACAGTTGTAGAATCCGTAGAGTGTGTGATAGAATCCAAGACACTTAACAATGAAATGAAGGGATGTGAGGTTGTTTCTTCAAAAAAATTAGATGAGATATACCAATTTCAAACTTTATGAAGATGAAATTAAATATCTTGGCATAGGAAAGGGAGAATATAGGATGGATTCTATCGGTACTCTTCTAGTTTCACCTCATTCCTATGAGTTACCATTACATGAGATGAAACCTTCTTCTTCTACTAAGACTAAGTGTGACACTTTGGTTGAACCTCTACTTCCTATGGAAGAAGAGGAAGAAGAAATTGTTGTTAGAAATTGCATTTACAAAGAAGAAAATGATGATGCACCCATCTTTGATATTTATGATGATGATGAGGAAGAGTATTGTTGGAAATATAAGAGGAGTAATTGAGAGGGGAGGGTCAATCCGTTACAACAAAAATATAACCTAGATCCTTTAGATGTCAAAATAAATCAAAACTTAGTGTAAACAAAACTCTGATGTAACTTGGAAAATACATAGGCACTCAGTTTACACTAACAAATGTTGAAGCTTGGTAAACATTGAAATAACTAAACAAATACATATCATGGAAATATTAAGATATTATCTATGATTGATCTTACTTTAACTTACTTGCAAACATATAAAATAAATAGCGTGAACACAACTGACACAAAGTTTTAACATGGAAACCCAATTTGGGAAAAACCACCAATTGTAACTAGATATTGGTTTTCACTCTTCTGAAGTGAGAGTTTTTAGGAGTCAACCCTATTAAAGGTTACAAAACACACTATTAGGTGTGAACTTGTTAGAGGATTCGATCACCCTATTAAGAGTGGCCTTGTTAGAGGTATTTAGATAATTCAATAGAAATGCCACCTTGTTAGAGGATTTACAAATAGCTCTTAAGCCAACTCTATTAAGAGATTTAGATCACTGCTACAATGGTTAGAGAGTAATAATGGGATAACCTAATTTTTGATGCAACTGAATTGCCGATTATAGTTCTCAATTTTGGCTTGTATACTTGATCCTTCCTGATCAAATGTATATTTTCATCTCAATAAGGATATCCTTCTTATCCTTCTAATTCACTTCCCCTAAGCATCATCAAATCTTCAATTATGTTCCACACATTCAATCCTCAACTTTATCTTATACTTATATCTTACACATTATCAAGTCAACTTGAATATAACTTAGAATAATTAATATTCATCTCCTCAATCAGCTAGAACCAACAAACAAAACTATTTAACTTAATATGCCAAAACAAGAAAATCTTTTGTTAGCTGACCCTACTTGGTAGATATTAACTTAGAAGTGATTTTCCCATGTTAACCAAGTGAACTCAGTTAGGATTGCATATTCAAAAAATTTCTTTGGTAACCAAGTGAACTCAGCTAACACTCAACTTATGCAAATTTTAATTTATTTCATGAGTGAATTTGATAGGCACTGTCTTCTGAACTATGAAAACTCTAGAATGCTTGGTAGACACATGAAACTATCTTCAATGCTCGAGCGAGCTTGGCATACAGTAAATAGTAATGATATGACATTGAGTGTAACATCAAAGACAATACACAATTAATCAAGTATTTCCAACAATCTCCCTCTTTCGCATTGATAGCAACACAATGTGTCATAATACAATAAAAAATTTAGAGCAAGAATAAAGTAAGGAACATATCCTTAGTTTCATTTTGATTCTCATCCATGAGAACTCAACTCCCTCTATCAGTGTGAACTCCCTCTGCCTTTAGTTTCTCCATATGTTAGCGAAAATCCACCTTCAACATCTTCTTCTAATAGAAAACTATGCCTTTGATATCAGACCAAGTTCATTTTCCTTCTTGGACATTGCTTTCTCTTTATCCTTTTAAAAATTTCTATGAGATGTGATAATAAACTTTGACCTCTTTGATATCTCATGCCAAAGACAATATTTAGTGAATATCAATGTACCTTATGTACTGATTCATTTGCAATGTGTCTTTATCAATATTGCATCAACTAATTGATCTTCAACATACTCTAGTTGATGCATTACTAAAATTCTTCTAGTGAGCTTCAAATAGGGAAACTACCCCTAACTTGCCTCTTAGATACATAAATGCATCCTTAGTTAATGGCTTAGTAAATATATATGCAATTTTCTCTTTAATATTCACATATTCCAATCTTACCTCTTTATCTTGTACCAATTCTCTCAAAAAATGATATTTTATAGCTATGTGTTTTGTTTTAGTATGTATCACTAGATTCTTTGATATATTAATTGTAATGGTGTTATCATAGTATATAAGCACTAGATCCTTGATCTCTATCTTCATACCTGCCAATAGTTTCTTGAACCAAACAATATTACAACAATTAATTGTTTCTCACACATATTCTTTCTCTTCTGTGGATTGATAAATACAATTTTGTTTCTTGCTTGTCTAAGACACTAGTCTTTTACCAAGAAATAATTCTCCACTGTTGTCACTTAGGTTTGCACCCTTGTCCAAAGCCTATGCATGAGGACAACTTAGTGAAAAATGGAAACAGCCTCCAAGCTGTGGGACTTGAACTGTGAGGTTGAGTCTTCGAAGAAAGCCGGCTTCCTCTTACTATCGAGATGCACCTAACTACTCTTGCAGAGGAAAAGGGAGAAGGAGAGCATGAAAGCAAATCTACCTAATCTAATATAAAGAGGTGATGCACCAAAATAGAGTGTTCAGACTAATCTCTGCCCATATATGCACTATTGAACTAGAATGAAACTAAGGATATACACATTCAGACTTGCTTTAATCTAATAATCACATGTAGATCAGAAAAATAGAATGAATGACACAAGGAAAGAGAAGATTCACTTATATATCATTCAGAGGCCAGAAGAGATACAGTCATGCAGATTACAAACTTCCACAAAACAATGGTGAAGGCAAAGAGTTCTTGCACTTTCACACCAATGACTAAAGAAGATAAGGTAGAATATCATTTAGTTGAGAGGCAAAGGGAATTTTTACACTAAAATTGCAGAGCAATAGTAGAGAAAAGATAGAGAAGGATCGACCTTTAAAAAATTTACAAAAATTGCCTTTATAGTTTAGGCATAACTAAGATTTTCCCTCCAAAACTATCCTGCAACCACCGCCATCAAGTCTTGCAGGGAACAATCATGGGGATCTGGAGAAAATCTAATCTAAGTATAGCTATAGGTACCATGAAATCAGACTGTTAACTAAAATAGGGCCTTGAGAAGATAGAGGCGATGCCATTGATTGTCCTAATCAGGTAGATGGATCAACTAGGGGATGATAGAGTGCTTTTCCTTGTTCCGCATTCACTTCTGGTGGTTGGAAATGATCATGAAGATTAGATTCATGCAAAACCTTGATTTCTTATCATTCTTGGTGCGTGAATCAGCAGGATCAACAAGTCAACCTATCTTTGGCACTAGAATGAGCCATGTGGACCAACAGTCTTTTATCTTTTTGCCACCCTACAAGGTCTTCCGAGTTTGACCATGTCTTTCTTTACTAACTGTGCCAACTTGCAAACCTTGACTGTGATAGCTTACAACATAACTACCAGCCCTTAACTATCAACCTTGGTGGGCCCACAAAGACATGTGTCATCTGGGCACTATGTCACTATGGATATCCTCCAAACGCTTTCCCATATCGAGATAATGCCATCCGTGGACCAGATCACATTGGATGGCAAGGACTCATTAAGCACCTAGCTGTGAGGAGGGCAGGTGAATGACATCATTTAGGACATGTTCCCTCCACCCACTTCCCTACATTTTTTTAATTTCCTTGCACTTCCATAATGCAGGAAAGCGTTAATCGTTGATCTCCACAAGATCAATGATCGAGAAACTCCTTTTGTAACTGCACCTATTCCTACCTCAGACCCATCACACATGGTGGCACCTCAGTAATCCATACCATGCCTGGCAACACATGGCGTCCCACAGAGAAACTGGGCCTGCAAAAATGCATGGTGGCTACCTGCTTTACTACATTTTTTAACTTCCTCGTATCTTGATAATGCGAGAAAGCACCAGCCTTTGATCTACCTACATTAGATGGTGATCATAACTTGTACTTTTTAAACCTCTAAGAATATCTGCTGTGACATCACCTGGATGTGTGTCAACAATCCACTTTTCCGCTTTGTCAGAAGGTCTGAAAAAGCTCAAAATGCGAGGAAGTGGGCACCAACTGATCTGCCAGCTCAACCACCACCTGTTCATCTTGTAGCCCATAAGATGAAAATAGAACCACATGCCACGTGTCACAAAAAGGCTTTCCCACATTATTTAAAGATCGTGCATTTTGATAATGCGCGGAAGCGGGGAACCATAGATCAGATCACATTGGACAGCAAGCAAGATGGATCTGACTTTATCAATGTACCAACCAATAGAGATTGGCCATGTGTCAACTCATCTAACAAATCCTTGTTGATGTTTGATGGGGCATGCTTGGGACCCACAAACTTTTTGATGTCGCTGATGTATCATTTTCTATCTGGGCGTTATGTTGCTAACAACGAGGAAAACCAATTTTTCGATAGCACCATAGCACCCTCTGGTGCTGAAACTTGCCATTGAAACCCGACAAATACCCCACGTGATGTCATGTTGTCCACATGTCAGAAAGGGTCATTCTCACATTTTTTAACTTCCTCGTATCTTTATAATGCAAGAATGTGATGATCATCGATTTGGGAAGATCTGAAGGCAAGGAAAGTTGCACGTCGGTGAGGCAAAACATTAAAATACCTTGGGCATCAAAATATCACAAATTTGGTGGGTAGCCATTATATGGGGCAACATTCAAAATTCAAACTCTTGGCAGGGGGGGGGCAAAAATGGGTAACATCTACCACTGGTGCTCTTTCTATCATCAGAACTTCCTACCCAATTAACATCTGTGAATGCTTTCAAATCCAAATTACTTCCTTTTTTATACATAAACCATATTCTAATACCTTTTAGATGCCTCATTATTCTTTTGATTTCCATCATGTGATTTTCATTTTGATTTGCTGAGAATCTTGCCACCATATCTACTGCTAATGCAATATCAAGCCTTGTTTGTACTACATATTGCAAATTTTCAATCAGTAAGCTATATATGTTCTGACCTACCTCCTTGGAATTTTCATTTTTGGAAAGCTTATGTCTAGTAGATATAGGAGTTCCAACCATTCTTGAATCTTCCATTCCAAATTTATTTAGTATCTCCTTGATATATTTGGATTGAGTAATGTAGATACCATCTTTCTTCTGCTAGATCTGCAATCCAACATTGAATTTTATCTCTCCAAACATAGATATCTCAAATTATTTACTCATTTCTTCCAAAAATGTCTTGCACAAGTCATCATTTCCTATAAATAAAGTGTCATCCACGAATATTTTTACCAACACTATCTTCTTGTCTAGTCCTTCTTTGATATACAGATTGTTGTTATCATTTGTTTTTTGAAAAACCAATCTTTATCATGCAGTTATGAGTCTTTCATACCAACATCTAGGAGCTTTCTTGAGACTATACAATACTTTGTGTTATTTTCAAACGATATCTCTTTTGCTGGGATCTATAAAACCTTTAGGTTATTCTATGTAGACTTCCTCATCAAGAATTCAATTCAAGAATACATATTTTATATCTATTTGACAAACTTTGAATTCTCTGTGAGCTGCATATGATAGTAAAGTTCTAACACCTTCTAATCTTGTGATAGGAGAAAAAGTTTCACCATAATCAATACCTATTTGTTTCTAGAAACTTCTCCATCTTCATTTAGCTTTTTTTGAATACCCACTTTGTGTCAATTACATTTTTATCCTTGGGTCTAGGAATAAGACTCCAAGTTTTATTCTGCTCTATCCATTCTATTTCCTCATTCATTGCTTCAATCCAACTTTCATTATCCAAAGCATCTTTAACATTTCTAGGTTCAAATTTAGCAAGAAAACATGTACCTTTCAATTTGTTTCTTGTCATGGTTCCATTTGACTTGTCTCCCATGATCTGATCAGGTGCATGATGTAATCCAAAATATCTTGCTAACATAGG
This sequence comes from Cupressus sempervirens, assembly GCA_028749045.1. Classification (NCBI taxonomy): domain Eukaryota; kingdom Viridiplantae; phylum Streptophyta; class Pinopsida; order Cupressales; family Cupressaceae; genus Cupressus; species Cupressus sempervirens. The sequence continues at coordinate 276,455,133 of CM053783.1, forward strand.
TACTTTGGATTTGGAGTTTGTTTCATTGACCTCTTTATGATCTTTTATATTAAGCTTAGGTACCACTATCTATGACTTAGGTCTATCAAACTCAGATTTCTCTAGGAACAACTTGGTAGCTTCTGATGGTGACTTGGGTCCTTCAAACTATGACTCAGGTTGCATGGGTTGTAACTTAGTAGCCTTTGGAGATTTTGGGGACTTGAGAGGTAAATCTTTTTAACTTCTAGATATATTTGGTAATGTATCAGGTTCATAGTAAAAAAATATTCTATAATCCTTAGGTTTTTTATTGCTTTCTTCTTCACTATTTTATGTAAACTCATCAATTCTCACGTGTGCACTTTCTATGATTTTATGAGTAGAAAAGTTCAAAAATTTGTATGCTTTACTTCTGTAGGAGTATATTAGGAATATGTCTTCATCACCTTTGAAATCAAATTTACCTTTCTTAGATTCTTTCAAGATATAAAATTTGCTAAAAAATACTTTTAAATAACTTACACTAGGTTTTTGCACTACAATATTGATTGCTTCCTTTTAGTATTTGAGGCTTTCTTCACCTATACTATATTCAAGGTATGCACTATAGTATTGATTGCTTCCTTTTAGCATTTGATTGCACCATTATTTTCTATCATCAATGTTTTTGTAGAATCCATGATGGATCTATTCCTTCTTTCAGCTATAACATTCTACTAAGGTGTACTAGGGGCTAATACTTGTCTCTTAATTCCTCTTTCAATGCATAATTAATTGAACTCATTGGAAATGAATTCACCACCTCTATTTGATCTCAAATATTTCAAATTATTTCTAGTTTCTTTCTCTACTCTTGCCAGATACCACTTAAATTTTTTAAAAGCTTCATATTTTTCTTTTAGAGACATTATAGTCATCATTTTAGAATAATCATCAACAAAAAGAATGAAAAAATTATCTCCACTATAACTCTGTATTCCAATAGGTCAACAAAAGTCTATATGTACAAGTGCTAAGACTTATTCATAATCATAGTTTTTCTTTTGAAACTAGTTTTTTCCATCATACCAATTTGACAATTTTTGCATAGACCCACATCAGAATTCCTCAAGCTAGGAATACCTCTTGCTCTTCTATTTTTTCTTATCTTATACTTGAGAAATAAAATATGAACTTTCATTGAGATCTAGATAGAATGGATTACATTTTGTTTGTCTGTTAGATCCAACTAGATTTCCTTTCATCCAATAGTTTGGCCTTCCCATTCATGAATTCTACCTTGAATTCAATGTTGTTCAACTATGCCACACTCATTAGATTATTCTTTAGTCATTCAAACCAATAATCATTGTCACATATAAGTTCATTGGTTGATGAGATACACCATTTTCCCTTTATGTAACAAGGTTCATTGTTTCCAAATCTCACAGTACCACCATCATAATGTTCCATGTGTTCAAAATTTGTTTGGTCTCCATTCATATGATGTGAGTAGCCACTATCAATAATCCATGTATCATTTTTTCCATCATGAGAGATAACTGTCATTTTGTCTCCTTCATCATCAGATTCATCTTTTATAGAAATATACCATTTCATCTTCACTGTTATCAGAATCTTTAGCCATAAAACAAGATTTCTTACCTTTTTCCTTGTAGTCCTTGCACTTTTTGAATTCTTTCTTTCCATTGAACTTATTTCTTTTCTTTTCATCTTTGTCTTCTTTATTTGGGCACCTTGCAGCAATGTGACCAACTTCTTCACAAGAAAAGTAGATTAGAGGAATCTTACCTTTGTACTTCCCTCTGCCTTTGGAATATTTCCTTGCAAGTAGGGCTTCAACAACCTCAAGATCATTGTCTAAACTATTTTCCTCTTCTTCAATTTTTGATTGATTGGATTTTGATTTCTTACCCTTTTTCTTGAGTGAAAGCTTGGCTTCAAATGTAGATTCAATACCATTGGAACTAGGAGCATAGTTATCCTAGTTATCCAACTCAAAATTTGTCAATCTTCCAACTATAGCATAAAAATTTATATTTCTATTTGGATCACATTTCATTTCTTGAATAGTAGACACTCGAATTGCATAGATAGGAAGAAGAGTTTTGAGTATCTTTCTTATAATTTTTTTGTCATCAATGTGTCCTCTAGATGCTTTGATTGTGCTCACACTTGCTTTAATTTGCTCAACATATTTTTGTAATGTTTTCATCTTCTCTCATCTTCATCTAATCAAATTGTCCTCTAAGACTTTTGGCTTTAGCTCTTCTTACATTATCATGTCCTCGATAGATGGCTTTCAGTCTAATCCACATATCATAATGTACAGTGCAACTTTTGATTTCATCAAATTCAACATAATTAATATATTTACAAATTGGATCACTAATAGTTACCAAATGTAACCTCATAAGTCCTTGCCATGCTACAAAGTTGTCTCAGTTCAACTTGGGAATCTCTCTTCTCTAAGACATCCTAATCTTTAGCTTAGGTCCTTGAAACCTTCTCTACAGGCACCAAAAGCTCTAATACCAATTGTTGGAAATATAAAATGAGTAACTAAGAGGGAAAGGGTAAATCAGTTACCACAAAAATATAACCTAGATCTATTATATGTCAATATAAATCAAAACACAATGTAAATAGAACTCTGGTTTAACTTAGCAAATACATAGGCACTCAGTTTACACTAACAAATGTTGAAGCTCAGTAAACACTGAAAAATTTGGCAAATAATTATCATAAAAATATTAAGATATTATCTATAATTGATCTTACTTTAACTTAGTTGTAAACACATAAAAGAAATAGCATGAACATAATTGACACCGAGTTTCAACATGGAAACCCAATTTGAGAAAAACCACCAATTGCAACAAGTTACTTATTTTCACTCTTCTGAAGTGAGCCATGTTAGGAGCCAACCTTGTTAAGGGTTACAAAACACACTATTAGGTGTGACCCTATTAGAGGTCTTTAAACAATTCAAAATAAATGCCACCTTGTTTTAGAAATAGTTGCTAAGCCAACTTTGTTAAGAGATTTAGATTATTGGTACAATGGTTAGAGACTAACAATGAGATGACCTAATTTTTGATGCAACTAAATTACTAATCACAGATCTCAATTCTGGGTTGTATACTTGATCCTTCCTAATTGAATGTATCTTTGCATCTCGACAAGGATATTATTCTTATCCTTCTAATTCACTTCCTCTAAGCATCATCAAATCTTCAATTATGTTCCACACATTCAATCCTCAACTTGACATTATATTTATATCTTACACATTGTCAAGTCAGCTTGAATATAACTTATAATAATTAATATTCATCTCCTCATTTGACTCGAACTAGAAAAAAAAACTATTTAACTTAATATGCCAAAACAAGAAAATCTTTTGTTAGCCGACCTTAAAGGTAGACACTAACTTAGAAGTGAATTTTCTATGTTAACCAGGCGAACTTAGTTAACACTGCATATTCACAAAGTTCCTTTGGTAACCAAGTGAGCTCTGTTAACATTGGTTCCATCCAACATTTCCTTCATTAACTAAGTGAGCTTCGTTAACACTCAACATCTATAAACTTTACTTTGTCACTTGAGTGAATTCAGTAGACATTGTCTTCTAAACTAGGCAAACTCTAGAATGCTTAGTAGACACGAAAAACTATCTTCAATGCCCGAGTGAGCTTGGCACACATTGACTGGTAATGATATGACACTTTGTCAAACATCAAAGACAATACATAATTGGGTATGTGCAGGATAATGGTGTGCCAAAAAGTGGCAATGTGAAAAAAATAGAGTTTGAAGATGTCTAAAAGTGCTTCAAAATTTGCTTTAACTTTTTTTCACCTATCTAGGTACCAAACCTAGAAGGTAAGGCCAAGCCTTATCGGATATCTAATAATTAGCATAATAATATTATAACAATATAATAATTATAATTATTATACTATAATATATTATTATTATTATATTATTATAATAGTATAATATTATTTAATATTATATAATATAATATTTAATATTATAATATATAGTAATTTAATATAATATATATATATATAATATAATATAATATAATATTTAATAAAAAAGTATAATATATTATAAATTATAATAATATTATATAATAATATTATTATATCATAATAATATAATATAGTATTTTATATTATAATATATATATAATATAATATAATATAATATAAAATATAATATAATGTAATATATTATATATAAAATATAATATAATAATAAAAATGTAAGATATTATATGTTATAATTAACATATAATATTGTAGGCATATCAGATATCTGATACCTATGCATAACATAAAATAAAAACACAGACCCATGGGCCCTCTTATTACGTTAATTTGGGGCCAGTATTACAAGAGCGATCAGATTTATGATTCAAGATTGGATATCAGATATTAATGCAAGTTTTTATTTCCCAACTCATTTTTAACCTAAATTCAATATATTGTAGGATGATTTTGTTTGTTTTAGTTGAATCTAGGGTTTTTTTGAAAAAAATGGTTCAAATTAAGGTTTTTTAAAAATATATATTACGTTTTGCAATTCAATAGGAATGGTTGATCAGAATGATGACACTGAGGCAAGGAATAATATTCCTTGTAACCCCCCACCAAATGATCCTCTACCCCCTTAAAACCCTCCTATGAAAATCTCATTAAGTTGAGAGGTTTGCATAGAACATATAATAATGTACCCGCATTTGCTCCTATGTTATCCGCATTAAATACCATAGTGGATAACATTGAAACCCTTACGAACCAACAAAATGCCACTCTTCATTGGTGTGATGAGATGCATGAGATGTTTGATGATGGTTTGGATTATGATGAGGTTGCGGCCCTCAACATAACCAAAGACAATTTGGCTAGCCTTTTTGCGAACCCGAAAATGGGCTTACTAGTTGACCCAAAAAAATCCAAACTATCAATTAAATGGTGCACAAATGGCGCCATACATGCAAACTTTGGGATCATTGGTGGATGGTCTTTGATACCCCTCTACATGGAAATTTAGACATACCATTTTATTTCCTTAGAAAATTATATGTAGAATTTGTGTTGAAACTTAAAGTGAACTATTGGAGCATGAAGCCCAACATGGGCCTAGGACTAGGAGCTCCTCAGGATAGACCCTCTTCCTAGTGGAAGAAAGCTGGCACTTTTGTCCCCCCCACTAATATCTCCCCCCATCCTTGAGTGCAACATCCATATATTATGACAGAGGCTAGCTCTCAGACCATCAGAGCCATTCATAGGCTGAGTAGCCTAATGATATCTCCGGCTAGGTTAGTCCTACCTCCTCATGTTGATGATGCTAGTGCTAGTTCATCATTGGCTAGCTCATCACATGTTTGTGTGCCTCACACTTGCATTACATGCAAGAATATTTTCCTAGGTCCCATAGGTGATCTTATTGAGTATCATTTTGTATTAGATGAGGATACACCAGACACATGCATAGAGGCTACAAACCCTAATGCGAGAGAGGAGGGGAATGTAGAGGCAGGGACTCCTTCAGTGTCGGTATGTGTCTATATATATTTTGTATGACATGTGATTTAAAGTTATTTTTTATAACAGAGTAATTTTAATTTTTAAGCCATATTGACTTTTATATGTATGTGATCTTCATTCATGTTTAGTTGATGACCAAGGAGGAGCTCAGACAGATTGATGATGCCATGCTCTTGGCCATTTCATTTGGCCTTGAGACATCTAGGGTACATTATGTTGCATTCGAATTTTTTTTTCTATTTGATATTTAGCATATATGGTTGCTAATATTTCTTTTATCTTGTAGGTACCACTTTTCCCAAGGGATCAAAGTGCGAGGGGTGAGCTAGCACACATTGACAAAGGAAAGATAATTAGGTGCTTTCTATTTGATTAAATATCGATGCATTCTTGTAAAATGTTTGTGGTAATACCATTTAATTACATTCTTTATTGTATATAGGGCGTGGCTACTAGCAATGAGCCTATACAAATTTTGCACCGTAGACCATCAGGGATTTCCATTTGCACTGAGAGCCCCATTGTATGTATAAGTATCATTTTTTTTATTATCCTTATCTTCATAAATAAATTCAAAACTAATTTCTATGATATTAACAACTACTATTTTGTATCTCATAGGAGACTCCTAGTGCACTGTTGGTAAACAGATTGTTCTTCTTCTAATTCTCCTTTTTAATTTGCCCAATTTTTAATGAAGAACAACTTTACACAACTTTTGGGAAACTATTTATGAGAATAACTAGTTTCCCTCTAAATTAAGGTGTAGCTCCCTATGTGAATAATGTTCAAGGAATTATGTTTGTTCCTACAATCTAACATGGGGTATGCTCTTAACTCAAGAGCAAAAGAGGCAAATCGAATGAAACCTAAATAGGACTTAATCTAGGCAAAGAAATACTTACTAATCTACGAACCAAGTTATAGAATCCACAAATCTTATGAATTTATAACCCAGAAACTAGCTATCCTACAACAAACACTTAATAGAAAAATAAATGAGATGATTAAAGACTTCTAATGAATCTTTCTCTGAATACCCCAAAGCACTTCTTACTGTGGTTAATTCATATCCTCATGAAAAAAGAATAAAACATCTTTTCTCTCCTTCTGTAATTCGGATTTTAAAAGAAAGAAACACAGAAGTGACAATTCCTAACTAAATGGAACAGAAAATCATTAACATAAAATCCTCTTTATTGGCTCTGCAATATCAAGTCTAATACATCAACCATTTTGCCGACCCTCTACATACAATGAAATGAAAAATCTAAACTAAAATGCCCTCCCCTTCCCTTCAGCTCTCTGACTATATTTCGAAAAAAAAAAGAACCCCCCTTTTCATCAAAAAAGATCACCAATAAATAGCTTTCTCTGACCTTTTAGTTTCCTTCTGCCTTTTTGGAATCAATCTTATCATCAAATATTTACTTCCTTTTTATTTCTACTGATTCATATTCCTATCTCCAATGAATGTGGATGATATTCTTCATGTAAGAAGGAAACTTTAAATTTGACACACAATCAAATATTGATTGGAAGCCAATTAGACGCTGTATGCTTTTCTCATCTAATACTCTATTTAGACTCTTTATCTTCTCAAATGTTAATTGTCATAGTACGGTGGCCACCATTGATACCATGGACAACACCAATCCCACACCAACTCTCTGCAAATGTGAAATGGCCATTGTTTTTCCAGTTAAACAGCAGAGCAGAGGCACGAAGGCTTGATCATAGATGGGAATGAGAATCATCATGCTTATTACTAGAATTATAGGCAAAGAAGTCAGTGGTATTGTGAAGCCTTTAATGGTGGTATTCATGGTTGTGGCTTGTCTTACTGAGAATGTCTGCAGATGTACAATGCAGCAATTCATCAGTATTGTGCTTGCAAATATGGGCATTATTCTCATCATTATCTTCACTTCTTCCACCTGATTCACCATGCACAGCTGCCACGCCATCTACTATAAACCCATATCCGTAGACCCCTTAATAAGCATAAGATAGGTTGGCAATATAGATGTCCTTAATTTGCATATACTCCAATTCGTATTGTGTGAGCCATTGATGACATAAAGATCTTTCTAATCATCATTTATATTGTAATACACTTTGGCATAGTCATCAAGACAAGAATCATATCCATCAACTGTCCTCCTCAACATCTTGTTAGTTGAATGCTTTAACTAGTTCTCCCCATGTTTTGTATTTCTTGCTCTATTTTTTTGAATGCATTTGGGAGTACACAGACTATACATGCCTATCTCATTGTATTGAGAAAAAACTTCATTAACTACATTTGTACAAATTTTGTTATCCCAACTTGCTAAAAGACGAACTAGGGAGTGCTTTGATTATTATGAATGGCATCTCCATACTTAGACTAACCAATGCTACTGCTACACTCTCCATATCAACGAGAGTGCAATTAAATTCTTCATGAAGAAATTTTTGTAGGCAACATTAGTAGCAAGAATGTTGTCACTGCATCCTCTTTCTACTTTCACAATCTTTGGTGTGGTGGGTGAGGATGTTGTAGAGTTGATGCATGACTCTAGTGTTACATTCTCCAGTTGATCTACAAGATTATAATAGGCTTGAGATACATTAACCCAAAATGCATGCTTTCTAACCTCTGGAATGCCATTCTTGGGGAAAATCTAATCTGGGTTAAACCAAACATTATTAAGTAGATTATCACAGCCTTTTTTTGTACTATAGTCAACAACATGAAGATACCCAATATCACGAGTGTAGTCTCCATTTGATTCCTAGGCAAGCTCATCGTCCTCCCCTTGGCCATAGGTCTTCTCAATGAAACTACCAATTCCATAGCCTAGTGTGAGCCCATTGGTGAGGAATAGTAACATCACCAGTATGATAGTCAGAATTTACACTTCCAGTAGTTCCATAGTGCACAACTCTTTTTATGTTGAAGAAACTCAAGAGAAGCTAAGTGGTCATTGCTACATTCATCATTGCCAACCCTATCATGACCACAATGACCTTATGAGTTTGTGGCTTTATCCTGTCATGCATTTGTTGGCCTTTTGTATGACCACTCCATGTATGAACCTACTGCTTGGGAATATAGCAGTGATCATTTGTAGCCTTCACATCTTTTGGAGAAGCAACCCATGACCTGCCCTAATAGTCTCCCTCCTCCTTTCCATAGACATGGTCTTGTCTACGAATACCTCTTTCTTAGCAAGAAATCTTTAATACTGAATTGATGCAATGAATTTTGGATTGGGGCATATGAATTTTCACATCTGCACTAGAACTTTGATCTTCATCTTTCATAGAAACATTGTTAAGAAAACTAGAAACAATTTTGGGGAAATCTTTTACGGGGGGAAACTTTAAAAGTTTTTAAAATGGTGTATTGAAAGTGCACCTACATGCACATGAGGTCTGACGGGAGAGTTATGTAGATTTGATGACACGACCACTCTCTCCTGTGGAGGAGCCTACAATAGTAAGTTGTAGTTTGAATTCATGATTAAATATGTTATAAATTTAGCATGCTATGAATTATAATGTTATAGTTGAAATTGTAGATTCATCTGACAAATGTATTTGAACATATTCAACCCATAATCAGAGAGGTACAAGAATTTCTAAGGGCATATGAGAGGACTCCTAATTGGCATAGGAGGTCGACGAGAGAGGTATTTATTATAAAATTTTGATAGTATAAATCTTCATTACAAAAAATATCATTATGCATTTGAGTAGTTCAATGTTAGATATAAAGAATCATATAAATTTAGTAGTCTAACTTTGGGTTTTCCTTTTTTTTTTATGTAGGAAGCATTTGATCCACCTAGTGCAGCGAAGAGGCTACATTTTGAGATGGCATATGCCACATTGTATACATAAACATTGATATTATACACATTCTAATGGCATTATCAACCACATTTTGTATATGGATCTATGTATTTTGATATATATTTGAGTACTTTGTCTATGGATACATGATCTTTGATATATATTTTTGTAAAATTTTGTCTATGGATACATGTATTTTGATATATATATTTTTCATTTATGTGCACAATGATATACATATTAATTTAGTATCTAGTATTGTTCAATTTATCGTGGATCATGTGTATTGTTCATATTTATGGAATATCATTAATTTTGATTATGTTTGTTATATTTGATTCAAATGCAATAATTTTTTAATAACATTTTGACAACCTTTATTATCAAATTTGGATGTATAATTTGAAGTGCTATCATGACATAAACACACTTGTTAACCTCCTACACAAGGTTTAGATAACCCCAAATCTGATTTTAAACTCCACCTTCAACCTTGAAACTAACTCTTGGCTTAAAATATAATCTCAACATAGTTAAGGACTCCACTCCTCAACCATGTATTCTATTCTCAACCACCAAGTCATTCATAGATTCATAATCTTTGATAACTAGCACTTCACTTTGTTACTATCCCCATACTACAACTTTTCAATTTCAACATAACTTCAAAATATCTCAACTTAAGAGACTTGATTGGATAGTTCATCAATAGCCCTCATGAGCTATAAGTTATTTTAGGCCTTAGTATCACTATCCTATAGCATTCAATGGTTCATTGATAGCCCTCACAAGCTCCGAGTTATGACCCTTAGAATATCGACCTCGAAATGCACTTAGAGCACCTTGGAGACTCCTCGATATGGGGTGGCCGCGAATAATGGATGGTCTCTGAAGCTAGAAAAAGGGTATCTCTAAGGTTCACCCACCCACCTAGAGCTAATCGTGTCGACGATTCAATGCCAAGATCAGCAGTTTCAAAGTTACATTGTAGCACACCTATGAACTGAGGCACACTGCAAGTTTTGGCATCAAGTGAGATCATTGTGCTGAATCCAAATAGAATGTGATATCTCTAAAATTAGATAGGTTATTTTAGGTCTCAGCATCACCGTCTTGTAGCATTTGATAGTTCATCTATAGCCCTCATGAACTATGAGTTATGCCCTCAAAAGATCGACCTCAAAACACACTTAGAGCACCTTGGACACTCGGTACAGGGTGGCCACAAATGATGGATGGTCTCTGTGGCTAGAACAAGGGTGTGAATAGGATTCACCCACCCACCTAGAGATAATGGAACTAATTATTCAATTCCAAGATCAGCGGTTTCAAAGTTATGCTATGGTGCACCTATGAACTGAGGCACACTGCGAGTTTTGGCATCGAGCGAGATCACTATGCCGAATCCAAATAGAATGTGATCTCTAAAAAATGAGATAGGTTATTTTAGGCCTCATCATCACTATCATGTATCATTTGACATTTCATTGATAGTCCTCACGAGCTCTGAGTTATGACCCTCAGAAGATCGACCTCAAAACGCACTTAGAGCACCTTGGAGACTCCTTGGTATAGGGTGGTCGCGGATGATGGATGGTCTCTATGGCTAGAAAAATGGTATTACTAGGGCTCACCTACACACCTAGAGCTAATGACACTAATGATTTAATGCCAAGATCAATGGTTTCAAAGTTACGATGTGGTGCACCTATGAACTGAGGCACACTATGAGTTTTGGCATCGAGCGAGATCACTGTGCCAAATCCAAATGGAATGTGATCTCTCAAAAATGAGATAGGTTATTTTAGGTTTCAGCATCACCGTCCTATAGCATTTGATAGTTCATCAATAGCCCTCACGAGCTCTAAGTTATGACCCTTGAAAGATCATCCTCGAAACACACTTAGAGCACCTTGGTGACTCCTTGGTACAATGGAAACCTCACACCATAAAAAATAATGAAATGCATTGATAAGACTTGTAGTAAAAGGCTTACATAATATTAGCATCATAAAATCACTTTTTGTTTCAATGCCTCATTGTGAATGAGTATTCAAACTTATTGACACCTTCCCCAAATTATTTTTTAAGAATTCAAGTATTCTAATTGTTCATCTATACTTTCTAGATTTTTCTTATTTGATTAGTTTGATAAAAATAGTTTTAATAATCATAATGTCAGCTCTATATCAAATAAGAAAAAAGCCAAACTTGTAATAAGATATCCGTAAGCAATTATCTTTCATATAGTTATAAATGCTCTTAAAATTGTCCTTATAGCCTTGTATCACATGCAAATGTGATTTCCAAGAACTTGTTCAATATCTTCCTCTTATAATTCCTTAAAATGAACCTACCAAAATAAAAATTAGAATGTGCAACTAATTTAACTTTCCTTTTTCATTATTACAAAAGCCATATACAAAAAATGTCCCCCCCAACTCTTCATGATGTACCTACATTCCAGTATCATAAAAAAAAGTAACTTATTGTATTAAACAAGATAAGCATCAGTTCATTGAATCATTATGGAGGAAATAACATAAGAAGTAAATATACCTAGTTTAGTGTTCTAGTAGGGTCCTCTCTCTATTCTAGGTTCTCCAATAGGGCTTCATGATCAGCATTAGCAATAGTAAAAAGTTCTTTTACTTTTGGTCTTCCTTGATGCTTCACCAACTTTACATTTTTTTCTATAATAAGATGTGAATATATAAGAATTATTTTGTGCTTTTGATAGTCTTTGAATGTAGGAATTCTATTCCTTCTAAGCATGTATGTCTGCAGCCATCTTCCAGCGACAACCACTGAACCAGTAGGATATGTAAATCCATCATCATCTATGATCAGTTGTGCAAACTTTTGTTTACCTCTTACACAACATGCTAACCAATAATTGGATTTCTCATCATTCCCCTATGGTGCAACCAATACAAAGACATGTACTAGCTGAAGTAGCTCTAATGGATGGTTATGCTCAAGTGAACTTTCCATGTCATCACTTTTGATAGAGGGTATGATAGAAAATGGAGTAAGATAATATGGAGCCCATGTGTCCACCCACTCACTTGACTCACAGTGATCCCAATCACACTGAAAACAACTAGGACAAAAGAAAGCTAGCTGTTGTGTCCAAATGGTCCATGTACTAGAATCAGAGCTCTGGAATGAATGCATTTTTTATGAGTCCCTCACTCTAGAAAAATCTAATCTATTGGCTATGGACCCTTCCTCAACCAACCAAAGGAACCTGCGTACCACTGAATCAAGAGTCCCCCTCTGTGCTAATGCTAAACTACACCAATCAATAGTGCTATGAGCATCAAGAAGCTCTACTGCTGAAATCTTCAATTGCTCCTTAACTAGAGCTCTCTTCACACATGCCCCTGCTCCATCATGTTCCCCTTTTCCATGGCTGGACTCAAAAAAACTCCAAATATGAGCCACCCCTCTCCCTATGTGCACCCTACACAACCAATAAAACATGCGAGTATTCTTGAATTGACCTATATAGTTATCTGACCATATGATATGTCTATCCATAGCAATTGCATGCTCATGTAAGAAATCAAAATAATTCTCGAAACAATGTCGTACAATCTTGTCAGAGTGAGATCTATCATCACTCATATAAAAATGATACTCTCTAATAATCTTTCAATTATCTTCCACACTATCAGGGGCATGTCTATATGTTATGTGAATGAAAATAGCAATCTGAATGGAGTTGTAATACTAAGATTGTGTCTCATTTTGAGGTTACAATGTGTAGTTCTTAGAAAAATCAACAACTAATATAATAGTGTCAATGGGAAAAGTCTCCTTACACATTCTAAATTGTTGATCCAACTATTGAGACCTATGACTATGTCTTGCATACTTGTAAAAAAGATTTGCCTTGAAATCTGAAATAAAACTAGCCACATCGATATCTTTTCCAACCAATTCACATCTAGAGCTCTCACCCCCACTCTTCAATGTGTATTTCACTGTTTCATATACCTTTTTTTCACTATTGTCTTTCCAAGATCTTGTTCGCACACCTCATGGAAACATGTGTCAAACTTGGATAAGCCACCACATTCTGAACACTTCTCATTTAAGAAAGCATTTCTATAAAAGAAACAACCATCAAATCTACGACATAAAAGTTGATCTAGCAAGTCTCTTGATGATTTTGGAAGCCCACTAGCACCACAATCCTCAAACATTTCTTTACTATGAAAAGTAGAACGGATGGAGCGTAATAGTTCATGGTGCATAGAAAGCTCAACATAATATTTGCAACAACATGTATTTCAAATTATGAGTGGCACACAATAAAATGGCTTCAAAGATTCAAAAGCCCTTTGTGATATATGAAGACTTGGATGACCCTCTCTAAATTGTTTAAACAACATAGTTTCACTTACCTTCAAATAGTGTTTAGGATGTGGCGTGTAGTCTCTCGTGCTAGTTCTCAAATTTAACACGTCTTTAGCATTGGGTGATACTCGTGAGCTAGAGTGCCAAAATTGTGTAATTTTCTTCCTTCACATCATCGGATAGCTTCTTATCAAAATGTGGAAGTGTCTCACCAAATGTCTATGTTTCATTTTGAAGAGGATCATCAATTTTCTCTCATCAACTAAGTGCTCTTCTCAAAGTAGTACGATTTAGATTCAAATCAATACAAGTTTGTCTCATATATCTACCCTTTCTCAAATGATGACTTACCAAAGAGGTTGTAATAACCCTTCGAGCAGATTTGTTATCCTTCTCCCTGCTATTTTTCCCAATGCTATTGGGAGCACTAAAAAGATTCTTCACAATAATGGCATTTCTTTCCAATTTTTTATTGACACAAATCTTCAATTTGGAAAGCATAGATCTCATCTTTTGCATCTTTAATAAGTGCATGAAAAGCTGACATTTCTCTAACACTATCTTATTGCTAAAAAACATCTTATATAGTCTTGAAGCCCATAACCGAATGGTTCTTTCTAATTTTTTCCCTTCCAAAATGGTAATAATCATTTCATCAATTTAAATTATATATTTTGGTGTTTTAGAACCTTCATGTCGATTATAATTAGGAGATATGTAAGGTTCTTGTGCATTAGGTTCCTATGCATTGTCATGTTCGACATGGTCAATTAGGCAATTTGCATTATGACCTGGTAGCATTTCATCCTCAAAATTTTCATTCTTTAAATTTTCAATTTTTGTATTATCGTTTTCAATAAGTACATTTTCATTCCCCAACTATACATATTCATTATCTAACTCTACAATTTTACCTTCGACTAATTCCTCATCAACTTGACTAATATTTAACATACCTTGTCTTTTTCTTCAGTGTTCCATTTTGTCCCTTTTCCTATATGCCGCAATGTCTTCATTGGATACCTTCCTTTTGTGTTTAGCCTTTTGACAACTGCTTCTCCCCATTCAGATGATAATATCGGACACCTAGGGTTATATTTTAAAAAAAAATTGATTGGTTTGGCCCCAAAATGTGACTTTTTGTAAAACCCGTGAAAAAAGTATCAAAAACTGATGTTATCGCGTTTGAAGGGACAGGGAATATGTTGGAAAATGATGCCAGTAATATCGAATATCCAATTTGAAATCAAATATCTGATATCAAATCGGATATCCGATTTCAAATTGGATATCTGATATGCTCACAAAAATATTTTTGAGGGAAACTCGAATATAAGAGTTATAGTTTGTGACTTTTAAATTATTTGAGTTATATTACTATGTAAAGATATAACATTTAATCTATTAATATATAATAATATATTATGTTATTCTTATTATAATCCATAAATATAATATATATTATTATATTATATTATTATTAATTTTCCAATATTTTTATTGAATATAATAATGTAATATTATATATATATATATATTATTAATATATATTATTATTATTATGACCTATGTTATTCAAATATCATAATATATTATGTTATTAGTATTATAATCTATAAATATAATATATATATGTTGAAGGGGGTCATGGGATGACCTATGACCCCCTTCAACCCATTACATGATGACATATGTCCCTAGGGGTCCTAGGACCCCTAGGGACATATTAGAATGCTTGTTATGGGTCGAAGGGGGTAATAGGGTGACCTATGACCCCCTTCAACCCATTACATGATAACATATGTCCCTAGGGGTCCTAAGACCCCTAGGGAAATTTTAGAATCTTTCCTATGGCATGACAACATATGTCCTTAGGGGTCTTAGGACCCCTATGGACATGTTAGAATCCTTATTATGGGTTGAAGGGGGTCATAGGTTGACCTCTGACCCACTTCAACCCATTAAATGATGACATATGTCCCTAGGGTCCTAGGACCCCTAGCAACATATTAGAATGCTTCATATGGGTCGAAGGGGGCGATAGGGTGACCTATGATCCTCTTCGACTCATTAAATGATGACATATTTTTATAGGAGTCCTAGGACCCCTAGGGACATATTAGAATGCTTCCTATGGGTCGAAGAGGATCATAGGTTGACCTATGACACCCTTTGACCCATTACATGATAACATATGTCCCTAGGGGTCCTAGAACCCCTAGGGACATATTAGAATCATTTGTATGGGTCAAATGGGGTCATAAGCTAACCTATGACCCCCTTCAACCCATTACATGAAGGCATATGTCCCTAGGGACATATTAGAATCTTTCTTATGGGTCGAAAGGGGTCATAGGGTGACCTATGACCCCATTCAACCCATTACATGAAGACATATGTCCCTAGGGACATATTAGAATCTTTCCTATGGGTCGAAAGGGGTCATAGGGTGACCTATGACCCAATTCAACCCATTACATGACAACATATGTCCCTAGGGGTCCTAGGACCCCTAGGGACATGTTAGAATCTTTATTATGGGTTGAAGGGGGTCATAGGTTGACCTTTGACCCACTTGAACCTATTAAATGATGACATATGTCCCTAAGATCCTAAGACCCCTAGCAACATATTAGAATGCTTTCTATCGATCGAAAGAGGCGATAGGGTAACCTATGACCCCCTTCGACTCATTAAATGATGACATATTTCTCTAAGGGTCTTAGGACCCCTAGGGAAATATTAGAATGCTTCCTATGAGTCGAAGAGGGTCATAGGTTGACCTATGACCCCCTTTGATGCATTACATGATGACATATGTCCCTAGGGGTCATAAGACCCCTAGGGACATATTAGAATCATTCGTATGGGTCAAAGGGGGTCATAGGTTGACTTATGACCCCCTTTGACCCATTATATGATGACATATGTCTCTAAGGGTCCTAGGACCCCTAGAGACATGTTAGAATCTTTCATATGGGTCGAAGAGGGTCATGGGATGAACTATTACCCCCTTCGACCCATTACATGATGACATATGTCCTTAGGGGTCGTAGGACACCTAGGGACATATTAGAATCTTTTGTATGGGTCAAAGGGTGTCATAGGGTGACCTATGACCCCCTTCAAACTATCACATGATGACATATGTCCTTAGGGGACCTAGGACCTCTAAGGACATATTACAATGCTTCCTATGCATCAAAGGGGGTCATAGGGTGACCTATGACCCCCTTTGACCCATTACATGACAACATATGTCTCTAGGGGTCCTAAGACCCCTAGGAACATATTAGAATGCTTCGTATGGGTCAACCTATGACCCCCTTCAACACATTACATGATGGCATATGTCCTTAGGGGTCCTAGGACCCCTAGGGACATATTAGAATGCTTCCTATGGCTCGAAGGGGGTCATAGGGTGACCTATAACCCCCTTCGACCCATTAGAAGATGACATATGTCCTTAGGGGTCCTAAGACCACTAGGGACATGTTAGAATCTTTCATATGGGTTGAAGTGGGTCATGGGGTGACTGATGACCTCCTTTGACCCATTATATAATGACATATTGGTCGAAGGGGGTCATAGGCTGACCTATGACCCACTTCAAACCATTAAATGATGACATATTTCTCTATGGGTCCTAGGACCCCTAGGGACATATTATAATACTTCTTATCGGTCGAACTTTGACCCATTACATGAGCACATACGTCCCTAGTGGTCCTAGGACCCCTAGGGACATATTAGAGTCCTTCCTATGGGTTGAAGGGGGTCATAGGTTGACTTATGACCCCCTTTGACCTATTACATGATGACATATGTCCCTAGGGGTCCTAAGACCCCTAGGGACATATTAAAGTCCTTCCTATGGGTTGACTAGGGGCATAGGTTGACCTATGACCCACTTTGACCTATTAAATGATGAAATATGTCCCTAGGGGTCCTAGGACCACTACAGACATAATAGAATGCTTCCTATGGGTCGAAGGGGGTCATAGGGTGACTTATGACCCCCTTGGACCCTTGAAATGATGACATATTTCCCTAGGGGTGACATATTAAAAATGCTTCCTATGGGTCAAAGTGGGTCATAGGTTGACCTATGACCCCTTTCAACCCATTATATGATGACATATCTAGGACCCATAGGGACATGTTAGAATGCTTCATATCGGTCAAAGGGGGTCATAGGTTGACCTATGACCCACTTCAACCTATTACATGACAACATATGTCCCTAGGGGTCCTAGCTCTCTTAGGGACATATTAGAATCTTTCTTATGGGTTGAAGAGGGTCATAGGTTGACCTAAGACTCACTTTGACCCATTAAATGGAAACATATGTCCCTAGGCATCCTAGGACACCTAGGGACATGTTAGAATGTTTCATATAGGTCAAAAGGGGTCATGGGGTAAAAAATGATCCCCTTTGACCCATTACATTATGAAATATGTCCTTAGGGGTCCTAAGACCACTAGGGACATATTGGAATCTTTCGTATGGGTCGAAGTGGATCATAGGTTGACCTATGACCCCCTTAGACCCATTACATGATGACATATGTCCTTAAGGGTCCTAGGAGCCCTAAGGACATGTTAGAATCCTCCATATGGGTTGAAGGGGGTCATGGAGTGACCTATGACCCCCTTGGACCCATTACATGATTACATATGTCCCTAGGGGTCCTAGGACCCCTAAGGACATGTTAGAATCTTTCATATGGGTTGAAGTGGATCATGGGGTGACCGATAACCCGCTTTGACCCATTACATGATGACATATGTCTTTAGGGGTCCTAGGACACATAGGGACATATTAGAATCTTTCATATGGGTCAAAGGGGGTCATGGGGTGACCTATGACCCCCTTCGACACATTACATGATGACATATGTCCCTAGGAGTCCTAGAACACCTAGGGACATATTAAAATCCTTCCTATGAGTCGAAGGGTGTCATAGGTTAACCTATAACCCCCTTTGACCCATTACATGATGACATATGTCCCTAGGGGTCCTAGGACCGCTAGGGACATATTAGAATGCTTCCTATGAGTTGAAGGGGATCATAGGTTGACCTATGACCCCCTTCGACCCATTACATGATGGCATATGTTTGTAGGGGTCCTAAGACCCCTAGGGACATATTAGAATGCTTCTTATAGGTTGAAGTGGGTCATAAGGTGACCTATGACCCCCTTTGACCCATTACATGATGACATCTGTCCCTAGGGGTCCTAGGAACCCTAGGGACATATTAGAATGCTTCATATGGGTCAAACCTATGACCCCCTTTGACCCATTACATGACGACATATGTCCCTAGGGGTCCTAGGACCCCTAGGGACATATTAGAATCTTTCCTATGGGTCGAATGTGGTCATAAATTGACCTATGAACCCCTTCGACCCATTACATGATGACATATGTTAGAATCCTTCATATGGGTCAAAGGGGGTCATAGGTTGACCTATCACCCACTTCAAACCATTAAATGATGACATATGTCCCTAAGGGTCCTAGGACCCCTAGGGAGATGTTAGAATCCTTCATATGGGTTGAAGGGGGTCATGGGGTGACCGATGACCCCCTTTGACCTATTACATGGCGACATATGTCCCTAAGGGTCTTAGGACCCTAGGGACATATTAGAATCTTTTGTATGGGTTGAAGGGGATCATAGGTTGACCTATGACCCAGTTTGACCCATCAAATGATGACATATGTCCCTAAGGGCCCCAGGACCCCTAAGGACATGTTAGAATCCTTCATATGGGTCAAAGGGGACATTGGGTGACATATGACACCCTTCAACCCATTACATGATGACATATGTTCTTGGACATATTAGAATGCTTCTTATGGGTTTAAGGGGGTCATAGGGTGACCTATGACCCCCTTGGACCCATTACATGATGACATATGTCCCTAGGGGTCCTATAACCCCTAGGTACATATTAGAATCCTTCGTATGGGTCGAAGGGGGTAATAGGTTGACCTATGACTGCCTTCGACTCATTACATGATGACATATGTCCCTAGGGGTCCTAGGACCCCTAGGGACATATTAGAATCTTTCGTATGGGTCGAATGGACAATATTATATTTAATAATCATATTCTATTATATATTTTAATATAATAATAATATATTATTAGATTTAATAATAATAATAATCATATATATTACTATAATATAATAATAATTATAATATTAATGTTCACACATTCATGAAATGTATTTTCTTCTAAAATTGTCTAAAGTTATTCTCTTAAGTTTATTTCCCTTTAAATTTGTGTCCTTGCTAATTTAAAATTTAAAAAAACTTCCCTTTTGAAATTTCCTTCCAAAAATGGGTGGGAACTTATCAAGCCATATCAGATATTCGATTTAAAATCATATATCCAATTAGGCCTGGTATTTACCAAGCCTACCCAGTCAATCAAAAAAATGTGTTTGAGGAGGGTTTCAGTCACACTCAGACTTCAGGTAGCTATCTAACAATGTTATTTTGATTGAAATAGAATAAAACGGAAAGGGTTTTATAATATCACTATTGAAATTTCATCGATATAATTATTGTCAAATTTTGAGTTTGATAATTATTTATTAGTCAATTTTCAATGAAGATTATTGTAAAGTGTTGATTGACATACTGATTGAAAAATAGCTATAACTTTTAAATGGTATAACATTTTTTAAATCTAAAAGTTGCATCACATTCTATGGTTCGCCTAGTATAAGAAAAATAAATTAAAAAATAAATTTGGTAAAGTTTTCTATTAGTTAAGATGGTCAGACATGGGAGTTTTTTTTTCTAAAAAAGTTTTGGTAGAAAAATCATATTTAATTATTTATTTGGAATAAAAATACTAAAAAATATGTGTCACATCTGGGCATGAGTCTACTTTTTATATCTATAATTATATTAAAAAAATATTATCATTTGATTTTGATTAAGGTGGTCAGAAATACACCTACTTTTTATTATTGTCCTGGACTTTTCATAATACTGCATTAAAATCCAAACTTTTGACCAATCAATTATTTTTTTCTCTTGATAAGGCCTAGTAGTTTAGAAACTACATTCAATTTCCTACAGATTATTTTCTTATAAATTTTTGATGTAAAGTACATAACCACTTTAAAATTATGTGTCAAATTGACATAACCTTGATTTTTTGATTTTTCATTGCCACTTAAGGCCATAGTTTGGTACACCATGATCTTGCACATACCCAATTAATCTATTGTTTCTAGTAGTGTATATAGTTGATCAACATGATATATATGATGATTTTATCACTTTTACTAATCTTCTTTGGGGAGACAGACATGGTTCGATTAATGAAGCTTCTACTTCAAAAATTGAAAATGATTAAGATATAGAAAATAATGATGAAAGAACATATTAAAATATATATGAATTGGATTTATTTTTAGAGCGTTCTACAATTGATTTGGGTATTGATGTGATTCATACTTATGATGCTCAACCTAGTACAGTTAATGAGATTTTGAACTCACATATTCTTCATGAGCCAGATTCTCCAATTATTAGACAACTTTATGATTCAAGAGAAATTGAGAGGAACTTGATAGACTCTAATTCTTAAGTTGCTAGTGAAGATATTATTCATATTTACAATCTTGAGTCTTTAGAGTTTGAGATTCCATCGCGAGGGCTACTCTTAACAAATTAGTGACAAATGAAGACTACAAAGTTATGAGATTACAAGAATTTGAGTTACTTGATTAGAACAAAAAGGCTTCTTTTGATCACATGAGAGTTTATTAGAAAAGATTGTCTAAGACTTATAACAAGAAAGTTTTCTCTAGAGAATTTTCTATGGGAGATCTTGTTTTGTGTGAGAATTCTAAGGAAAAAAAAGAGCTCAAAAAGGAAAATTTGAGCCTAATTGGTTCGGTAATTTTATTATTATAGTTTCTTTTGGATCAAGTGCCTATTTGTTGTCTACACCCGAGGGAGATCAGCTCCCTGATCCTATCAATGTGCTTCATTTGAAAAAGTTCTATCCCCGATGTTCGCTCTTGTTGGGGGCATCTGTACATATTTATGGGTCCTAATTTTTTTTTTTAAAGTGATATATTCCAAAAATACAAAAAAAATTATAAAAGAAAATGAAATTTCTCAATATCAACAACGGTGTTCCATAAATATCTTAAACATCAAAATACTGTTTCTCAACACTACCTTGGGAATCTTGTCTTGTGATCCTTGCCTACTTGTGAGATCTTGACCTTTTCCTCTCAACTTAGTGTTGATTATCACACTTTAGTTTATAACTAATATTGAGCTATGCTTTGATAGTTCTTTGTATGTTGACTATTCATTTCTATATATACATGTTTACTGCACTATATCTACATGTTTTTTTATTCCCTCCCTAGTCATTTTTTCGCTAGGGGCATGTGGTTTTTTTTTTTGAAAGTGATTTGATTAGTATTTCTTTTTGATGAGTGTTCTCTCTGGATGCATATCAAGAGAACTATGGACCATGAGACACATTTTTGGTTGATTTCTTGCTTGTGTGATTTTTCTCTCAAGAATTGCAGTGTTTTTCAACACTACTAGATCCCATTCATATCATCATAGTTTCCTTGGTGACTAGTTATGATTGTGGGAGCTTCAGGTCACATTTTTATCTTCAGATTACTTTGGTGACTAGTGATGGTTGTGTGATCTTACAAATAGAGTTACATTCATATCTTCATTGTTCTGACTAGTGAAGGTTGTGTAGCTCGGCTTGATGATTAAAACTAGGATCTTAATCTTGGTCACAATGAGTGAGTACATAGAATGGACAAAAGTGTCATATGGACATGAACATGCATCTTATCCCCTTGTCTTTTTGGAGGTTTTGACTTTTTTTTTTTTTCCTTTTGGAGGTCTCCTTCATCTTTTCTTTACTGTTAGCTCTGATCACGATTATTCTTTTTAGTACACATCACTTGTTCGTAATTTCAATCAAAATTTTATATCTTGCATAGTTGATGATTTTTGAGGAATTTTCCCCTTTTCTTCTTTCCATCTTCTTGTCTTTCATTCACCCTCCTTATTTCTTCTCATTTGGGGCATATTTTTCATGCTTGATTATTTAACCTTGGTTTCTTGATCTATATCTTGCTTATCTCTCATCATGAACCTTTTTCTAATTTGATCATATCTATGTTGTTCTTGCTTAGCCTCTTCATCATTTCAATTTTTATCCTAAGGGGGCAAGAACACTCTATTGAGCTTCATTGTTTGCAAACTTGATTCAAAATATACCCATCCATTTCTACCTAGGGGCAGATAATTATTGTACCTGGGGAAAGTCAATGAGTGATTTGTCATTTTTTGGGTGTTAATATTTTTCTTGTTCTTATGGTTCTTTGACTTAATGTGCTTGTCATGTATGTGGACACACATTAGTCAAAGAGGGGAAAATGTTCCAATTTCATAATTTAATTATTTAATTAATCATTATTATTTTACATCAATTTCCTTTATTAAATTGGAATTCATTTGTTTAATTATTTTAAATAAATGGTTTGATCATCTTGCTTTTTGTGTTATTTAATTAAAGTAATTTGCTCCTTTTTAATTAAATAAAACCCCTCCCTACTTAATTTTATGTTCAACAATAATTATTTTAAAACAAATAATTAAATAACTATCACACACTTTATTTTATAAGAAAATGGATTATTTTACATTTAAATTAAATAAAAATACGCCTCATCTTAAATTTTTGATGGAGTGTTACACTCCACATCTCTTAATTAAATGCTAATTTCACATTCTCTTATGTAGGTCATACCCTTTCAGTTAATTTTCATTTTTCCACCAATTTGGGAATGCTTCTTTGGATTGATATATAAAGGAGACCTCCTCCTTCATTTTGACGTCATGATTTCTTATGCTATGGTTATTATAGACATTTTTGAAGCTTTCTTGGAGACCTAGAGATATCTTGCATATTCATGATCATTTTGAATCTTCCATTCATTGGATGTACTTCGAAAGACCAAGATCGATGTTCATATGAGAGCCACCACTTCAAACCTTTGAAGGTCTTTGCACATTGATTATAGGAAGCTATGAGTTGATTCTTGAGACATTGCATTTTCATGGTCTCATTTTGAAGGATTTTGAGTGTAAGGATTCATAGAAGTGTGTTTTCTATTTGTCCACATTTTTCATACACAACCTCAACTTTATTCGTGAAGCCACTGGGGATTAATATGAATAGAATCCAATTAAAAACTTTGTAGACAATTGCTACCCATTTCACCTTTAAAAGGGGGCATAATCTTTGTGCAAGGAGGGGGAAGAATCTCTCTTGTAGATTTTCACCATAGGCATGTACTTAAATGTTGGAAGGTGGTAGACATTGTTGACCCCTACCAAAAGGGTGCTCATTGAGTGTATATGTTATTGAGTCCTTGGAATACACTAAAAACACAAGCACTCTCTAGTGGGGTGACATGGCTATGTGACATGAATGCATGCACATAACTTGTGAGACAAATATTTTCCCACCTCTACCATTTTTGGTTATAGGGATAAAAGAGGATCTTTTCTCATTTTACAAATTATCCAAATTAGCCAAACAACAAAAGGTCAAGACTCCCTCATCCTTCCAAGTTGCTTTGTCCTCAATTAGATTATTTATGACTATTTTTTACATCCCATGTCTAAAAACAACTATTTACTTGAAAACCAACATGATCTCCAAAATCTAAAAAAATATGTCCATATCTACCTAAAACTTCAAAAGACTCTCAATACTTTGTTTAGAAACTACCAAAATCATTAGAAATCTCTTCAAGTACACTCTGAAATTGTTACTTTTGTCCTTTCTTTGCCTGACATTTTTCAAAACTTCTCATTAGAAAACACCTTTACAACTGTTAATTCACATTTCCTTGTGTGGCTCTCTGTATTTCCTCACATAGGAAGCTAAGAATCCTCAAGCAAGATTTTACCAAAACACTGAATTTTTGGTCAAAAAATAGTCTTTTCTATCAACTTGCCAATTCCTCATGTGACTTTGCCCAAAGTTTTGTCTGAGAAAATTGTTGTCACAAAAGTTTGCATGCTTGTCCAAAGATTTTACCTAAGGACAACCTTGTGAAACATGGAAACAACCTCCAAGCTGTGGGACTTGAACTATGAGGTTGAGTCTCTAGAGAAGGTTGGCTTCCTTTGCTATTAGGATATACCTAACTACTCTTGGAGAGAAAAGGGAGAATGAATGCATGAAAGCAAATATACCTATTCTAACCAAAGGGAAGATGCACCAAAATAGAGTGTTCAAACCAATCTCCACCCATACATGCACACTTGAACCATCATGACACCAAAAGATATACAATTCCAAACTTGTTTTAATCTAACAACCACATGTAGATACAAATTAGAAAACCCAAATAAATGACACAAGGAATAAGAGAATTCACTTATATATCATTCATAGGTCAAAAGGAGATATAGTTATGCAAGATTGTAGATATCCACAATATACTAATGAGAGAAAAATAGGTATTGAGAAATACATCAATGTCCAGAGGGGATACAATAGGATATCATATAGGTTCAGAGGCAAAGGAAATTTATAGTGAACTTGCAGAGCAATATCAAAAAAATAGAGAAGAGTCAACCCTAACAAAATTTACAAAAATTGCCTTTATAGGTTAGACATAACTAAGATATTTTAGGTCATAAACCAAACTCAACCACTACCATTTAAGATTACAAAGAAAAATCATATAGATCCAGAGAAAATATAATCTCAACATAGATTCAAATATAATGAAATCCACATTTTTCCAAAACAAAGCCTTGAGAAGATAAAAATAGCACCATTAAATCACTCTAACCAAGTAGATGGATAAAACCAAAGATGGTGTAGTGTTTCCTTCATTTACTAGGCATTCAATTCATTAGAAAGTGGTTGGAATTGATCATGAAGATCATATAGTGCATTTCAACATCTCAACCCTTGGTTTCTAGCTCATGAGTCAACAAGGTTAGTAGGTCAACCAAGTTCTACAACTAGAAAGCACCATATAGACCAATATTCTTTTGTCTTTCAACCACTTTTCTAGGTCTTCACACATTTGACCATGTAACCTACTAACCATGCCAACCTTCCAACTTAACCATGATGTCACATAACGATAAGCCGTAACTATGACTACCTTTCTTTCAAATTGGGTCCATGAGGACATGTGTCCTTCGGGCACTTCTCCACAATGTCTAAAGTTCTCATAATTTCATAAAGTAAGGATGCAATAGTCATTGATTTGGGAAGATATGATGACATAGATAGAACTAAAAACACGTGGTCCCTGTTAGTACTTGTAGCCAACTAGGAACCACCCATATGCCATCTCACCAGACACATCAGTACAATCACACCATAGCCCACAAAGTAAAACCTAACCCTACCAATCAACATGGCACAATGTCACTTGCCTACATTGTTAGAAGGTCTAATGAAAGACAAAATGTGGGAAAGTCACTACCAATAGAAATCGAATTGTATGCCAACTCACTTGACAATCCATCCACCTTGTCTATGGTGATCTAAAAACAAGAAGAAAGGCCCCACCTCAAATGTGCAAAAGAAGGTTGTTTCGCCACATTCATTAAAATTTGTTCATCTCCATATTGCATGAAAGTGCCCACCATAGATCATCTTTGATCTGACAGCAAATGAAATATGACCCATAAGATGAAAAGGCCTAGCCAAATAATATAACATTAGGTTTTAATATAAATTATTTTATGCCCCCATTTCTTTAAATTTTCAAATATATGAATGTTACAATGTTTGAATTCAAATATGACAATTTTGGCAGGTTGGCAAAAATGACCAACAATTCTAGTGACTCAAGGAGGATGGTAGCCTGCTATGCATAAACCAGTGACCTTATGCATCCATTGGACTATAGAGTCATAAAACATGAAGATCTAAACATAGTAAAATTCATAACCATACCCCTACTTCTCTAAAACTACAAAATATAAACCAAAATCCTTTACAACCTTCAAAACTTCAAAATTCTAAAAGAAACCTAGCCATTCCACAAAGAGACAACCTATGCTTGTGCACTTCCTGGAAAGTAAGAAAAATATTCTAATATGTACAAAAAATCTTTAACCTCCTCTAAAAAATAATTTTAAGGTGAATCACATTGACTAAGATTGGGAGAACTTCACCATCAAGCCTGGATAATTGAAAAAAATTGGCCTCTTTGTAGTTGGTGATAACATATGGGCCACTCCACAAAACATCAAATTTGGAGTGTCTCCCTAGTTTTTCCCTATCTATGTCTCATTTTAATACCAAATCACTCTCCCTAAAGATTATAAACCTAGCCTTCCTATCAAAACTTTTTTTTGCCTACTGCTGATATGTTTCTAGGGTTTGCATGGCCTATTGTCTTTTTTCCTCTGGTTCCATTATTTTAGCCAACTTGACTATTGTAGCATCAACCTTAGCTAGCTCTAATTGATGAGCTAGTTCAAGAGATGGAAAATAAAATGAAATAGGAAGCCTTACTTCCCTTCCATATAATAGCATGAAGGGTGAGTTCTTAATTGCTCTCTTGGGCATGATTCTGTCAACCCAAAGGGAAGTCTTCAACTTAGCATGCCAATACCTCTAATTGTCTTCAATTGTCCTCTTCATTATTCTAATGAGGTTCTTATTAGAGGATTCTACCAAGCTATTCCCTTGGGGATAATAATTTGAGGAAGTGCTCAAATATATTCCATATTCTATAGCCCATGAGCATATATGATTTCCAGTAAAAGATTTGGCATTATTTGATATGATGGTTGATGGAATGCCAAATCTAGTGACTATTACATCAAGGAACTCAACCACTGAAGCCTCTATTACATCTCTTAGAGCTACTACCTCTATCCATCTTATGAAATAATCTATGGCTACCAAGATCCATTTGTGACTAGTACTAGAGGGCAAGTTTATTGGACTAATAAAATCCAAACCCAATTGAGAAAAGGGTTGGTCTACTTGGATGGGATGGAGAGGAAGAACAACCAATCTTTGCTTTCATAAGAAGAAAGAACATTTCTCACATTTCTTGACATGTTTGTGGAAATCATTGAAAAGAGTTGGTCAATAATAACCAACCCTCATTATATTCATTTTTGTAACACTAGTTGATAAATGACCACCAACATGCCCATCATGGAACTCTTTTAATAACCTGCCGATTTGATTTGTTTTGATACACCTCAACATGATCCCATTAGAATCCTTCCATAATAGTATTCTATCCACCAAGACATAAGGGATAGAATGCAATCTAAATTGTCTTCTCTTAGCTCTATTCAGGCCATGTGGATATCTTCCCTCTATGAAGAAAGTAGTCATATCATACAAAGATTCATTCTAATTTTCATTCTTTGCTAGTTGCTCATCCTGTATTAAGAGGGAAGCTATCTTAGGTATCTCAAAAGAAGAGACCATCTACTCACACAATCCCCTGCCTCTCACAAGTTTGGTGATCCTAATATCAATGTCATATTCCATGACTTTTTGATCCATCTAGCTCTTTTTTCATTGATATATTTGTTCAGCAGGAACTCCTTTACACTTGCATGTGGAACCAAGAGTTGAACCTTGTTATGAGACAAAAGATGTTTGAATTTTTTGAGAGCCCTTACAACAACAAGTACTTGTTTCTCTACATAGTTGTATCTTCCTTCATAATCCTTAAGCCCCTCACTAAAGAAAGTAATGGGCTGCTCCAAATTATCATCATTCAGCTGTGTTAGAATAGCTAATATACTTGATTCTCCTCCAAGGGAGTAAAGGATGAAGTCTCTATCAAACTTCGGATTGACAAGATTGGGAGTTGATGCAATTGATTTCTTGATCTCTTCAAAACTAACCTTCCCCTCCTTGGTCCAACTAAACATCATATTCTTTTTCAAAATAGAGCTGAGAGGGTTCACCATGGAGGCAAGATTAGGGATGAACCTTCTTATGAAGTTGATCCTACTAATAAAGCTCTTTAGTCCTTTCTTATGACTAGGAGGTGGGAGAGAGAGAATTGCTTCTACTCTCTCTGGATCTATTGTTAGCCCATTTCTTGACATAATATGTCCTAGGAGCTTTCCTTGGTTAGTGGCAAACACACACTTCTTGGGATTTAGGGACACACCATAGTCTTTGTATCTTTCAAATACCTATCTCAAATGATCAAAATGATATGCTTCATGTTTTGAGAGGATAGTTATATCATCAAGATAGACTAGTAAAAAAATTTGTAGCACACCCTTGAAGGCCATCTCCATTACCTTCTAAAATGTGACACCTACATTGGTTACTCCAAATGGCATCTTACAACAAGCATTGGTACCCCATTTGGTAGTGAATGTTGTCTTATATATGTCTAACTCTTGGACTAGCACCTGATTATAACCTAAAAAACCATCTAAGAAAGAAAACCTTTATGAGTCACTAACCTTGGACAAAATCCACTCCATAGAAGGAAGGGGATGGTAATCTTTAAGAGAAGCCTTATTAAGATCCATAAAATCTATGCACAATCTAATTTCTCCATTCTTCTTTCTAATAGGAACAAGATCGGGCATCAATAAAGAGTGCCTAATAGGAAAGATGATATTGGCTTCTATAAGTTGGATAGTTCCTTTCTCATTAAAGGTTCAATCTTTAGGTTGACTAGCATTTTCTTTTGTCTAATAGGCTTAGCACCATGGTTTAAATCTATAGTATGCTGAAATAAACTTGGGTAAAAACCCTTTAAGTCTTCATATGTCCAAGAAATAACATCATTGAATTATTGACATAAATTAATGAAAACTTCTTATTCAACATTAGTGCATACCTTTCCCAAGTTAAGAGTCTTTCCATTAGCAATAGTGATAGGTGTGTAGTCATCCCTCTTTGTGATCAAGTTTGAACATTTGCCTTTGATCATCAGAGCTCAAAATGCCCTCTAAGGTGACTATACCTTTAGGCAATTTGTTGGAGTTTAGGTTCATAATCTAGTCCCGATACTAACTTTGTAGCTTGGATTGCTTTCTAGTAGAGAACTCTACTTCATTTTGCAAGAAATTAACAATCTCTAAATCTAAATCAAATACTTGCCAATTTGTGCAATTATTTGGGATGAAATACCTTACAACAATTATTATTTCTTTCTTTTTTTCATCAATAACATGCTTTGGTATATCATAATGAGCACCAATGGCTACAAGCCTATCATCATGATTTTTTTTGTTTCTTTAGACACTCTAAATATTGAAAGCCTGAAAGCCTTCAAGTACATCCCAAACTCTATGTTTGTATGATTTAAGAAGGTTTTTCTTCATGACATTCTGATTTCTAATTTGATTAACAACCAACTCACTATCCCCAAATACCTTTAAGAGTTTGATGCCTCTTCTTTGTGCCTATTGGAGACCTTAGATCAAGGCTTCATATTTTGCCACATTATTAGTTTAGCTAAATTGGAGCCTATATCAAAAGTAGTACCTTACTTGTGTAGGAGAAATCAACATCACACCAGCCCCTGATCCATTCTTATTTCTTGATCCATCAAAATACATACTCCATATCCCACTCATATCTTCTTGTGCCTTCATAAGGTTAGGGATAAGAGCATCCTTTTCTAACACATAGTATGTACCAAGACCTATCTCAAGGGTTCTTAATATGGAATCAAATTGATATGCATTAGCCCATTTATCTAAGATAAAATCAGGTATCTCTACTAGAGAAGTGGTAGGTACATTTACTATGTCATTCTCATCCATTTTTAGGATAGTGCAATTCATATTGATAAGATTAGGGGTGTAGGGTTCAATATGATGGAGGGATAGAGGCTCTATTCTAATTGAAGCCTTGGTCCCATATCTTATTTTAAAAAAAATATATGACCAATTAGAAGATATGTAACCACATATTTGGGCAGTAAAGTCTCTTGACATCAAAATAGAAAAATGTGGCTTAACTTTCAACAACTAATATATCTTGAGTTACAGTACAACTAGGGCATGCATGTAGGGACATTTTTACATTCCTAAGGACCCCTATAGCCTTGATAGTACTACCATCCAATTGTAATACATCCCTAACAATGGGCTCATATTTCATTTCTAATGCATTAGCAACACACTTACGTATCATTGAACAACCAGCCCTTGAATCAATCATGCAATTGTGGACTAGTTTATCCCCTATAATTAGAGAAACATAAAATGGAGGAGGTCTATTCTTTTCTTTTTTTTGACCTCCCTTGATGGTTGTACTAGACTTGTGGCACTCTCCATGCTAGGTGGTTGATCCTTTGGTTCAATACTTCCCAACTCCTACTGCAACAACTTCTTTTGCATGGGTATAACAAAAATAGCATCCCGCATGGAAATATTCACATTTGTCTTCTTCATCTAATCTACCACACTAAATAAGGCATTAGGTGCTCTGGTAGAAGCCTCAAGAGCTACATGTATAGGGGGTTGAGTTGGAATAGCTTGGGGGTCATTTACATCCCCTCTAGAACTACTCTATTTTTTTTGTAAAGGAACATTGGGTTGTTCATTTACTGCCTATGCATGGGGCACTACATTTGATGTTGAAGATTGATTTGGAGGAGGAGGGGTAGCATCTTCAATAGCTCTTATTTTTCTCCTAGTGTTGTGAGCAATGGAAGCTTGGTTTACATTACAATTTTCTTCCTCTTGATGATTCATAAAGGAGAAATCACCCTGCCTTTGCATATATGAGGCATCTTTGGAGTGGTTCTCCTTGTATGATTTTCCTATTGTATGCTCTTGAATGGTCAAAGCCAAAAAAGATTCAACCTTCTAACACATCCAATAGGCATAGTAGTAATTTTAGGAAGGACAAAAAATCTTGATCCTAAGCCATATTGTTTTGAGGGACTATGATCCTACTTTGTTTTTCATTTAAAGTAGAGGCATGGCTATTGTACCTACTCTGATTAAAAGGATTATTCCCATAATTATAATTTGGAGGCCTACCATTGCTTGAAGTTTGATATTGCAATTGATGAGCCCTACTACCTTGATCTTGCTGCCTTTCCAAAGTCACCACTTTGTTGCCCACTTTTTGCATCATAGAGAATTTATCTTCCAATGTATTCTCTTGGCCTTGCAATCTTTTATCTATGTTCAACATCATAGACTGCATCATTTCCTTGATTTCATCTATTCCATTTGAAGATGTGGAAGGTTGAGGGACTAGAGAAAGGGATTGTAATGCGAAGTTGTGGGAATAGGGCCCATTGCTAGTTGGTGATTTGGGATATCAAGTAAGAAGGGCATAGTAGGCCTTGGAGCTAACTTTCCTCCTTGTATCAATATATTTTCTGCCCTTATTCCTATTTCATAAGCATCAAGTAAAGTGTCTCCTCCCATGGTTTGGATTATGGTGGAAATGTCACTATTAAAAGCTCTGAGGTAATGTAAGAAGGCATTACAAGGGGTAGGTTTTGCTGAAGTAGGTATTATGCCCCATGTTTTCTAAAATTTGTAATTTAAATTAGTCATGTATTCATGGGGGGCTCTTTTTATGGTAGTTAGCTATTCCAAAAGTGATAAGTAGTCACTTTTATCCTCAAAGTGTTTACACAATCCTACTCCTAATCCATCCCAATTTTTAATAGAGTTATGAGGCAACCCTCTATACCATTGAAGTGCTTTCCCTTTCAAAGATAAAGCTAGAAGCCTAACTGCAACATCATCCTCAGATATACCATGAATATTTAAAATATTTGCAACCTCTTGAATGTGTTCTAAGGGAGAGATAGAAGTTTCACCAGTGAAATCTGGTATATGTTTGAGAGCTGATGTTGGTATGTCATGTCTTTGAGCTAGCAACAGGGGACTTCCATCACTAAAAGTAGAAAAAGCATCAGCTCTAAGTTGTCCCATATAAGCAAGTGATCTATTGATATGAGCTGATGGTATTCTAGATTGAGATCTAACAATAGGAGGAGTGGAAATGGATCTTGTAGGGGTATATATTTCCTCTATACTTCTAATTGGTGATAAAGACAATCTAGTCTTCTTCATTCTAAGATCTAAAAATGAAAGCTCTTGATACTGAAATTTACCTCTAGAAGATGCCCTTGTTACAACTTTAGGCATGAATCATTGCAACTTTGGTTTGGAAACCAGATATGAAGGGTGTATAGTTACCAATTTCTTTGTACAAATTAGCCTCTTGAAAGCTTGGAATACTAAGAGAAACACTATTTGCTCAACATCAACTTGAAATTTTTTCTTTGACACTAGTAGACTTCAAATCTTCTAGAATATACTCACATCGAGCATGCCAAAAATTGTTGTCACAAAAGTTTTCACCCTTGTCCAAAGATTTTACCTAAGGACAACCTTGTCAAACATGGAAACAACCTCCAAGCTATGAGACTTGAACTCTAAGGTTGAGTCTCTAGAGAAGTTTGGATTCCTTTGCTATGAGGATGCACCTAACTACTCTTGGAGTGGAAAAGGGAAAAGGGATGCTGAAAGAAAATCTACCAATTCTAACCTAAGGGGTGATGCATTAAAATAGAGTGTTCAAACCAACCAATCTCCTCCCATACATGCACACTTGAACCATCATGACACCAAAAGATATACACATCCATAATTGTTTTAATCTAACAATCACATGTAGCTGCAGATTAGAAAACCCAAATAAATGACATAAGGAAGAAGAGAATTCACTTATATATCATTATAGGTCAAAAGGAGATACAATCATGCAATATTGTAGATATCCACAATACACTAATGAGAGGAAAATAGGTCTTGCACAATACATCAATATCTAGAGTGGATAAAGTAGAATGTCATATAGGTTTAAAGGTAAAGGGAATTTGTAGTCAACTTGTAGAGAAATATCAAGAAAATAGAGTAGAGTCGACCTTAATAAAATTTACAAAAACTGCCTTTATAGCTTAGGCATAACTGAGATATTTCCTATCTTAAACCAAGATCAACCACTACCATTTAAGATTATAGAGATCAATCATACAAATCTAGAGAAAATATGATCTCGGAATAGATTCAGATGCAATGAAATCCACATTTTTCCAACACAAAGCCTTGAGAAGATAGAAACAATGCCATTAAATCACTTTGACCAAGTAGATGGATAAAACTAGAGATGATGGAGTGTTTCCTTCATTTACCAGGCATGGCATTCATTAGAGAGTGGTTGAAATTGATCATGAAGATTGAATCATGCAAGAAAATATTTTTTTCCTTGGTTTTTTGCTCATGGGTCAGCAAGGTTAGTAGGTCAACTGAGTTCTACAACCAGAAAGCACCACATGGACCAATATTCTTTTATCTTTCTACCACCTTGCTAGGTCTTAATGTGTTTGATCATGTAACCTACTAGCTGCGTCAACCTTCCAACTTAACCATGATGACACATAATGGTTAGACTTAATTGTGACTGCCTTTCTTTCAAACTAGGTCCACAAGGACACGTGTCCTTTAGGCACTTCCACACAATGTCTACAGTTCTCTCAATTTCATAAAGTGAGGATGTGATGACCACTGATCTAGGAAGATCTAACAACACAAATAGAAATGAAAACATGTGGTCCTTGTTAGTACTTGCAACCAACTAGGAACCACTCGCATGCCAGCTTGCCAAACACATCAACACAATCACACTATGGCCCACAAAATAAAACATGATCCCACCAATCTACATGCCATGATGTCACTTTCCTATATTGTGAGAAGGTCTGACAAAGAAAAAATGTGGGAAAGTGACTACTAATAGAAATCTAGTCATATGCCAACTCACCTAATAGCTCATCCACCTTGTCTATGGTGGCCCACAAACAAGAAGCAAGGCCACACCTAGGATGTGTGGAAGAAGGTTGCTTCCCCACATTCATTAAAATTTGTTAACCTCCATATTGTAAGAAATTTCCTACCATAGATCATATTCGATCTAATGACGGATTAAATATGACCCATAAGATCAAAAAGAATAGCCAAACAATATAACATAAGGTTTTAATATAAAGTATTTTTTGCCCCATTTATTTTAATTTTCAAATATGTGAGCGTTACTATGTTTGAACTCAAATATGGCAATTTTGGTGGGTAGGAAAAAATGACCAATAAAAATACTTGCAAAATTATTGTTCTAAATCCTCACTTGGTTCACTTTACTTCCTTGCATAGGCATATATGAATCCTTGCATGAAATCTTCTCTTAAAACTATTAAAGTTTCTTTGCAGAGGTGTTTCCTCACTTGGTTGTCTATATTTCCTTTCCTTGATGTCATTTCCTCATGTGAGTCTATCCAAAGTTGTCCAAAAATAGTGAGCTATTTTGAGCTCTCTCATCAAAACTTGATCCAAGTATAATCTATATCTAAAAACATTTAATCATTCCTCTGTCTAAAATAGTGTAGAACTCCAATTTCTTTTTTATTTGATCACTTGTGATTCACACACAAACTAGTTTCCTTACTTGGTTATCCTACTTTTATCTCTTGTCTTTGTTATACCTTGCATCACAATAGTCAAAACTCTCAACTCTTCTAGCCATTTCTCAAACTATTCCTACCTAGATATACAACATGCTTACTCACTTTGAGACAATGTTCTAGTGTGATCCTTGTTCAAACTTTTTCTTAAGTCATTATCTATGACTATTGCAACAAGGAGTGGAAACATTTTTACTCCCTATAGACAACAACATGGTAGAGATAGACATAGAAATCACAATAGAGGTTGCTCCCAAGTTTTCATATAGTCTAAATTCAGTGAAGGGTCCTCACAACCCCTTTCACTTGTTGGTCCATCTAGTGCTTGAAGAATACTTTTCATCAACTTGTAGTAAAATAGGAATCCATTATATCATGAACATTTGGATATTGATAGAACACCTATGTCTTTGAATGGAATATCTGAATATTTTGTTTCAAACACCTATACAACTGACACATACTAAAACCTTCTATACTCCTAAAATGGCTTATCAAGATTAATAAATAGGAGAAAATAATAGGAGACAATAAAAACAAGACTAACAAAGAAATGAAACAGTGAAAGAACCTTATAACTACACGAATTAGTATGGGGATATTGAAGAGATACCCCTAGAAGACATAAAGAAAATTTTTAAGGATAAAAAATTTCAGAAAATGATGGAGATCTTGCTTCATGATAAGAGAGAAAATTATTTTCTCAAGCTTTCTCAAGAAGGAGCAAAATTACCTCAACATTTCAATGTTGAAACAATTGTCACACAAGAAGAAGAAACTAAATCATCTAAGTTACACAAACAACTTCAAGTAATACAAGAGAAATTTTCCCAAATGATGCATGACAAGGATAAACCAATTAAAACATACACGTTAGACACCATTTGTCCATTTCCTTTCAACAAGGATTTGAATATGCCTCCTATTCCAAGAGGATTTGAGTTACCCAAATATGACAAAAACCTAGGAACATTTGATCCCCAAGATCATTTGAGGGTGTTTGGCACTTTGTCTATGGAATTCATGCACAATCAAATCTATTTCATGTGTTTGTTACCATAGAGTCTAGGTGGTCAAGCCATGGAATGGTTTTCAAGATTGCCTCATAGTATTAAAACATTTGATGAGATTGTTAATATGTTTATTCAAAAATACTCACACAATACACAACATCCAATAAAAATATGCAATTTATGTAATCTTAAACAAAAGGTTGGCGAACGTTTCCTCACATTTCTCCAAAGATGGTGACAATTTTATACCAAATACTCACAATAAATCCCTTAAACAGAAAAACTTGATATCTTCATGGATAATAGTTTTTTTTCTTTTGGGTATAGAATTCAACTTCAAGGTCCACACACCTTTGAAGATATGATTGCATAAGCTATATAAATAGATGATTTTATGATTACATAATATTACTGCTAAACCCTCTAAGATGGTTGAGAAATCTACTCCCAATAACAAGATATCTGGGAACAAAACAAAGAACTCATCTTGGGTTACACGACCCAAACATGAGTATACATGTATTGGTGAACCTCTACATGTGGTCTATAAAACCTTACTTCAAAAATTACTCCATTGGATAATTGTTTTCCTTATGATCCATAGTCATGACCCACATGGTGGAATAATAATGCATTTTTTGAATACCATCAGAACAAGGGTCACAAAAGAATAATTGTATCAACCTATGTCATAAAGTTTAGGACTTAATTGATGATGCTGAGATCATTGTGGGTTGACATAATAAGAATTTAGACCACAAAAATTTTAAGGAGCCATTTCCACATTATGACAAAGGAGAAAACTCTAAATAGAAAACCAATAACAAGGTCCATTATACATACACCATTGATGATAATGTGATCAACATGGTTGAATGCTTGGACTTTGGGCACTATGATGTTATTAGGGTTAAAGGCAATCATGATAATACAAAACCTAAGACTCCATTTTTCTTAAGAGGTACTAAATCTATTACATCTGATCGAGAACACTCACAATCTTGTACTAATGTTGTTACATGTTCTTGAGGCAAGATAGTACTTAAAATCCTTATGCCTTCTACTCCCAACGTAGATCGAGATAAATAAAAACCTATTTTTGGTCCATCTAGAAAAAGTGTGAAAATTTCAACATTTTCCAAAGTTACCAACTATAGTATCCTTGACCGATTGCAACAGAAAAACGTTCAAATAATGATATTTGAATTATTTAAAATCTCGCCTTCTCATAGGTAGATTCTTGATAAAGCACTTAATGAGGCGAGCGTACCTCAAGATCTCAATCTTGATAGGTTTAAATTTATGGTTGATCACTTGACCTTACTTCATTATTTTTCCTTTTCTGAAGAGGATGATAATTCATTGAGTCATTCTCATAACCAACTATTACACATTGAAGTTATGATGCATCAAAAACATGTTTGTCACATGCTCATTGATAATGGAGCTCATCTAAACATACATTTTACTACTTTTCTCAAACAATTAGGTTATTCTAAAGAGTCTATTGATCCTTGTCACAAAATAACCATCAAGGCATATGATGAAGTCAAATGTAAACCCCTAGGTCTTGTTGTGTTGCCACTTCAAATTGGTCCAGTAGAAAGGGATGTTACTTATCAAGTTCTTGACAATCCATTAGCATGCAATATCTTGTTAGGGAGACCATGGATACATGAAATACAAGATATTGCATCAATGTACCATCAATGCATCAAGTTTTAATTCCATGGCTCTAAAGTTACTATACTTGCTAATACTAGTTACACCTATAAGATGCTAAAATCTACTAAAAGATTGTTACTTAGTAATAGAGAATCTATGGATCATCATGTCAATAAGCTAAAAGAAATGGAGAAGTCACTCAAGTTGACAAAAATTGGGATGGGTGAGTATCACATTGAACCTATTTTATCTTTGACATCTCTTCCTAAGTCTCCCTATCATTATGGGAGACCATATGAAGTGAAGAGACCTTTTGTATTATCACCTCAAACTAAATTCAATGGTGCCTTTGTCAAAGCTACTATACCTCTAGAAGAGGAATATGAAAATAGAGCCATTTTTGCATGGTTATATAAAGAGGAAATCCCAACTAATCTCACATAATAGTCTTTTGATATTACTCCTGAAAAGTACGGTCTAGGTCTTAATATAATGAAATTCTTTGGTTACAAAGGAATTTTTCTAATTAGGTGTAACAACATTGGCTTGATTGATCCTATCAAAGAAATATCTAAAAGGTCTTCGGATACAATAGGCCTAGGCTTCAAGAGGGTTCCCTTTCATCTAGGGATCAATAAATTCATACAAGAATCTAAAAGTTAATCTAAACATGAGTCACAAAATGAATCAGATAATCATGAGGATATATCTAATGATGAGGATACTTTTCTCTATCCAATTCCTTTAGATCTTCCTAAATTCTTCACAAAACTAGATGACTTTGTACCACATGTTAGTACTATGGATGTTGGCAATGATTCTTTTGAAAAAACTATTGATACTCCCTATATTCAACAAGAACAAGGAGATTCTAGTCATTTTGTAGTTGTTGAGAGACCTTGTAAAAATCAAGATGATAGTGAAAGTGGAAAATTGGTTCCCATCATTATTTGGGAATTCTACAATCCCACTCCATGTACCACAAATTCTTGAGAGTACAAATTTGATTCTCTCTTAGAAGAAACTTCAAAAAAAGATGTAGATTAAGTTCAGGCATATGAAAATTAGTTTGAAATAGGTGAAAAATCTAGGGTTCGATCGAATGAGTCTCATCCTACTATTTTTAGAAAGTGTTCAATTAATGTCATTAGAACTCAAAGGCATTTGAATACACCTTTAGAAAAAAATCACTTTAGGTCTCAATTTACTTGTCCAAGCATTTGATGACTATATTGTGAATGTCATCAAACTTGCTACATCTCTCTCACTCACTTATCCCATGTTAATAGACTAGAATTCCAATACTACATCTAGTAAAGTCTCTATATTCTAGAATGACTATACTCTTGCTCATTATTCACATGTTGTTGAACTAGTAACATCCTCCATGAGTGAACAAACTATCAATATGACTAAAGCTAATATCAAATATCTTAATCACACAATTAAAAGAAAAATAAATAGATGGTTCGATGGTGAAAACCACAGTGTGGTAGTATCAAAACCTAAAATAGTAAAAACAAAAGATGTATCCAAAGGTGAAAACCTCTTTAAGGCACCTAAGAATGAGATATTTGATGCACTTCCAAGTCATTTGCATGAGAGAAAATCAATGTTGATAGAGCCAACACAACCAATAAATTTGGGAACAATGGAACATACTCATATGATACACATTGTAGAATCTTTATCTACAATAGAAAAAGAGGAATTTATTGCATTCTTTCAACAAAAAAAGATTAATTTTGCATGGACTTACTCAGATGTGCTAGGCTAAGATGATGAGCTCATAATGCATCATTTATCTATTACACCAGGGGTAAAACCTATCAAACCAAAGCTCAAGGAAATGCATCCTCATGTGGCATTACTTGTTAAAGATAAACTAGAAAAACTTTTAAAAGATGGTTTTATCGGTGCTATTGATTATGTTTAATGGATCTCAAACATTATTCTAGTATCCAGACATGATAAGTCTATCCATGTTTGTATAGATTTTTGAGATTTAAACTTAGCATGTCCAGAAGATGACTTTCCACTACCCAATATTGATATGATAGTGGATATGAAAATATTATATGAAATGTACTCTGTCATGAATAGTTTTTCTAGTTATAATCAAATCAAAATTACACTAGAAGACTAGGAGAAAACTACTTTCACTTGTGCATGGGGTACCATCTATTGAAATGTGATGTCGCTTGGTTTGAAAAATAATGGTGCGATGTATCAAAGGGTAGTTACAAAAATCTTCCATGATATGATTCGTAAAATGAGGGAGGATTATGTCAATGACACCTTGGTCAAGAGTACATAGTGCAACACTCATCTTCAAGATTTCAGACCAATCCTAAATTGTATGGTGAAATTTAATCTCAGATTAAATTGCAAGAAATGTGCATTTGGTGTCACATCTTGGAAGTTACTTGGCTATAAAAGTATCTACAAAAGGAACTAAGGTGGACCCAGAAAAAGTTCAAGCAATAATGAAAATGCCTCCACCCTATAATATTAGTCAAATGAGGGGGTTGCAAGGAAGACTTCAATCCATTTGCAAGTTCATTTCATATTTGGTAGATAGGTCACAACCTTTTCCTAAGAATCTGCATAAAGGTGTAAAATATGATTGGAACAAAGATTGTGAGTAGAGTTTAATGTAGATAAAATAATATCTTGCTAATCCATCAATCCCAATGCCTCCTATTTATGGGAAGCCTCTCATTTTGCATATCTCAAAAATAGAGTCATCTCTTTTTTTCTTGCTAGCTTAGGAGGAAAATAACAATAAGGAAAAAAGAATCTATTATCTTAGTCACACACTGATTTCTTATGAAATGAACTATAGAATTATTGAAAAGGCTTGCTTGGCAGTTGTCTTTTCTTCTCAAAGGTTGAGGCACTATGTTCTTTCTTACACTATGGGATTGGTTGCCAAAATTGATCTATTGAAATATTTACTTAGCAAGGAAACTCTAACATGAAGGTTAGCTAAATGGGTCATGATACTAAGTGAGTTTGATACTACATATGTTGAAAGAAAGGCTATCAAAGGACAAACAATTATTGATCAATTAGCAGAAGCACCAATATAAAGTCTTCTACCACTGAATATTGAATTCCTTGACGAATCTAATTTAATACTCACACATCAAACATGGGTGATGTTCTTTAATGGTTCCTTCACACAACAAGGATCCAATGCTAGGCTCTTATACATGAAACCATAGAAATATTCATTGCCATAGGTGAACAAGATTATATTTCCTTGTACAAACAATACTATAGAATATGAAGACTTAATCAATGACATGAAGATTGTAGTTCCATGGAGAGTGGATGAATTAAATATCTTTGGTGATTCATAGCTCATAATCAATCAAGTCAATGATATATATCAAACAAAGGATGAGAATTTGACACATTATAAATGAATGGTTGATGATTTTAAAAAATACTTTTCTCATGTCACTTTTCAACAAGTTCCTCTGGCAAACAATAAGGCAGTCGATGCAATGGCTAATCTTTCTTCCATGCTATAGATGCCTGAGAATGAATTTCACCATGAATTCCTACTGGAGGCATTACCCTACCTTGCTTATAATTCACCTAAATCCTGAATGATCTATTCTATCATTGGATAGGATTTTTCCCACTACCATCATATATATTCTTACTTTCGAGACCAAATTATTCCAACAAATCTAACCCATAATGAAAAGTGTCAGCTAATCCATAGTGCATCATGGTATGTCACTATTTTCAATGACTTTCTTAGGAGAGGTCTTGACAAAACACTCCTAAGGTATCTAGAACCAAATGAGATCCAAATGTGTGTTACTTGATGTACATGAAGGAATTTTTGGATCTTATTCTAATGGCTCTACACTAGTTTGTAAACTTATCAGAGCTAGTTATTATTGGCCAAATATAAATCAAGAGGAAATTAAATATGCTAAGTCCTCCAAATAGTGCCAACTCCATGGAAATCTAATTCATGTTCTAGCTAGGGAGCTAATTCCATTTATCATGCTTTGGCCATTTCAACAATGGGCCTTTAATCTAGTAAGGTTGGATTCATCCATCTTCTTCAAATGGACAAAAGTTCATTATTACAACTACATAATACTTCACAAATGGGTGGAAGCAGTCCCTCTTTCTGAGGAAAATGGAAAAACTATATGGATCATTGTGAGTGTACTTAACACATTTCTATCTCAGGTTACGAATGCAAGGGTCATTTCGGATAGAATCTTTACTGAATAATTAGCATAAGAAGGATCTCTTGTGTGTTTGGTGAATTTCACACAAGAAACATTCTAACCATCCTAGCATTTATGTTCTGATGCTTACGTTCACCTGTTACACTAAAAGGGAAAAATGTTTTGGTCATTCTGGCTTATTGTACCTTAATGCTTACATTTAATCTTGACAAAAACTAAGACACATATCATATTCAGATTCTCATGCTTCCAATGTCAATGTGAAATGCATGAGATTTGTGGGTCTAACTAAGCACGTGGTGATGATAATTTTATGAATTTAGTAACCAAACCCAAAAATAAATTAACATAGGGTTACATTTCATACTCCGCTCACATGAGAGTAAATTTTGATCACTACTTTACTTGCATCTTTCAGCATGGGAGGTTTTTGGTTTCTTCAAATGTATCATATTTATTCTTAACTATATGAGCATTCAACTCCTTGGTTCATCCTTTTGACTTGTACAAGATACCTATCATTAACAAAAAATTGAAACCTACATGAGATGTTAATTCATTCACATTATGCACACGTATTTTCACATTCATCTCATCTACACTACATTCATACATCATATTAATTTACATTCATCACAATTATATCACTAGCATCTCATGTATAATAGACTATAAGAGAAAAAGTGACACGTTTAATTTTATGCTGATCAAAAGATCTCATATATATCAATCTCTCCAATGGATTCAAGTTTACATTGACACAAAAATGCATGCTACTCGAGCATTGTCAATCTCAAAATGATATAAAATGATGCTAAGAAATCCACAATACATGTTGAGAAGGTAAGACAAAAGAGGGAAAGATAACTATTTTCTTCTCTCTCATCCTTGAGTGGAGGAGGAGGAGGAGTAGCATTTTCTCTCATTGGTCATCACACACCATCTGATGCTCTAGCATACTCAAAAAATCTAGGTGTCTACTCTACCACATTAGGTACTACTATGATTTATCTTGCATAGTAATAGGCTACTCTGGCTCCATGTAATCGAACCCCATCTCGATCTACTAATCACATATCTTTAACTGGAACCTAGTTCTACAACTCACCCATCTATTGCTATGCCATCCTTAATCTCTCCTTGGATCTCCTAAAAGTATCCTAGTCTATGCTTGAGCCTCTCTGTTATGTGTCTCTAGAGTAGGCTGGTCCTACATCTCCTCATCGCACATCCCTTGCTTTAGTTGTTGTGGAGGATGATCATCTACACACTGACTCTACTTGTCACCACCAATGGAACCTTAGGTCCCCATCTCACCACACACACATCTATTCCTAGTCCCACTCCCACCAGCATCTAGATCCAGTCTCATTTGATATAGAGGGATCTACGCCTATTATGTACATTGCCTAGGTATTTGTTGTTGTGGTTCCTACTATGGTACGTACATTTTTTGTATAGGCACTGTCATCCCCATTGGGTCTATAAATCTAGGAAATGGATGACTCAAAAAGTTCTCTATGTATGTTAGATTCATCCCCCTATCTACAATTGTAGACATATAATCCTAGTTCATCATTGTAATGGAATGCACAAAAATCATCAACTTCCCAGGGTCTGGTCAAACTGACCACCCATTCTCCACCTCCATAGTGAAGTGGATAAAAGTGCAATACTCCTATGAGATGTCATATGGCCTATCATATTGTCACCATATGTGTGTCAATGGAATTTTCTGGATCACCTATATCAAGTGACAAATTAGTGGCTGAGAGGAAAACATGTATCCAAGCTCTACTCACATGTCATTCCATGCCTCTATCTCTCTCCATGGCTACCATATCATTGACACCATGTCATTTAGCTATAATCTCCACATCTTAGTCTTACCTAGAGTAGTTTGGGTTATTTGGCCTCGGTACCTACAAATGTAAGGCTCCTCAAGCTGTCTCATATCCTCATAGATGGGTCTAGGGATTGACAAGTGCTCCCATGCCTAGATATATAAAACATAAACACTTGTTTCCATTCTCTTCCTCTCCAAATATACAACCTCATGCATCTCATGATACATGTGGCTCAACATACACTGACCCCATCCAAAATGTGTTGGCTGCAACAACATCCTCTACAACATCTAATCCCAACCATACTCCAATCTGTGTTGACCTCTATCAAGCATCAGAAAGTAACTCCGAAACACTCCAAGTACCACTGCCAATATATGTGTATCACAATAGAGTTGAATTAACTCCTCCTACAGAATGGCGTTACCC
The DNA here is from genome assembly GCA_028749045.1 of Cupressus sempervirens. Classification (NCBI taxonomy): domain Eukaryota; kingdom Viridiplantae; phylum Streptophyta; class Pinopsida; order Cupressales; family Cupressaceae; genus Cupressus; species Cupressus sempervirens. The sequence goes on from CM053783.1 coordinate 276,499,615, forward strand.
ATAATTATCACATCTTATAAATTGTCCCTTAGTGCCAATGTACCAGGTCTAAGCTAAATGTCATACTCTATCTGAGGCCTATGAAATAGGATTTGGAGTATCCTATAGATGCCCTCTAGTGTAATGGTCATCTCTCCAATTAGAAAATGGAATGTGTTCATCTTTGAATGGAAAGACTCAACACATGTTGTCAACAATTTGTGATTAATCTGCCAATTGAGGATATCACATAAAAGTGACAAACTAAGGGTGCCAATATGCACTTGCTCAATAGCACCTATCTGCCTAATCAATATTCCTATGGCTAGATAATGTGATCTAAAAGAAATGTCTAGAAACACAACTTGTAAACATGAAAATAACATAATACAATTACTATCTGACATCTAAAACATTATATTACTTTTAAATGCACAAAAACATACTGCATACATGTAATAAAGACTAACAACAATGTGAAATGACTACTCAAAATCAAGTTTTATCAAAACTACTGATGCAAATGATGCTAGAATCTCATGTGAGGATGTACTTTCTCAAATGAAGAAATGACTTCCTTTCATGAGGAAACCCATTGAACAATGTGATAAAATATTTTTGTGTGAGAAAAATCAATATTACATGCAAAAAAGAAAAAACATTTAGGGTCTCTCACATGAGAGATGGGTACCTCCCACGTGAGGAAACCCTATATGTCATGCAAGAAAGTGCCCTAGTGGCACTTCCTCATTCAAGTTTGTTTGGTGGGTCACATGAAAAATGGGTTCTTGTGCAAGGACACTGACAATAGTAACTTTAAAACACTCAAAAATATGCAAAAAATGACCAAAATGCATAAATATTTCAATGCAATGAAGAATTTTCAACTACTTATTGAAAATTAGCTATGTCGCCTAGAATGCTCAAAGTGATGCATCTACACTGGGACCACCATTTTCACCTTAAAGCTCTTTTCTTCACAAAACACAAAATGTACAAATGAATTGAAAATGACATTTTGGGCTCTTATATAGGTTTTGACCTAATTTTTCAAAGTTCTCCTATTGGAGTAAAAATTATCCCATTAGCTAGTTTGGTTGCTCTAAACTCATGTTCAAGATCAAATTTGAAACATGACACACATAAATAGCTCAAAAACACACCTTAAATTTTTGGGATGGATGCAATTGAACACTTGTACAGTTCCAGTTACTGATACTTTCTAACTTTGAGAATATTTTTAAATCACACATTACTTTAACTTTTTCAATTTTTTTGAAAAAGTCAACTCAAGTCAACTCTCATCAAATTTGGTTAACCATGGTCAACCAAACCTTCAAAATGCTTCAAATCAACCTCAATTTAATGTGTTGTCTTTTAACTTTTCTCCCGAGGAGGTAGGATGATGATTAGATCATTTAACATCTTTGAATCTTTAAAATATGATTTCAAATCTAAATATGATGTCCTATTTGCTAAAGGAATCTCATCACTTGGGGCTTCTTTATTCCCTCAATCTGGTATCATATGTTATTCAACTGATCAATCTTATAGCAGGCTTTTTCATAATTTGATGGACATCTATTGGGGCATTCCAACTTTAACTCCTGAGGATTAAGCCTCATTCTAGGGATGATTTATGACTCATGATTAGATTTTGTTAGCTTTTTTTATGGACCAATATTTAGGTGTTCTATCTAGACTTTAGAGGATTAAGCTCCATTCTAGATATAATTCTAAACTCTTGCTTTCAATTGTTATTTCATGGAAAGGTATTGGGGCAATCTAACGTTGACCTTTGAGGATTAAGCCTCATTTTTGGGATAATCCTATGAATCATGATTAATCTTGTCATCTTCTAATGGATAGTTATCTGAGCAATCTAACCTTGACTCCTAAGAATTCAATCTTGTTCTTGGAATAATTTTGTGAAGTTTGATCATATGTGTTATTTCATATTGGTATCTAGGTGTTCCATCTGGATTCCCTAAGGTTAAGCTCTATTCTAGAGATAACTTAAAAAATTTCATTAATTGGTCTTTGTGTCATCAATCTTGGAACAAATCTCAACTCTAGGTTTATATTCTCAGACTTTTATTTTCTTTGAATCAATGTGTTTCTCACACATTCATTCAAAGAGGGGCAAATATAATACTCCTAAATTGGTGCATTGGTATTTCGAACCAATTGCAATTTATTAATATTACTTAAAGTCCTATTGTACTAGGAAATTCTGATTTTGATAATCTCTACTCAACTTAAGTTTCAAATATAGAAAATCATTAATCTATATCAATCACTTTACTTAGTTCCTAAATACTATTTGAATTAGCTAAATTAAACCTATTAATTTAAATAATTTAAATATAAGTCCTATGTACTAAATTAAATTAAATCTACCCCTTTAGCTAATACACATAAAGAAGGATTTGAAATACTTTTGTTTAATTAAATATATGTCATGCTTATTGAAACTAATTATTTATTTAATTATAACATCTAATTATGACCATGTGTTTGAATGTATCAATATCCTTTCCTATTTCATCCCACATGAAAAAAGAATTTATAATATTGATTAATTCAAATATATCCTCATAATTATTAAAACTAATTAATCAATTAATTTGAAAATCTAATTATGAGCACATATTTGAATGGATCATTGTTATCTCCTATTTCCTATCATTCAACTCCATAAAAAATGGAGGACTCAATCTTATCTTCAATTAGGAGCATACATTCATATCAATCTTGAACATTGATCAAATTCTTGGATTCTATATAAGAAACTTTTAACCTCTCATTTTAGAGGATGCACATGAAAAGTATTGAATTAAAGCTAATTTGATTACTCAAGTTCCTTGCATTCAAATTTTCTCTTTCTTTCATATGCTCATCATTTAGATTAAAATGCATTCATCTAGTCATTACTTTCTATTGTTCTTGGATTAATTTCAATTCCATTTAGATTAATATTTATATATTTTTATTAAAAAAAATCAAAATAATAGATTAGATTGCATTTTCATGCCTTCAAATCCTTCATACTAGTTTGTTCTAGTATTGATCTCTCAATCATGAGAGTGAAAAGAAAAACCTTATCTAATTAGAAGGCAACAGATTGCTTTGTTCAGTCATATGGAATCGATAATCCCATGTTGATTTCAGGATGTTTCTAACATGTAAACATCATGTTGAAGTGTGTGTGGATTTAGAGTCCCATAATTAGCAACCACACTTGTCAAAAAAATCTTGATGAATTATCTTTCCTCACTCAAAAATTCCATTATGTCATCGATCCTAGGAAATGTAAATCTATACTTCACTATTATCTTGTTTATAGCTCTAGAATCAGTGCACATTATCCATTCTTCATTCCTTTTAGGTGCCAATAGAATATGTACAACACAAGGACTCAAAATTTTTCTCATCAAACCCTTATCAAGAAACTATTATATTTGTCTATTCAATTCTTCATTTTCAACAAGTGTTAGTCTATGTGGTGCATTATTAGGAAGACTAGATCCATGTATCATATCCATAAAATGACTAATAATTTTGATAGGAGAAAAACCATTAGGTACATTATTAGAAATAATATCTTGAAATTAACTCAAAATATATTCAACCTAAAGTGCATGTTAAGTTCATCTTGTTTATTAGTCTTCTTAGGAATTAAGAAAAAATGAACATTTTGCTCCTTCACATCTTTGAAAAAATGATTTCTTTCAAAAAAACATACTTTTACCATGGTACAATGATTCTAATAATTTTTTTCAACAAAATGAAATAATATTTGTTTTTTCCCATCAAACCAAGTAGTATACTGATTCGATCTACCATCATGCAAAGCTTGCTAAGGTCTACCAACATAATATAACAACAATTGATAGGCATAATATCTTACAAAACTTCATCATAATAATTCCCAATCTTTAATTTAACAAGACATTGTTCACTTACTAGTAACTTATTCTCCTTCTAGATCTAAAAAACATGGTAAGGCTTATCATGTATCAATCTCTATAATTGTGATTTTTTAACTAGTGATGCAGGAGCATCTTGGGTCTTTGAGTAATCTTACATTAAACAAAAGAAATTATAGTTTTTTGTATGAATTTTTTGTTCATGAAGTAGCCATTGTTTCTTTTGTTTGCATGTTATGCATAGCTATTATGATATCAAGGACCTATCTTTGATCCTTGTCCTAAGTGAAAAAATTCTTAGGTTGGATATTTTTCAAATTTTGTGTCATTCTTTGCGGTCATATTCTTAAGTTGTTTTCACCTTGTGTAATGTGTTGATCAAATTGGTGTAGTTATAGTTTCTTTTGTGTCATCTTACATAGGTAGGAGCCAACTTATAATACACATGTTGATGTACCTTCAAGTACATGTGATTTCATACGACTATTTCTGTGATTTTTTGTTCTCTTTAAAGTATCTGTGAGGCCTCACCCCAATCTGTCATAGAATAGATGTTTTATTCATATTTTGATAGTTATTTGATACTTAGATGGATAGTGGATGTTTTTATCTATTGATTTTGATACTTTAGTAGTGTTTTATATTATGATATGCACTAAGAACCTGATATTGTGTAAGAAATGATTGAGCACATATGGATGCAATTTTATGACATGATACTATTAGATTTTGATGTGATGCAAAATATTAATTTGATTATGGTGATTTATGATTTGTAGATAAATGTTAATTTGATTATGATGATTTTTGATTTATAGATAAATGTTAATTTGGTTATTATGATTTATGATTTGTAGATAAGTGTTAATTTGATTATGATGCTTTATATATGCAGATGAATGATTATGATATGCAGATAAATGTTAATTTGATAATGATGACTTATGATATGTAGATTGTGATATTTTAACATTTTGAATGAACTATTTGAAATGACTAGGGAAGGAAATTGAATTTGAATTATGAAATTAAATGCATTTGTAATATATGTATTTTATACAACCTTCTTGGACTACTGATGCTCGAGTTTAATGTGCAGGAAGTGGAACCATGGAAATTCTTGGGGGAAACAAGTCCAAACCTTTGTGAAAATAGTTTAACCAAGGTGAATCTTGGAAGATTCAAAAGCCTCATTGTGAAAGTATTTTTTCTTCATAAATGTGAGTTTCTTGCATGTGTAAGTGTTCAATCATAAAGAGGCATTAGGAGCATGTCATGGTGATGTGGAATGTGTTTCTAGGTGTCACTTGGCACTTGTGGATTTTTTTTGTAATTGACATGTCATTTAGGGTTTTAAAAACTAATTATTTTGTTAATGAGTAAGTAAACCAACTTGACAAGGGTAGGATGGGTCACAATCAAAGGAAAATCGAATTTGGACTTGGCTAGGGTTTTGAGGGTTCATTAGGTGGTCCCAAGGTGTATTTTATGATAAAATAAGTTACCCATATGATAGTATATCAAGTTAGGGACCTAATTTTGACCATTTGAGTGCCTAGTCAGCCTAGGGGGGCCCTTTACCCATGCATTCTTCCATCAATTCGAATTTGGAGTCGTCACATGTGTGCTCTTCCACGTTCCCACTAAGTAAAATATAGCCAATTTAGAGGAGACAAGTTTGTAAGAGGAAGTGGCTAGGTGTTTTTGCTCAAATAGATAGTGGGAAGGCCTTATCAAGGAGTCTCAATCAAATTAGTGGGTTGATCACCCACGCTCTAAGTTTAGAGATAGTTAGGGTTTTGGAGGGAGACTAAGGGAGCTCTACTACAACTATCCTTGCATTCATCTTGGACCAAGGTTGGTGTCTCAAAATATGTTTCATTTCTTTCTTTTTCTTAGTATGGAAAAATAAATCTTCAAGTATGGAGGATTTGTAAATGGAGCATGCATTGTATAGTGAATCTTGCATTGTGGATTTTTTTATTGTGTTGTGGTAATGTAAATTTGTATTGTGTTCTTGAAGATTTATTGGTTTTCCTTCTTGATTTCCTTGTTGGATTTGAATGTTGAATGTGATTATGGGTGTGAAGGCTTCACTCACCCTTGGGAGGGAAGAGAAGGCTTGGGTGAAGGGATTAGTTGGGCTCAACATTGTAGTTCAGAAGATTGACCTCATGATGAGGAGTTGTTTTTCTTTCATGGAGCATGCACTCCATTGAAGCCATATACCTTGTTGTTTTGGGAGGTACAAGGGGTTTTGTATGTAAGAAGGAGGAGATATTTATGATGGCCTTGAGGGGAAAATACAATTGAAATATGATTTTTATGTTTGGTTATGGCATCTCATCTTTGAAGAGTCCACCTTCACCCAATGTGAGATGATTCTAATGGTGAATCATTGTGCAAGCCATGAGAGGGAGTTGTTTTGTGTTGTGTATTGTGTTCATGCAATGGCAAGTGATGTGTGTGTATATCCTGGTTGGACCTTGGTTCCCCTACTCAATGAGTGGCTTCATAGAAGCCTAGGATGGGAGGTGAGCCTCCATGGTTCCCAGTTGTGTGTTATGTGTAGGTTTTGTGAAGATGGCTTCCTGGAAGATGTTAAGGGATTCACCCTTGACAAGTTGGAAAATCAAATGTGTAAAGATAGACCCATGTTTTATGTCATCTCAAATGTATTATGGTCTTCAAGCCTTCATTGTTAATAATTTTTCATGTAAAAGGGATTGTTCATCATTATATATTGTTGAAATTGTGTAAGGGAAGATTGAAAAAATTATACATTGTTCTCTTGTGAGGAAATATTCATTGTAAATATTTATATTATGTTATTGATGCAATATGGGAAATCATGTAAATGAAATACTTCTCCTTTAAATTCAATTAATGCGCATATGTCATAGAGGTAGCAATTACTTTTGGAAATGGTTGATTTGTTTCAATACATAATCAGTTGTAGTGTAAATATGTAGGCTATGTATTCAATAAATGAAAGGAAGGTATCCTACTTGATAGTTCATTTTGTGTATAAAAATAAAATCATTTATCTTTGCAAGTTCTGATAGATTTTTAGGATAGGCAATACCATCACATAATTAAAACATATTCACAAGGAAAAAGTCATGGTAGAATTAGTAGAAATCTAGTTTGAAAATAAAGACATAGTTCAATACCCATAAAGGGACAAGCATGTAGGTGCACATTAAGTCTATGGAAAATGTATGGGAAAGAAAATTAGTTCCCTTCCCTAGATTATAGAGCAATATTTTAATCAAGGAGAATATACTATGAATCTTGTTCTTGGAGGGTTAATAAAATAATATAAGTACATTCAATATTAATCATATAACATATGTCCTAAAGACAAAGACTTTAATGCATTGATAAAAAACCTATACTCTAAGGTATGCAAGAAGAGACTCCTAAGAGTCATGTTCTCAATAAAAAGGAATAAAACAATAATTAAATCATTAGCTTATAAAGGACTGAATAAAAGAAGACAAGCAAACTAAAGGATAAAAGAAAACATTCAAAACAAACCTTTATCCTACCCAGGCATCCTTGCTCTCATCAACACCATAGACTTAGGAAAGGTAATGATTATGACATTTGATCTAGCATATGTTAGCACCTTTTTCCTAGGTGTCTACCACTTGGAGGAGATGAAAAAAGTCATGTCATATTCCTTCCCCAATAACCCATGCCTAGGAAGGAGTAAGAAAAGACTTGGGAAATGTTTCAAGTTTGAAAAATTATGACCAATTTGAATTGCCTTGGGATTTAAATCTGCACTTTACATGATTGTTACCTCACCTTGGGAAGAACACCAAGGTACATGAGTTGGAGGGAGGAAGACTTTGCACAAAAGGTGGGAGTTATTTGTTTAAAGAAAATTGTATTAAGGGTTGGGATGTCAGATTTGTTTTAGGTGGTATTAGGAAGACATACGTTAGCTTAGGATAAAGAGCTATTATGGTTAGTGTTATTATTATAAATTAGTAGGTGTAGGAATCTAGGTGTAGTTTTAAATTAACATTTGAAAGTTAAGAAAAGATGTAAAAAGTAGGATTCAAGTAAGTTATTTCATTTTAGTGTTTTGTTCATGGGTTTCTTTAATTAAAATGTTTATGATTGGTGTCATGTGTTATCGATTAAAATTATAAATTTAAAAAGAGTTATAATGAACAAATAATGTATATTATTAAAGGGAATAAGTAGTAATACATGTCATTAATGGGGGTTATTAGAATTTATTTAATAAATCATAAAGTAACCATGTTATAGATTTATTGCATTATAGGTTATATACATTGGATTTATAAGATAAATTTAGTAATTTAACTAACTTAAATATAGGTATTAGAAGAGAGATAAGTATATGTAAAAATAATAATAATAATAAAATAAAATAAAATAACAACTTCAATAAATAATTAATATTTGAGACCTAGTTAGTAGCATCTAATTAGTAAACTACTGAGATGGTCAAAGTGGAAAAAGGATAAAAGATAAGTAGTTCACTAAGGGGATATATATATGCAATAAAATGGAAATAGAAGATAAATGGGAAAGATATTTATATGATAGGGTAACTTGTATTCAAAACATTTAGGACAATTATTAAACATCTCTGTGTTCACAAACCCTAGAACCATTGTAGCTACATTAAGACAAGAAATTTAACTTCACTTGCATATACAAAGTGTCTTAATTGGAGTATAGAAGATGAAAGGTATATGACCATAACATCGTTATAGCTTAGTATTGAAATCATTGATGGACAACCAGCTGACCTCTCATAAGAAAAATTGTAGTCTAGATTTCAAATGGAACCAATTCCATTACATCAACTAACCTTATCATCTCCAAACTTTGTGGTCAAAATAATAAATTTCCAACACCCTTCAAAAGAAAATATAAATTGCTATCTGGACAGCTCACCATTCAATGGAATGTTCATAACAAGTAATGACCCATTCATAAAATCTATAGTACACCTTCAAACAAAAATAAAATAAAATTGGTTGTGTTTGCCTCATAAATATAGGGCATGACAATATGGACCTAAATTGTAAGTAATCCTTGACTAGCCAACTTTTGGCTTAGCTAGCTATAAAAAAATCTTGTTTAGATGTAGGAAAGGGAGATATAGAAGTAGAAAGGGAGAGAGATCTAGATAAGAATATGCAAACTAAGGATTTGAGTCTATATATTATTTGTTCTATTTAAAGTACATAACCTAGAAGATCTCACAATCAAGCATGTTGTGTTTTTCCTATATGTGAAGTGAAATAGTTACACCTAAATTATGTTGCATCTAGCATTCTATTCTCTATAGTTTCATTTTATTAATGTGTAGTTTCTATGCATACTCTAAGTAGGGGTGTGAAGGTTGCAAGTTGAGTTTATTTTACATGTTGTTTTAAACTCTCCCTAGACCTTCTCTATGTTAGGTGGTATTAAAGAAACTTATTTCTTATGGCTTAGATCATTGAAGACCTTGTTGAATTTGGTTGTAGGGTGGCAGATCTAAAATCTGACCTATAACTTATAGAAGGCTATGATCTTGCAAGAACTATTGTAAAGATGGTTCATGGTAGAAGAAATGTTAATATCATATTATGGATATGTTTAGACAAATTGCAATGAAGCTTGAAGTTGTGGAGATAATGTAGAGAAGAGGTGAACATCTTGAAGATGCTAGTGATGATGAAGAGGCAAGACCTAATCCTAATCCCAAACCTAAGGTTGAACAAGATGAGGAAAGGCTTTTGAGATTTTTGTCTAGAGAAAATGATAGACCTAATGTTTAAGTTTCTTGCTATCATGAAAGAATTGAAACTAATGTTGTGTTAGACTGGATTACTAAGATGGATAAATAATTTGACTATAAAGGTACTCCTAATAATAAGAAGATGAGGATGACAATCAAAAAGTTGAAGCACCATGCCTCACTTTGGTGTGATCATTTGCCAAGTGAGAGACAAATAAAAGAGAAAATAAAAGATCAAGATATGGGGAAAGATGATTCTGAAAATAAAGAAGTTCCTCCCTACTAATTATTAGGTTAATTTGTATATCAAAAATTTTAGTTGTATTTGTAATGCTATGATTAAGAGTATGAAAGGAGATAAAATCAATTTCAAATGGACTCATGGAGTGTAGAAAAGTTTTGAAACATTGAAACAAAAGATTGTGAAATTTTGTACCCTTACTTTTCCTGATTTTAGTAAAGTCTTCCAAGTTGAATGTGATGCTAGTGGAAGTCTCATTAGAGTTGTTTTGAGTCAATAAGGAAGACCTATATCTTTTTTTAGTGAGAAATTGAATAATGCTAAAAGAAAATATATAGTTTAAGCTAAAGAATTCTATATTGTTCAAGCTTTGAAGAAATGAAGACATTATTTAACGCCTAAGGATTTTGTGTTCTATACTTACCAAAAAGCTTTGTAGTATCTAGGAAGTCAAAATAAGTTGAATCAAAGACATATGAAGTGGGTTGAATTTTTATAGAACTTTTCATTTTCCTTGAAACATAAGAGTGGATAGCCAAGAAAGGTTGCTGATGCATTAAGCCAAAGAAGGAATTTTCTAACAAAAATGAGAATTGAGGTATTTGGTTTTAATGAGTCAGAGTATTTGTATGAAATTGATCTTAATTTTGCAAAACCTTTGAAATCTTGTAAGGAAAAGATCATGAGGGGCAAGTGGACTAATTATTTCATTGAAGAAGACATGTTGTTTAAGGGAATTCAATTATGCATGCCTAGAGGATCTATGACATAGAACATCATAAAATAAAAGCATAGTGGTGGAAATCATTGGATACTTTGCAATTAATAAAATAGTGAAGTTGATTACAGATAGATAATTTTGGACACACACACACACACACACACACACATATTTAAAGATGTATAGAAGATGGTAAGAAGCTGCAAAATTTGTCAAATAGTAAAAGGAACTAGTCAATATTTGGGATTATATTCACCATTGCCTATAACTGATAAGCCATGGAAAGATATTAGAATTTATTTTGTTCATGGTTTTCCTAAAACTTAGAGAGGGAATCATTATATTTTGGTGATGGTTGATAGATTTTTTAAGATGACACATTTCATACCTTGTAAGAAGATATATGATGTTGTACATTTAGTTGAACTACTCTTCAAGGAAGTAGAGAGATTGCATGGATTGCCTAAACTATTATTTCATATAAATATACTAAATTCAGTGGTTACTTCTAGAGGACACATTGGAGGAAGTTCAATACAAAGTTGAAGCTTAGTTCTACATATCATTCACAAACAAATGGACAAACTAAAGTTGTGAATAGAAGTTTAGGTAGCCTATTGAGATGGTTGGTTTGAGATAATCCTTCTAATTTAGACTTGACACTAGCACAAGAAGAGTTTGGATACAATAATTATATGAATAGTAGCACTAAGAAGACACCTTTTGAGATGGTTACTAGAGTGAATCCCAAAGGAACTACAAAATTAAGAAATCTAAACCTTGAAACAAAGAGAAGTGTTGAAGTAGAAGAATTTGAAAATTTCATGAAGACTTTGTTAGAAGTTTAGTTTGGAAACTAAGATACTAGGAGGGGGGGGGGGGGGGGGTTCAAATAAGGATCTATAAACCTTTTATCCTTCAATAAAACTTTACTACATTAACCATATTATCCATATCATATCTAGTTTATGCATAATATAACTTGAAAAATTAAATGATGCAATAAATAGATCTAACTATTAATCACATCCATGAAATGTAAACACATGGCATAAAAGATTTGGTTACCTAGAAATCCTCTAAGGTGGAGCTAGAACTGGGGTGGGGATGACACCCACAAATCTTCACTACTGCAGTAACAAAGTTAACCTATTAGGGTCTACAATTTTGATCACTTCTAATTATCTACCTTATGAGGGGTCTACTTTTCTAAAGGCATATAAGATTCTTAGGTCTTACCTGGTTAAAGGATTCTGCACTTACAATGAATTAAGGACTCTGTTAGGAGATTTAGAAAGGTCTATTAAAAGACTTGTCCTAATTCAATCTATTAAAATTGACTCACTACCTAATCCTTCAAACTGCACTATAATTTATGATTATATATCTCCTCCTTCCAATCTCTATATGATCTCTAATTTGATATATCTTTGCTCAGTCCTTTGTTTCTTCATAAGGTCACTAACCTTTGTATTTCACAGTATTGCATGCAACATCCAAAACTTAACTCCTTCACACAATACTTCTCGTTCTTCATGCACTTCACAATTTCTTCCATGATATCTCTCATCACTTATAAAAAAATAAAATTGGATCTTCCTATTTAAAGACTTTTGTGGAGTCTCCTAAATGCTTCCCTTTTTGCCTCTTCATCTGATTGATTGTTCATTCCTCATAGGGATCGGTGATGCATGTCAAAATGTGTAACAACCTCTATAGAAAAATATTACATCCCAAATTTTGAACTATTTTAAAATTTTCTCATAGCTATTAGACTGAATAGATTTTTCTTTCATAATCATGTGAAGTAGATAGTTATTTATATCCATTGTATTAACTGTTAATGAAGATGGTCATTATCCATTATTTGTCATGTGATGTTTAGCAGTTGGTTGATTTTTGAATTATAGATAATAATAAAATTCTTTTAAATATTTATATGAAAATTATTATGGAACTTTTTATTATTATGTAAGTATTTCATAGATGATTGCAGGAGAAAATGAAGCAAGAAGCATTAGTAAACAAGATCAATGGAATGGGATACTAGCTTAGTCCAATCATTAGGATTGATAGGTATGACCTTAAATTGCCTTGGTAAGGACCTAACAAATTGAACTTTAGGATACAACTAAAGGACCCGAATGAGCTATTAAATAAATAATTTTAAAAATAAAATAATTTAATTAAAATATAATACGTACCTCAAAGGATTTTGAATGGCCTTCCACCATATTATTTTAATATATACCTATGTATGTACACATAGATATAAATATAAAGTGACACCATAATATTATTTTCTTTATAATAAAATGATGCCACCTCATTAATATATCTACATATACATAGATAGATATAAACCATAATATTTTTTGATTTATATCCTTCAAATCTTCTTCCAAACTTTTATTCTTTTTCTTGTTTAAAATTTATTGAACACTTGGCATTTTTAATTGGCATTCAAGAGCCAAGATATTTCTTTATGTTGCGGCTTCTTGGAAGCCAATGAGTCACATTACCCTTTTATTTAAGAAGTTGAGAGTGAGAGGGAAAGACATCTATTCTTTCAAGCACTTGACTTTTATATCTTTCTAAGCATTTGAATTTTATATTTTTTCAGGCACCTGACTTCCTTTCTCAAGTCCAACTACTCCCTCTCTCATTTCTTACTTCCATTCACAACTCAATATCCTACAAATAAAATTTGAAATCACTACCTCCATAGCATTACCAACCCTTTCTACCTTGTAATGGTCTTGTTTGTAGAAGATGTGATACATTTTTTAACTGGATTTTTGCACCTGAAGAACATTTGTGAAGGAGTTGAATCATAGCAGTGGGCTAGGCTCATACTTTATTTTATTTCTAGGGTCTTAGGTTATGTAATCAATCATGTTCCAAGTATTTATGTATATTTTCTTATCAATTGCTAATGGTTTATGATTTCCATAACAACTAAACTATAGTTATAATCATCTTAAATGTCATCAGATAGAACCTCTTGAGAAAGAGTTATTTAAGTGCAATAAAATCATGATTTGAATATACCATTTGAAAATAAGAATCAATGATGTTTATGCTAGTCTTAAAGAACATATTCTTTCAAGTCACAATTTTTGATAAGCTGAAAAACATATATTATACAATGAAACATTTGAGAATCAATGGATAGAGCTAATTGCTCTAAATTTTCTAGCACTTAGGACTCAGTGGATGTATAGCCATAGAAAAGGTGAAGAGGTGAGATGGAATCTACAACGACATGAAAGAGAAATCAGATATGATAAAATAAATTAAATAATTTTACTTAATAGCCCATGCTTGTCCCTATTGTTGTTTACCTATTTTCTAGTTGAGCGGTGATGATCGGGTCATTGAACCCATCAAAAAAACCTTGGCCAAGATCATTTAAAGATATTTTTTCCATCTATGATCACTTGATGTCAGTGGTGCTAGTTATTCATAAATATATGTCCATAACTATGCGAACATTCTAAACACCAAAATTCTTAGGTGGCTAGACTAAGTGTATCCTAAGCCTGATCCCGAGGTAGGGAGGGCCTTTCTAATTGAATAGATTATGTGGGGATAAGTATGGTCTGAGTTTGGGAGGTTAAGCCTAAGTCAATGCTTCTCCTCTTACTGAAAGCTAAGGCTTTCAAAACCAACTAAAGACTCACCGGATAACACTTGCATGTTTTCTTTTTCTTCTTCCCATGTTAAGAATTTACTTTAGTTGTATGTAGAAAAAGATAGTTAATCATTATTATAGTTATAGTTAAATCTAGTTACACTGATCATTGATATAGTTATTTTAGTTTATTGTTATTTCAATTGATCATTGATATAGTTATTTTAGTTAATTGTTATTCGAGTTATTCCAATTGATCATTGATACAATTATTTTCAGTTCATCATTAATCTAGTTATTTCATTTGATCATTGATATAGCTATTTCAGTTGAATATTGTTATTTTAGTTAATCATTGATAGTTAAAATAGTTAATGTCCTATGAAAAGGAATCTAGTAATTTGTTCAATAATTGTTGGGAAAATCTTTTTATTAATCATCTTTATTTTTTAGATGAAAAAAAAATTGTTACAAAAACTCTATGAACATTAAATGTCATGTTCATGTCATCTTGAAATGGTTTACCTCAAAGCTTGTATCATTCTAGACTTTTATGTTCTCTCTATGTGATCCAAAACTCCCTAATTCTGATGCTTAGTCATAATTATTCTTCATTTGTTGTGTGGCATTAACTGTACTCAACTTGTTTTGCATAACTTGACATCTATGTGCTCTATCTTCTCAACATTTACTAGGATCAACTTGTATAGAAAATGCTTGGCAATGAAAGACTTTCTCATGTCCTATAGAGCTCAATAGATATATGATTATTTACAAGTCTTTACATGAATTGACCTATATATAGAGTAACTTGGTCATAGTGATGATCGACTAACTCTTCCTTATATATATGACTAAGTGTTTGACACTAATAGACAAAAAACTTAGAGATATCAACAATCCCCCCCTTTTACATTGGTGGCAAAAATACCTTTTCATGATTGCATCTTTATAGTAAAAAGATATTAGTACCCCAATTGTTAGAAAAAATAGTCCAACAATATAACTATAGGGGGGGGGGCGGGGGGCGGGGGCTGAATTAGTTATATGAAAATTTAAGCATTTAACCTCTTAAAAAATCTAAACAAAAATCATAAAGAGATGCACATAAACAATTACACTAGATATGTTCACTAGGGAAACCCTTGATCAGAGGGAAAACCCCAATGGGAATGATCCCACAAAATGATGTGCTAATATGAATTTTCCTTGTTAGTGGATAGACCTGTTAGGAGTCTATTACAAAATTTAATACAAGAGTCCATGTTAGGAGACTTTGAATCCCTGTTAGGAGATTCCACCCATGTTAGGAGTTGTGCCAACCTTGTTCGGAGTTGTGGAAGGCAGCTAAACCCACTATCCAAATAGCTTTAGGATCATATCAATGAACCCACTATCCAATTGACCTCAATACTATTCCTTTAAGAATAATAGATGTGTAATAGGATTTTACTTCTTCCTCTGTCCCATACATTAGACTCCTTCACCTTTAGATCATGCAATTAGATCTAGAACTCTATGATCAATAACAGTAACCCTTAAGGTCACTTGCATGCATTAGTAAATCACTTGACTCTGTTTCTGAGTAATTCAAAATACTTCACTTCTTCCCTTGTTCACTTCCATTGTAAATCATAGAAAACATCTTTCCTTTATACCACACTCAATAACAAATCCTTGAGTTAGCTTCACACTTTATGATCATACATCAATTCAATGAAATACACATTTAATTAATGATTTATGCTCAGAGTTATAAACAAACTTTCACATGTGTGACTTATGTACATGCACACTTCTAATGTCATCAATGGTTAGTAAACTATCTCCAATTCACTATGAAACCCTTCACTACAATTTTAATGAACTATAGTAGTCATGCAATAGGAATTATTTTCCTAATACTTTGTTTCCATATGGTTCTTTGTAAATCAATCATATCTTTTGTGCACTATCGATTTAGGTTCTACACACTTGCCTATGTAACAAATACACAATGTAGTATGCATTGGTAACTGTGCATCATTAGATAAGTAATATAATGTTCTCAATACAAAAATAATAGTTTGTTGCTTTGTCAGTCTTTTAGAAACTTATTACTATGTTGTCATAAATGACAAACATAGTTATAGATACATCATAACAATATCCTACAATGCCCCCTATAGCATCAACATTCATGCTAACACCCCTTAAGCCTATGACTTGGTTCTCAAAGAACTTTAAAACTTTAGTTTTGTAATACATGACTCAAATTAGTCTTATTATAACTTTGTCATACCTTGTGTTCCTTTTTTCTTTCTGAGCTCATCATTCCCTCATGTATATAGAAATTATTTGAATCATTTCGCTTCATTTTCCCCTTTATTTTTTGTCATTTCTCCCTTAATTTTTTGTCATAATTTTCCCCTTGTTTTTGACACTTATGTCTTCTACTTTTTCTGCTAGGATGGTGAGCATGGAATAAAACCATATTTATCAATTAATGGTTTATGAATTTGAGTGATCATGGCAAGTGCATGATCCCATGTGGTTCTTATTGATTCCAAAACATGAATCTTCAATTCTAAATTTTTTGCTAAGTTAATCAAGTTGTCAACAATAGAAAGATTATGATATCTTTGCACTAGATCCTTTGCTCAAATCTACTCTCATTGCATAACATCCAAATGAGGTATCAACATTGACTATATAGAGATCAATTTAGCCCTTATTCTACTATTTATTATCTTTATCTTGACCAACTTCCTATTGGTATCTCTAACCACTGTTGTTTATTAGTGTTAATCACTTACTCATTTACAAGGCACAATTAGATGGTCATCACTATGAATGAGCTACTCTATATAGGTTGAGTCATGTACATAAGTAAGTATGTACCTAGCTCTATAGGAGCCAAGTGATTTTTTGGGTCACATATTATATTTGTATATGACTTAAGCTCATTAGTGACCAAGCAAGTTTTTGAGAATGCAAGTGTCAAGTTACTTAGTATGTACTGAGCACAATGAAGACCAAGAAACATAAATTCAAAGCATAAGGAAATAGTAAAGGTCGAGCTACACATAGTTTACATGAAAGTTAGGAATGGAATTGAGTTTTAGGCAAAATGATTGTTAGGCTGACTTGGAAGGAATATTTAATTTTTGAAGAGGGTGTTATAGAACATTTAATACTTTCAAAGGTTATTATAGAATATTTACACATTGTGGATGATATATCCCTATGCTAAGTGTTTGATGATTAGGATGAGGAGGAAAAATCTGGAGTCATCTAGAAAAATCTTCTCAAAACTCTTTATATAGAGATGATCTTAACCTAGATCATATGCCAGTAGAAAAGGAGATGAAAGAGTTTATGTGTGAACATGAAGCTATTAATAGAAAAGGATTGATGTTAGATTAGAATTCATTGAAGGGTTCTATTATTGTCTAACAAACCGAGTGACCTAGTCATTGCATTGAAGTGAAAGGGAAAGAAAAGAATATCAAATCAATGTAGAGGATCAGTTGTGTTGACTTATAGTAAAGGCTAAGCTACACAGAGTTTACATGAAATTTAGGAATGAAATAGAGTTTGGGGAAAAATTATTGTTAGGCCAACTTGGAAGGGATATTTAATTTTTGAAGGGGTTGTTATAGAACATATAATACTTTCAGAGGTTGTTGCAGAATATTTACACATTGTGGATCATAGATCACTATGTTGTGTGTTTGATGATTAGGATGAAGAGGTAAAGCATGGAATCATCTAGAAAAATCTTCTTGAAATTATTCATATAGTGATGATATTAACCTAGATTATATGTTAGTAGAAAAGGAGATGAAAATATTTTATGTGTTAACATGAAGGTATTGAAAGAAAAGGATTGAGATCATATTAGAAGTCACTGAAGGGTTTTGTTATCATCTAACAGACCAAGTGAACTAGTCATTATGGTGAAGTAAAAGGGAAAGATAAGCATATCAAATCAAAGAAGAGGATCAATTAGCAAGGAGAAGACTCAAAACTAGCTTACAAAGAAAACAAAGTGTCAGGTACTAAATTAGTTTTAATAGACTTGAATCAGGGTAAATCTCTTATTAGAGTGGTTTTAATAGATCTTTATAAATCTCCTAATAGATTCCTTATTTTTGTGTATGTATTATTTCTCTAACAAAGTGAGACCTAGAAGTCTCTTAACCATTTAACAAGGTAGACTCCTCATAGGGTAGATCATATTTTATGGTCAAACATTGTAACCTTAGCTAGTTAAATTTATTACTATAGTAGTCAATATTTGTGGGTGTTATCCCAACCCCAATTTTAACTTCACCTTCAAGGTTTTCTGGGTAACAAATACAATGTTATATATTTTACTCTAATGCATTTCATTGATTAGACTTATATGTTACAACATATTTACATTACTAGTCCTACAAATCTTATGATGTTAGCACATACCTTGTCAAAATTTTTGGGCTTGGTAGGTATAATGACTTAGTTATGTCCAGCTTCATCAAACTCAGTCCTCTTTATGTCATCATCTTCAATATATTTCATCTTTATTAGTCTTCTCCTCTTTTTTTGGCCTTTAGTGTTTGGTACTTTTCTCTTCTTTGCATTGGTGCCGCTAGGTTTAGTGATTTTAACCACTCCTTTCTTCACTGGTGGATCAACACTTACTATTGTTGTTTTCTTGGTCCTCAGTCTTTATGGTTTAGGAGGGGAGAGTGGCTTAGGTGTTTCACTATTCATCATCTTAATCATTGTTATTTTCACTATGTTAGCCTTCCTTTTTGCTGGTGGGGTGACCATTGCTAGGGTTTTTCCCTATTTCTCTATACTTTCTTCCTCTTCCTAATGACCACTATCATTTTCTTCATCTCCTTCTAGACCTTGAGTTAGTATCAAAGATTCTTTTCCTTTTCCTCGTGTGCCTAGCTTCTCTTCTAGATCTTCAATATTTTTCTTTCTCTTCTTGTCTATAGAAGTAATCTTGATATCAACTGTGATTCTAGCCTTTCCTTCTTCAAACTTTCTAAAGGGTTCTACCTTTGCATCAATTTATTCCTTGGTAGTGCAATAATGCTTGCACTCACATTATCACCTTCAACTTCATAACCAAAACACTTAAGCCATTCTTTCCTAGGATTGACTACCTGTATAAATGTATTATCTAGGTGTCTACCAAAAAATATATATTATTATAGTGCTTCATCACTAATGATGTTGCAATCCTCATTCTTTTTCTCATCTTTTGTTTGAATTCCTTTAAATAATTATCGATAACACATACTTGGTTTCTGGTCCCATTAAAACTAGCCTTTGAAGGGTATGTGCAAGATCATGGTCAACCAAAATATGCTTTTAAGTGGCAATAAAAAATCAAAAAATCAAGGTTATGTCAACTCGATGTGCAATTTTCTACTTGTTATTAACTTTATATCAAAAAGTTGAGAGAAAACAATCTCTAGAAAATTGAATCTAGTTTTTAAACTACTAGGACTTATCTTTAAAAAAAAAAAAATTGATTGGTCAAAATTTTGAATTTTAATGCAATATTTCAAAAATTTAGGAACAAAAATAAAAAGTAGATGTATGTCTAACCACCTTAATCAAAATCAAATGATAATATTTTTTTAATAATATTCTAGATATAAGTAGTAGACTCATGCCTAGATGTGACACATATTTTTGGGTATTTTTATTATAAATAAATAATAATTAATTAATTTTTGACTTTAGTATTTTTGGAATAAAAATACTCTCGTGTCTGACCACCTTAACTAATTCAAAACTCTACAAAACTCAATTTTTCATTTTTTTCCTTATAGTAGAAGAAACATAGAATGTGATGCATCTTTTGGATTTAAAAAATATTGTACCATTTGAAAATTATAGTTGTTTTTCAAGTAGTGTGTCAGTCAGCACTTTATATGTAACTCCATCAGAAAATAAGTAATAATTACTTACTAAACTCATAATTTGACAAACCTTACATTTATGGAAATATAAGAACATCTTTAAGAAACCCTTTTCATTTCATCAAATTTTGGTGAAAAAAAAGTCGTCAAATACTTGTTTGAAGTAAAAATCACTTTAAAATAGGCCAAAAGCACATTTTTAGGATGTTTTTAAAGTTGACCATATAGGTTTGGTATCAAAAGATATATTAGACCTTATAAAGATATTAATTGTTTTCATTTAGTATCAGGGTGGGTGGGAAAAATGTTGGAATAGATTTTGAAATGGTTTGAGATATTTCAGAACTACAGATTTTTCAAATCACCACTTTTTGGCACACCATGATCCTGCACATACCCTGAATTCTACTTTTATATTCTAGGTTGTTGGTCCTTGTAAAGCCAGCTCCTAACTTTGGTTCCTTTTTTTTTGGGGTTTTGGGTCCCCTTGAAACCTACTTTTACCTAATCAAATCAAAACATTTTCCAAATTTTCTCCCAGCTACGTTATGTACTGACTAATATGTTTTTAAACTAGTTTTCCTTTGTCCCAAACAATATTTCCAATAGCAGGAAAATAATTATGAACATAATTTAAAAATTGAACATAATCAATGATGCAAACTTACACATAGAATTCTTCACCTTCCTACTTGATGTTAGGTTCTCTACCAATTGTGACCTTTGCAACTTGGAAATATCATATTTGTGATCCTTCATTATGATCTTGCACACTTGGTCAACTACCATACAAGGCACATTATTTAGTCTACTCAACTGATAAAATTTGTGAGAGATGACTCTCACTACAAATTCAATCACTAGATTTGTGATGGTTGAACAATCCTTGTCCATTCCACTCAACTTTTGTGTTAGCCTTAATTTCTTCTCTTCTTAGGCAACAAATTGTCTTCTTGTTATCCATTATTGGATATCCAATAACATTATGAATCTCTTTCTTAGAAATATAGATAGGTCCATTTTCTAACCATGACTTCATTTCATTAATTCTTCTCAACACAAATTTGATCCATTCAATCTTAAAATTTCTTCAAAAATATAGTGTACATGTTAACCCTTTCCTTTCAACAATTTTAAATTCATCCTTTAGTATACCTTCATCACATAATTTATTGTATGCCACATGAATCTCATAATCACCAACTTCACCAATTTTACACATATAATAGCTCCATACATCATGTATCATTATAACCTTAGGTGGTATTGATGATAACACACCTATTGAATCTCCTTTCATAGTAGTATCGAAATAGCACAAAACTTAGGTGGAGAAAAAGTGTCACTCATCACCAATTGAACATTTCTTACCTCTACTCCTTTATTCTTCAATGTACATGATAAAAATGCCATATTCTCATGCTAGGGTTCTAAAAATATTCTTTTTGAACTTCTCAACACAAGTGAAGATCAATAATTGAGCACTCTTTTACTACTAGTTTGCTTCCAATCACCTTTGAAATCAATTCACTTATTGCTAAAATTTCTCTATACTCCCGAAATTTGAATACAAGGTGTGTAAATTACATTTGAATTTTTGATATATACCTTCATTTATTCAAGTTAATGTCTCCACTAATTTTATAATCCCCATTAGGTGGAATCCAACTGGCTTGATTGTTATAGACACTTTTGAACTCAGTCTCCACTACATGGCTCAGTCAATTCTTTCTAACTAAGCATGTACATTAGTTTGGTCATTGGGGTACTCAGTGCATATTGCAATGTTTAGTCAATATAGACAATTTTATTAATACTCAAAACCCATTTTGTAAATGATTCTTTTGCACTATTCTTTTGAAACATATATTCTATTGCATCTTTTTCTCATGTTGATATGAACATTTTCACATTTTACATTAGCAACTGATGCAAGATAAATCATTAAGTATACAATTCGTTACATATCTTTCTTGATTAGTTAGAGGTAGTGTGATCACCTTCTCCATTGGATTGGGTGACCTTAACTTCATTTATTCTATTTCCTCTAGTTTCCATCTATTTCTTCAAGGTTTGATTCATCTCCTTCTTTGTTTGTTCAACATCAAAATTTCCCTTACCCTTGTTGTGTTCATTATTTGGTACTAGTTCTTGGGTCTTGTAATTCTTATTCACATGCCCAATCTTGTGACAATTAGAACAAGTACATTCCTATTTGTCCACGTAGCTTTTTCCTGTGATATGCATTCATATGCTCTATGTCAAAACTTTTAACAATTTTAACAATAACCTTCAAATCTAGGTGCAGTAGATGCATTGTTCTTTCTTGATATACACTCATGTATTTGATGTCTTTGCTTCTTGTAGTAAAAACAATAACCAGTAAACTTAGGTTTAAGGTTTTGCATACCATTCTTTCTCCTGCAAATGTTTGCGGTATGTCCAAGTTTACCACAATGATAGTATGTTGGTTCAAGCCTTTTGAATTTTCCTTCCTTAACTCTTCACTCTTGGATGATTCTCTTTCTTCGATGGATGAATGTTTCTTTGTATGTCCTTGTCCAAAACTACTGCCAAATGACCTAGGTGATTTCATCAATTCTTCAAATTATCTTTATGCTTCACTGGGTTTGTTCATCTTTCCCACAAGTTCTTTTTTAGATCTTAACTCATTTCTCAATAGATCAATCTATGATGTCATATTTTCTATCTATATATATTTCCTATTCAATTCTTGATTTGCAAGAATAAATTGATTCATCATTTCTAGTAGAGTGTTTGTAAGCTTTTGCACATTAGATGACCTTTCTTCAAGTTAAATAGTCATTGGTCTTTTGTCTTCCACAGTGAAAACTTTGTATTCTTCAACTTTCTTCTTCTATTTGGTCTCTTCACATAGCTTTACTAACTAAATTTCATTCTCTCTCATCAATCATTTGACTTCTTCATTCATGATATTGTTCTTCTCCAGTAGATTTGTAATGGCTACATCACTTTCATTAGAATTTCTAATGTCAAACAATCCTTTTGTATCATCTTCTTCATAAAGTATGTGATTCTATTGAATGGCCATATATTTTCTCTTTCTAAGGGATTTCCTTAGTTCCTCTCTTTCTACTTCAAGTTTTTGTAGTATGAGTTGGATGTCGATCATTTGATTGTCAATAACCTTTCCCAATTCATAAGCCTCCATCTCCAAGTTATTAACTCACAAGATGTTAAACTTCCTCTAAGAGAACCAAATATTTGATATCAAATGTTGGAAGTTTAATTGGAAAACTAAGATACTGAGAGAAGGGTTAATAAGGATCAATAAAAAAATTATCCTTCAAAAAAACTTTACTTCATTCACCATATTGTTTATCTCATATCTAGTTTATGAATAATATAACTCTTAAAATAAAATGTTGTAATAAATAGATCTAACTATCAATCACATCCATGAAATGTAAACACATGAAAAAAAATTTGGTTACCTAGAAACCCTCCAAGGTGAAGGTAAAATAGGGTGGGGATTGATAGCCTATATTTTCACTATGCTAAAGTTCTAAAAATATATTGTGAAAATGTCATGAAGAGTTTGTGCAACTAGGTTTTCTCATAGAATATTGTCAAGTTTTCTATAAAAACCCTAACCTAGTAGGTTTGTGCCCTAATCCATTTTGAATTTTTTCCTTAACCTAAGATTATTCAAATGCTCCAAGACTTGCGTCCCAAGCTTAACATTTGAAAATTTTCTTATTCCATGATTAGTTTGATTTTAACCCTAGGTTTTGTATCTAGTAGGATATCACAGTCAATTTTAAATTTTTACATGTTTCTTTATGTTCTCATGATTAAAGTCATTATCGTGGAGTTGTAATTCTTAGGTTTTAGTCTCCTTAGTTAGGGTAAGGGTGTTTAGTGAAAGTTCATAAGTAGAAAATCATGGGTCTCCTAATGTCATGATATCTGACACAAGCATAGAGGTATAGAATTATTTTACATAGGTTTTGATCATATGCTCATGTTGAGAGCATAGCATCCTATGTGTTTTTCATGAAGATCACTAGGTGTTACAATCTTACGATGAAAGGGGCAACATAAAAGTGTAAATGCTTTTCTATGGAGTCTCGACCATATGCATAGATCAAAAGTGTGAAATCATAAAGTATAGAGTTTAAATTCATATGATGCTTATGATCTTACAATGTGGGGCCTAGCACACAACCATAGCATAATTGAGTACATGCTAATAAAGTCTTCAAGGAATATGAAAAGTGGAAGATCTTAAGATCACAATGTGAGATATAAAGACTCACATGGATATTGTAAAGGCAAAGCATAAGTTTGGAAGATAAAATAAGAAGGGTCCCAACACCACAATATAGTTGTTAGAATATTATTGGGAGACTAAAGTAAAGCTAAAGTTAGGGCCTCTAGGGTTACAATAAAAAATAAAGTTAACTATTAGTGTATAGTAGGAGGGTTAAGCCAGTAGTTAGAAGAAAAGATCTCGAAGTTATGGTGAAGGTTTGTATAGCTATTAGCATCAGATCATGAGTTAGTAAGAGAGAATTTTTGATGCAACGAGTATCATTTAAGTGTAAGATCATAAATTTTTCAATGCATAATGTTGATATTATGCAAATAGTTGTAGACTACCAAGCGTGGGTTTACAGTTTGAGAATAACATTGCAAGTGATGTTTCTAATCTTGTGGTAAACTGGTGAGTATAAGATCACAAGGGTATTATTCTTTTCTATGGGGTTATGAAGGGTTTGAATTTAAAATAAAAGGCATAAGATCTCAAGCCCTAAATATGAAATGAAAAATATTTTTTCTTTCTCTGAGTTGGAAAAGGATAGAAATTTTTTGACCAATAAGGTTTTATAAGTACAACAAAGTGCTAAGCTAAATAATTAAGTCAACACTCCATGAGGTGAGAGAAATAATAAGAATTAAATCTCATGCATGTAGGACATCAATGTATAAAATAAGTTGATGAAATACAAAAAGTATAAAAGACACTTTCCAAGATGAAACAAACTACCATTTACAAAGCATGAAGATTTTGAGAAATTACAGAGCTTTCAGATCATATTTGAAGACAAGATGTCAAAAAGGGAGGTAGAAGAGATCCAAGATAAAAACATGGAAGTTGTAGAAACAAAAACCTCAAAATGAGGAAAAACTTGACAGAGAAAGCCAAATAAATATGCAGATGAATGGATGAAGCTATTCCTAGAGTTGTTGAATACCATCTCTGCAATTGATCAAGATTTTAGACACTTGTACGCATTCTATAGAGATGCAATTTTCCCTAGTATCAATGGATATGAGTTATTTAGATATTTTTACAACAAAAATTTTGAGAAGATCCCCATGCTCAATCCATGGAAAAGAAATATGGAAAAGCTACTATTCCTAGAGGTATATGTGGATGTTGATTTGATGAAAGCCCTGATCAAATCATACAATTCAATAACCAAATTGTTCCATAGACATGACAAGATTATTCTTTGTACACTAAACCATGCTTCATTCATTGAAGCTTTTGGACTTAAAGGTCAGATGAGTGTCCTAGTTAATATAGATTAGCTTCAAGGAAAGTTTGAAAAAGATACAAGTGCTTACACTAGAAAAATGATGATGCATCATATCCCTATGGACCTCAAAAGGGTAGGATATTTTCCTCAGAAGATAGAGAAAATGATGCCTATGAGAAAGTTCAAGAATTATGTTTAGAAGATTGTGTATGGTTTCCATAAGGTAGTGAGAAGTGAGAGCTCTAATATGATGTAAGGATCAATATACATTATAGCCTGGGATATGCAGGATCCTTTCCACAATGTGGAGTATGATTACATGGGTTATATCATTGAGAAGATACAGGGATAGATTGAATTAGCATAGAGAGGAGAATTGGGAAATTTTAGATTCCACCATTATTCATTGTTGATGCATCTTATCTTGTACAAAATGTGGGATACATCAATTGATATTTAATTGATCGGACATTTGATGAGAATGGAGAGCTACCAATACAACTATGGACATGAGTATGGGATAGATACTACTATTACTATAATTTTCTTTTCCCAATAATTTTAGTGTAGTAATAATGAAAATGTTAGACCCCTTGGGAATTTCTTTAGGGACCGTGAAATTTTCAAAATTTTATTAAGAACAACCCTCTTTCCTAAACATAAGAGATTGGATCGCAATTGGGGTGACATCTTCTTATTCCAAAAAAATTCTCTTATGAGAGTTTATGCATGTCCCCAACCACCTCATGCATTTCCAAAGTATATCCCTCCTAGGCTTGAAATCATTAAATTTTTATGGTAACTAATCATGGTAAATAGGGAGTACTTAGGGCCAAAATTCCACAAGGACACCTTTTCATCTAGATATTTTATGATAGGAAACTTTTCAATTGGGAAAGAATCTTTAGATCAAATTCATGCATTCCTTAGGAATTATAATTTATCTACTTCCCCATATAGAATCTATGATCCATAAAATTTCATGAAAAATACCTTGAAAGAGATCAAAGGTTATGGGTCGCCTAATATTAGGGAATTTCCCCTTGAGGATTTAATTACAAGCTGAAGGGGAAGCCACAAAAAGATTACTAAAATTTGATGACATCCAGAGGGTGGAGAATGAATTGAAGTGGATAGACCCAAATTTGAAGGGTTTTTACTTAGATGTTCGATACCCTTATAGGCTATGGAAGATGATTGAGAATTATGATGACATCACTTATAACCTATCAGAAAAATAGAACCAATGATGGAGGCTATTGGCTGAATGGCTACAGCTTTAGTATACCACTTATAACCTATCAAAAAAATAGAACTAGTGACTAAGGTTATTGGCAAAATGGCTACGGCTTCAATATTCCTTCAAATGTTAATACACATAGAGAAGATAGGATGACTGAAGACTTAGACTAGCAAGGTTTGATTTTTGATTCTCTATAAAGAGAAGAGCATACTCTCTACTTGCAAACTAACTCTCTAAGACTCTTAGACTCTAAAATGACAAATGCCTAATATGCTTCCGCATGAGCTTATTTATAGCTCCCTAGTAGGTAATAAGTTACCGAGAACTTGGTTATTGGTTAAGGTGGTATGTCCTTAAAGTAAAGATAGTCTCCTTAAAATAAAGATAGTGACGACCATTTAGAAAAGAGATTCCTACTAACTATTAGTACTATCACGTGATGAGCTATCTTCTAGTGATGGTAGTGGAGGATTCAATTCTCCATGATCAAATACATCTTCCCATGTGAGTGGTCTCCACATTGCCAATAAAGTGAATTGGTGGCAAATATTCTAGTCATGTCAGTTGTCATCATATAGTAAGTGTGGTGAAAATTAAGATTCCCATCTTAATCGTAGTTTAGTGATGAAACAGACACAAACCTCAAGATCAAGATGATGATTTGGATTGACTTTATCAAGATTGGCATAATTGAAGAATTCAATAACTTGCTTAGTGCATGGGTCTGCACATGTAATCCACAATGTGAAGAAAGGTCTTTAATTTACATCAAGATAAAGTAGGTACTGATGCTCATTTTACATCTAAAGAATAGTGAATTCCTCACTATCATCATTGAGATAATTTGGTTGTGTCATGCTTTTCAAATTTACTAGAGTATCTATAGCATAATTTGCATAGTGATAAAACTTTTGATTCATGCCTTGAAGCAAGCATTGTCTTTGAGAAATATGGTGGAGAGAGGAAAAAAAAGCATTAAACTCCTTGTCAAAATGGAAGCCATAATATGGAGGCTGAGAAGGGTTTACCATAAAAACTCCATGAGCTTGCTGACTGAGATAATCTGCAACTTATTTTCTTTTCCTAGAATATTGTGGACTTCATAATTATGTCGATTCAAACATGCTTGCTACTGAACGTACGTTCCTCTGTCATCTTTTCTACTATGGTCATTTTCTTTGAATGTGAGAAATTTGGTACAGTCTTTTCTGATGATGAATTTTGGTAAATGCATCAATTTTAAAGAAATTTTCTTAAGACAACAAATTAAACCATAAATTTCTTTGTCAGAAGAGATCCATTTTTTGATACCAATAGGTAATACTCCACTATTATATTCGATGATGTATTTCTTGTTATCTCTAACAAAGCATAAATTTCCTCCTCAGGCTACACCAGAAGCATTTGTGTATAGGATAAAATCTTGTGTGGTAGGCACAGTTATCATGGGAAGATTTCAGATTATACTGGATCTTCTAAACTAGTTTAGTATGAACTGTTGACCATTGTGGTTTCCTTTTCATCACTAGTTGTTGTAGTGGCTCATGATCAAAACTTTCATTTGGAGAAAAATTATTTACATAATTCAAAATTCCTAAGAATCCTTGCAGCTCTTTGTTGTGTAATGGAGCCTAAAATTCAAGAATCTTATTTTTGATATGATGTTGAACCTCAAGTTGTCCACCCTTAACTATCATTCCTAAAAATAGACAGGAGTATGTGCACCACTAGATCTTTGACAAGGACCAAACAATCTCAGAATCAAGACATAATTTATAAAAAATGTTCAAATGAGATCTATGCTCATCAATGTTTTAACCAAAGACTAAAATATCATCTATATAAACACAAAGAAAATCTTTGCAGCCATTGAATATTTTGTCCATTCTCTCTCAGAAATATGAGGGTGTGTTCATCAAGCCAAATGGCATGACATTCCATTTAAAATGTCTGAATGGATAGCTAAATGCAGTCTTGTGCTAATCTTCCTTCTTGACGCAAATTTGATAAAAACTCAATTTACAAACAAACTGATAGAAGATCTTTGAATTAGCAAACTTTTTTAATAGATAAGATTTATTTGGTATTGGATAAGGGAATGGAATTGTTATATCATTTAATGGTTTATAATTGATTACCATCCTTTTCTTTCCTCTCTTCTTTCCTAATTCTTTATTAACCATAAATGCATAACAATTAAAATTAGATTGAGAGTGAACAATATACTTCCCTTTCTTAAGTTCTTCAACTACTTGTTGCATTCATTGTAGTCATGCACTAGAATGGGGATCTTTTTCCCACTTTTCATTTTTTCTTTTGGCTTGATTTTTATTTCCATCTCTGGCTTCTCCTTTTCCCAAAACTTTTGTGGGTCTTCAAAAAAAAAATTTTGCATGATCAATGGTTTTAAATCTATAAGAGGTTTAGAAGTCTAGACCATATTGATAGAGGGATGCTTTTCTGAAGTATAGACCAATCTCAGAGTGCTAAATTTTTTTCCTTGAAGAGTAAACATGATGCTCTTCATTGTATAACCATAAGGTGTATATCTATCTATAAAATTTCCTCCAAGTAGTACATGGGCATTTTTTGCATGGCAAAGAAGTCACATTTAAATTTCTTTCCTTCTATCTGCAAAGTTTGTTGATGACAATATTTTTCACAACTAAACTGGTTTTCCTTGTACATCATAGGTAGTATATACAATTTTTTCTGTTAACTGTTACCAATTATTAAGGACTTTTCTTTTGCAAAAAGAGAAAGAGGCTCCAGTATCAATCTAAGCATCATATTAATTGTCATTAATTAGAATATTAATGTATTGAGAAATTTTTTTGGTAAGGAGATGTACTAAATAATATGGCTCTAGTTTTGGAGCAGGGTCAAGTAATAGAGTCATTACCATTCGTGTTGTACTAGGATCAAGAATACCAAAATTGACAATATATTCATCTTCATATTCTTCTTGAATTTTAGAAGAGAATTCATCAAAACTTAGGCTAGAGTAAGAGGGTCCTTCATCTAAATCTCTAATTGTAACATTAGATTTTTTGCTAGGGATTGTAGACACCTTAAAACCTTTAGAAAATAAAGTATTTTTATTTTCTGAAAATGTCCTGATGACATCATCATTTATTAATTAATTATTTAATTAATTAATTAATTAAATTTTATGCCATTAAATCCCTTTATCTTAATTAAAAATATTTAATTAAGGAATCCCTCCCAAAAATGTTTAAATCTTATTTAAACATTATTTCCTTATTTATTAATTATTTAATTAATAAATTGACCAAAAAACCTAAAATAAATAAAAAAATTATTTTTTGCCCAAAACTTGGCCAATTTCCTTAAGACCACTAACCTCTTCCAAAATCTTCTAATCCTTCTTTAATTTTGATTAAAGGCTAATCCCATCATTTCCTACCCCTAATCCCAACTCAAAATATTTAATCAAGATTAAATATTAATCCTCATGTTTATTAAAAATATTTTAATAAATATCTCCTCAACCCAAACCCTTGAAATAAATAAAGCTTTATTTATTTCATAAAATCTTATCCTAGGAAGTTCTAGACTCTTCTAGAAAGTCTTCATCCTCATCCAAAGCCTAGACTCTTCTAGAAGATGTCTTTAACCCTAATCCTAAGCCCCTCCTAACCTTGTCACATTCCCTAAACATGGGTTAATACTTGCTAACTCAAGCCAAAGTTAAAAAATATCTCCTCCTTCACCCACCCTCATTAATTGCAATCCACTTGCCATCCACTTGCCTAGTCCTAAGCCATCTCTAACCCTTCCTCTAATCATTTTGACAACCCTAAGCAAGCTTAAAACCCCCCTAAACCCTCAAATTCAAATTTCATGGTATCTCTCACAAATATCTTCAACCACAAAACTTTATAAAGCCCACAAATTCATAAATGTTCTTACAAAGCACTTATGAAGGGTCTTTATGAAGATTTTATCTCTTGAGCCTCCTTTGTTGACTCATCCTTGCCCTTTCCTCCATCCTCTCACCATGTGACATGTGTCACTCCTTGATTGGTTGTAAGGAAGCACAATCCATGTGCTCTCCTCTCATGCAATCTAAGCCCTCCATGAGCTTTTTCCCATCCTTGCATCTTAGCCCTCAATCCCTCAAGCCTCTTGCCTATAAATTGGATCCTTCCCCTTTGCAAAAAAACACAATCCATGAAGTAAAGTTATAATGCTATTTTGAGAGCCAAATCCATACTAAAGCCATCTATCCACACCAAAAATCCACAATCATCCATTGAAGCCTTTGGAAGCATATTGAGCATACATCCTATCCATTTAGATAAAGCTACTCAACAAGAGAGCTTCTTATTGAGAGAGTACATTAATGGCTCATATTCTCAATTGAGAGCTCATCTTAGTCTATCTTGAAGTTTATGAATTTTGTTTAGTTTGTAGAAGCTTTATTTAAATTTTGATTCCATTAGCATACAAACATTGCTCATATAAAATTTTGGTTTCCATGAGCAACAAAATTGAACATTCCAACAGCCAGTGAAAAATCCCAAAAAAGCAAAAATCTCCCAGCTCAAGGCATACTTAGCGTAGTCACTGCCTCATCAGAAAATCATCCAAGCTCCCCCGCTGCAACCAAATCTATCTAGTTCCTTACTTTGGAACAATCCCAAATCCAAAGTCTCTCCAAATCATCCCCCCCTAGCCAGCTAGAAACCCAATCCAAAATCACACCCAAGCCTTTAGAGAGTTGTTGTCATTCTGCTAGAATTTGCTATCCAATCAATCCGACCAATCAACCAATCTCACCAAGGTTATCCCTTTGACAGAGCATTATCTAGGGTAATCCAGCTTTGTCACTTGTATCCCTCATCACCTTGAGCTAAAGGTTGGGATCCACAAGTGGTCAATCTCGTGTCATGCCATAGGATCACTAGTCTATCCTTAAGTTGACACAATCACCATGAATCCTGCACATAGGAAAGCAAAACTCTCACTTTTTGATAGCATACCCTTGAAGTCTTCCACCCACAAGAAAGCCAAAAATCTCCAGCCAATCCTCCTTAGGTCTGTCATACAGCTTTGACTCTCCTTGGAAATTTTTCATCAGCCAATCCAAAATCTGTGCTTAATCCAAATCCAACCATGAGCTTTCGTGTTCATCCATATGCAAGACCCCATCCCCATCAAACTCACCATCAAAGCATGAAGTACCAATCCTATCATGATGTGTTTGGTCGCATTTTCCTTGCTCCCGCCACCTCCTATTCCAATGATGATGAAAATCTTGTTGACTATGACGGGTATATTGAAAGCCTTAGAAACATTCCCCCAAGCATCTCCCAAAATCCAAGAGTTATTCCAAACTATCTAGTCATGCCATCTGATATTCCAGCTTCCCCTCCATCACCCCATCAACCAAGCTTCCAATCTTCCACCCCCATCACACTAGCTATTCCTGTCAATCCACCTCCACCTTCGACACAGGAGTCCCCAAGGAATCTCCTAGAGGAAATACAAGAAAAGTCACCTCCAACAGTCGAAATCCATGTCATCTAATCCAACCATGTGAAGTAGTCAGTGATGAAGCTTCCCCATCTATAATATCACCTCCATCTCCCATAGCTATCATCCCCATACCATCCATCAAATTGCTTAAAATCCTTCCACTTCCCGCAAGCATCAAAATCCCACCACCTATCAAATCCCTCCAAATCATATCCACATCGCCTCTAAGCATTTCCCAAATCTCTCGTAATGACCCTTATGCATCCATCTTCTACTCACCCATCTCCACTACTGAATCTCCCATCTATCCATCCGCGGCCTTTGAAGAATCCATCCCTTAACCTCCTATCGCACCATCCACTCCAAACCAATCCTATCAAGATCCTGCCCAAAAGCATGTTGACATCCCCCAAAGCATAAATGAAGATATCATCGTACCATGTCTTCCATCCATAGTGCAGTCACCATCTCCTCCATCTCCAAAACCTCAAGCCATATCTCCTCCACTACAAGATATCTTGTCATCCCACCAGCTACATCAAGATCCTATCCTTCCATCTCCCCCGCTCCATGATTCCATCTTACCACCTATCCAAGCTATTCCACCATCTATAATCTACCCTCTTGGTTCACTTACATTCATCCACGGTGGCCCTCTCTTAGCAGAAGAATTAAGAACAGTATCTCCCCATTGCAAGACACCTAATAAATCACTTCTACCATTTTTTGCAAGCAAAAAGTTTCCTCAACTTCTTCAAATGCTCAATCGATGGCATTATCAAGGTCAAGGTTTAGGACCACAAGAGCAAGGAATCAGAGAGCCTATTATTGCACAAAAAAATCTAGGATTTCATGGTCTTGGATATGTATCCAAAGGCTCACCATCTATAGGTGTTGGTACACCACACCCCCAAACCAAGCCTATCTCCAAGCCCACCATGTCAGCCTCCCATCACTCCTTCAAGAAATCTTATGTCATCCCCCCTCCACCATCTTTGCAACCCAAAACAACCTACCATATCCCCCCTTCATCCGCTAAATCCATTTTGGGTCCCTATGTCCCAAAATCTACCATCCTCCATCCTCCTATCAGCCATCATAAAAATCCTATTCCATCCATTCCTATGCAAGATCAACAAAGGCACATATCAAGGCACATCATCCATCATCATCCCCCTACATGCTCTTTCATATCGTCTCCATCTCACAAAGCTTCTCCTAACCATCTTCCCAAAGCTTACCACAACAATGTGAATGCCAACTTCAAAATGCATAAAGCTAAAAATCCACATCCTAGGCAATCATATGTCTATTCTAAAAGACATACTTCAAAAAGGCAAAATCCAATCAAAGAATGCAAAACAATACAAAAGCCTATGAAAAGAAAATCCAAAACCATGTGGATCCCAAAGAAAAAAGTTGAAACCCAATGCATAATGGCATCCACCATTGCTAATCCCCCATCTAGTGCTTTGTGTCCCCCATCTCCTAACTCCATCTTGGGTGCCTATATCCCCAAGCGCGCTCCCAAAAATCCACCATCAAGCCCACATCTACTATCTATCCCCCATATGCTCTTTTCACACCCGTTCCAACATGTGCCAATGTTGCTCTTGCAAGCATCCCCATCTCATGCTCCTTTCCGACCTTTTCACCCCTCCATCTCCTACCATCAATCCCATCTAATCCAATCTATTGCATAAATCACACATCTGGTGTACCAACAGCTAGCAACAAAATTGAACATTACAATAGCTAGTGAAAAATCCCAAGGAAAAAACCAAAAATAGCTGAAGAAAGCCAAAATCATTCCAGCTAAGTCCAAAGTCAAAAATTAAAAATAAAAAGAAAAATAAAGCATCCACTGGTGAAAACTTGGCAATTCAAGCGCCTTAGACAAGTACCATGATGAAAACTTGGCAAACAAGCGTCATGCGTAATCCAGCCATCCCCAACTTAGCCTATCATCCTCATGCTTTTGGTCACATCTTGTCATCCAACTCCATCTTCCAATCTATCCACCTATCCTCCACCCTCCAAATTCCATCTCACACCATCCTCTTATCTCCTGCAACTTCCACCAACCATCCTAGCTATCATCCATCTCCCTAGTGCCTTCAGCTTTTCCATCCTAGCTTCAATCCTATCACATCCATCGTAAGACCTCCTTCCGCATGTCATCTTCTAACTGGGGGCACTGTATTCCTTGGAGATCCTCTCTTGTCCATCCTCCCTTGTCATTGGTACCTCGCTCTAGGCTATCCTCATGCAAATCCAATGTCATCCTCTCATTAGCCATTCACTCTAGCACTGTCTATTAGCTCAGCTACCACCAACCTTAGCATTGTCCCCATCCTTGGTTGCACATCTATCATCATCATTGGATGCATCCTTCCAAATCCATATGTTACGCTATCACCTCATCCTTAGCTTTTGCATCTTACACGAAATTGAGCTATCCCACTATCCTCTCATCCTGAGCTTTTATCCATCTGTATCATACATATCATTGGTCTATTAGCTTGTACCATATCTTGATTAGCCTGCTTGTAAATATCTTGGTCTGTCAGCTTGTACATCCTCTTTAGCCTAGTACCATTGTATCTATCCAGCGTTCGTGTTAGTTCATCCTTGATCAACATCTTGCACCCATCGCACATCTTGGTTAGCTATTCCAATGCATCCTTTAGCTAGATTTCCTATCACCAAAGTGTTATCTTTCTTAGTTCAGCTTGTCAGACGCATCACTCATCCAAATCCACCAGCTTAGGTGCTCTCCGATAGGTCCTTGCAGGATATAGCTTTCCTCATGTCTGATCTTGGTCCGTTAGTACCTCATCCTACCCATCTCGTTGGCAAACGGCTCTCTTTTGGATTTTCACTTTCTTTTGATTTGGGATCTTCCCTTTTGGGTCTTGAAGTATCTTTTTCAAGAAATCTCCTTGTTCCCTCCTCAAGGTTGCCATGATCTTCCATATCATGGTATGCTGCGAATGGGGCAATTAGAGTGTAAGGTCTTGATCAGGTCTTTCTTTTGTTTTTCTTTTCTACTTGTGGGTTCTCCAGTGTCATTTCCACGCTGCTTCCTCTAGGAATCATGTGTGATGCTGGGGCAATCCTTGCGTGTTTATTTTGAGTCAGTTTGTTAGTCCTCTAGACAGTTGGTGAAAAGGCCTTGATGTTCTTGGTAACCTTGGCAATTAACCAACAGTCCTATAGCAAATCTAGTGCTCAACTACATGGTGGTACTTCTCTTTGAAGTATCACCCCGCTCAAAAAGCTTCAATGGTTTTCCTTCATCTCCATTATAGCCCACCCATATCCAACATCCTTCACTCCTGCCCCAGCTTATGCATCAATATCTCTTTGAATCACTCCTCACCTTTAGCTTTAGGGATCCACAATCCTAGTCTTAGGGATCCACCAATCCAAATCAATCCACCAAGCCTCATCTTTTGAGATCCACAATCCTAGTCCTAGGGATCTCCGAAACCCATCTTCTGCCAATCTGACTCTTTGAAATCCTATTGCATCAGCTTTATAATCCCCTCATCCATCTCCCTATCTTGGATTCCTTTTTATAGCACTCCACTCCTTCATCCTCCACCTTCCCTAAAGTCTTAAGCTTGCTTCCTCTTGTGCATCTGATTCTCCTTTATTATTCTCCCATAGTGAGAGTTTGAGCTAATTCAGCCCCTTCTCTTTGCCAATCTGAGTTTCCTTGCTCATTCGAGATTCTTTTACTTTTCAAGAAGCCATCGAGCCTCACTTTCTCTCCCCGCTGCCTTCTTGAGGGGGCATCTCACAGTCCATTCTCTCCTCTTCTGCTCTAGCCTTGGGCATCTTATTTTCTTATCTTTGATGCCATGCCACTTGCGGCATCACATCAAAGAGGGGCAAAATGTAGACACCTAAAAACCTTTAGAAAATAAAGTATTTTTATTTTCTGAAAAAGTCTTGATGACATCATCATTTATTAATTAATTATTTAATTAATTAATTAATTAATTTTTATGCCATTAAATCCCTTTATCTTAATTAAAAATATTTAATTAAGGAATCCCTCCCAAATATGTTTAAATCTTATTTAAACATTATTTCCTTATTTATTAATTATTTAATTAATAAATTGACCAAAAAACCTAAAATAAATAAAAAATTTATTTTTTGCCCAAAACTTGGCCAATTTCCTTAAGACCACTAACCTCTTCCAAAATCTTCTAATCCTTCTTTAATTTTGATTAAAGGCTAATCCCATCATTTCCTACCCCTAATCCCAACTCAAAATATTTAATCAAGATTAAATATTAATCCTCATGTTTATTAAAAATATTTTAATAAATATCTCCTCAACCCAAACCCTTGAAATAAATAAAACTTTATTTATTTCATAAAATCTTATCCTAGGAAGTTCTAGACTCTTCTAGAAAGTCTTCATCCTCATCCAAAGCCTAGAATCTTCTAGAAGATGTCTTTAACCCTAATCCTAATCCCCTCCTAACCTTGTCACATTCCCTAAACATGGGTTAAGACTTGCTAACTCAAGCCAAAGTTAACAAATATCTCCTCCTTCACCCACCCTCATTAATTGCAATCCACTTGCCATCCACTTGCCTAGTCCTAAGCCATCTCTAACCCTTCCTCTAATCATTTTTACAACCCTAAGCAAGCCTAAAACCCCCCTAAACCCTCAAATTCAAATTTCATGGTATCTCTCACAAATATCTTCAACCACAAAACTTTATAAAGCCCACAAATTCATAAATATTCTTACAAAGCACTTATGAAGGGTCTTTATGAAGATTTTATCTCTTGAGCCTCCTTTGTTGACTCATCCTTGCCCTTTCCTCCATCCTCTCACCATGTGACATTTGTCACTCCTTGATTGGCTATAAGGAAGCACAATCCATGTGCTCTCCTCTCATGCAATCTAAGCCCTCCATGAGCTTTTTCCCATCCTTGCATCTTAGCCCTCAATCCCTCAAGCCTCTTGCCTATAAATTGGATCCTTCCCCTTTGCAAAAAAACACAATCCATGAAGTAAAGTTATAATACTATTTTGAGAGCCAAATCCATACTAAAGCCATCTATCCACACCAAAAATCCACAATCATCCATTGAAGCTTTTGGAAGCATATTGAGCATACATCCTATCCATTTAGATAAAGCTACTCAACAAGAGAGCTTCTTATTGAGAGAGTCCATTAATGGCTCATATTCTCAATTGAGAGCTCATCTTAGTCTATCTTGAAGTTTATGAATTTTGTATAGTTTGTAGAAGCTTTATTTAAATTTGGTTTCTATTAGCATACTAACATTGCTCATATATAGGGATAACTGGCTTAGGACTGGAGAGATCATGGTATGTGGTCAAGGCTTGTACAATAGGGTCTGGGTGTGGCTCAGATTTATAGAACTTCCTTTGCTTTAGTTCTATTGTAACAAGATTGAACACAAGGGCTTGTTGACATACCTATTCATAAAGTTCTATAGTTTGATACAAATTGAAGTTTTAGAATTCTTCTATGAGGCTGTCAAAATGTGGTTTCTTCTAGAATGGTGGCTGGTATGACATCTTTGGTGGTTGTTGATGCTAGAAAGAATGGGAAGAATAGGCCGGTCCATCTTCATCATCATCATACCGTCATTTATAATTTCTTTATCATCTGTTATTTTTATTGTGCCAATTATTGAATAAGCCTTTTCCTCTTCTAGAATGATTCATGTAGACACCAGGTAGATCCTCATCATCTTCTTCTTTAAGCTATTTTTCTATTGCCTGTAGGGTAGCAAGAAGATCTTCAAGATGAGCATCATCTTCTTTAGAGACTTCTTCTGCATCTTCTAAAATAGGTTCAAATTTTTTATCTTGCATATATAAATCTTCTTCTTCATCTACAATGTCCCACCATGTTGTTGCAGTTGGATTAGAGTAGACGACTTTAATAGCTTTGTTCTTACAATGACAATCAGGGGCTTTATGCCTAGGCTTATTGCAAACATAGCAAATGATTTGATTGGATTGTGGACAAGGAAGAGAATGTTTGTGAAGGAAACAATTTTTAGGTGCATAATATTTTTGATGAGGAAAGGAGTGAGGTTGAAAGTGAAGTTTGTTATGCTTTCTATGTTGTTTTGTGGCTCTGTGTTGAGTTTTAGTGAAAGGATTGAAACCAAAATTATCAATTAATGTGGGTACAATGCATTGTGCTTCATGCTTAGTGAACTTTTGATGATATTTATAGTTATCAATAAACTGGAGAGTTTGGTCTTTTGAAAATTGAATAAGGTTAGAAATGGGGTATTCTTTGAGAGTAAGGGCTCTGAGATCTGAATACTTCATGACCTTATTAGAGATCTTTTATGGAAAACCTTCAAGATACTTTATCTTTGCCATTGTGACATGTTCTTCATTAGTCAATTGATACAACAATTTCCTAAAATGGTTTGATTAAGAAAAGAAATATTTCAGATCACAACACTTCATCTAAAGAATATCCTTCATTATACTTTCATGTTGATTACTTAACTCAGGGCAGAATTCATTTACTGATTCATTCATCAAATAGTTAATAGGAATTAGTTGCACTTGTTGCTGTATAGTTTGTCGTATTTGATTTAGCATCAACAACTACCAAAGATGTCATACCAGCCACCATTCCAAAAGAAGCCACATTTTGACAGCCTCACTAAAGAATTCCAAAACTTCAATATGTATCAAACAATAGAACCTTCTGAAAAGGTATGTCAATAGGCCCCTGTGTTCAATCTTGTTACAATAGAAAAAAAGAAAAGCAAGTTCTATAAGTCTAAGCCACAACCAAACCCTATTGTACAAGCCTTGACCACATACCATGATCTCTCCAATCCTAAGCCAGTTATCCCTAGCAAAAAAAATAGTGTTACAATTAGGGATTTAGATGAAGGACCCTCTTGCTCTAGCCTAAGTTTTGATGAATTCTCCTCTAAAATTTAGGAAGAATATGAAGATGAAGATATTGTTAATTTTGATATTCCTGATCCTAGTATAGCAAGAATGGTAATGACTATATTACCTGACCCTACTCCAAAACTAGAACCATAGTATTTAGCACATCTCCTTAATAGAATTTTTGCTTAGTACATTAATGTTCTAATTAATGGAAAGAAATATAATGCTCAAATTGATATTGGAGCCTCTCTCTCTTTCTGCAAAAGACAAGTCCTTAATAATTGAGAATAGTTAATAGAAAAAATTGTATATACTGCTTGTGATGTACAAGGAAACTAGATTAGCTCTGACAAATATTGTCATCAACAAAATTTGTAGATAGAAGGAAAGAAATTTAAATGTGACTTCTTTGCCATGCAACAAATGCCTATAAGTTTACTACTTGGAGGAAATTTTATGCACAGATATACACCTTATGAAGATCATCATGTTTGCTCTTCAAGGAGAAAAAATCAGCTCTCTCAGATTAGTCTATGCTTCAGAAAAGCTTCCCTCTATCAATATGGTCCATACTTTTGAACCTCTTAGAGATTTAAAACCCTTGATAATGCAAAATGTTTGTTCTAAAGACCCACAAAACTTTTGGGAAAAGGAGATGCCAGAGATGGAAATAAAAATCAAGCTAGAAGCAAAAATGGAAAGTGGGAAAAAGATCCTCATTCCAACGCATGATTACAATGACATGAAACAAGAAATCAAAGAACTTAAGAAAGGGAAGTATATTGTTCACTCTCAATCTAATTTTAATTATTATGCATTTATGGTTAATAAAGAATCAAAAAAGAAGAGAGGAAAGAAAAAGATGGTAATAATTATAAACCATTAAATGATATAACAATTACATCCCTTTATCCAATACCAAATAAATCTTATCTATTACAAAAAGTTTCTAATTCAAAGGTCTTCTCTCAATTTGATTGTAAATTAGGTTTTTATCAAATTCACATTAAGAAGGAAGATCAGCACAAGATTGCATTTAGCTATCCATTTGGACATTTTGAATGGACAGTCATGCCTTTTGGCTTAATGAAAACACCCTCATATTTCTAGGAGAGAATAAAAAAAATCTTAAATGGCTATAAATATTTCCTTTGTGCTTACATTGGTGAGCACAAATCTCATCTGAACTTTTTTTTTAAATTATGTCTAGATTATGGGATTGTTCTATCCTTGCCAAAGATCTAGTGGTGCATAGGCTCTTGTAGTTTTTTAGGAATGATAGTTAATGGTGGACAACTTGAAGTTCAACCTCATATCATAAATAAGATGCTTGAATTTCAACCTCCATTAAACACCAAGGAGCTAAAAGAATTCTTAGGAATTTTAAATTATGTAAATATTTTTTATCCAAATGTAGGTTTTGATCAAGAGCCACTACAACAACTACTTACTAAAAGGAAACTATAGTGGTCAACTATTCATGCTAAAGCAATTCAGAAGATCAAATATAAAATCCAAAATATCCCCACACTAACTGTGCCTACCACACAAGATTTTATCATATACATAAATTCTTATGATGCAGCCTAGGGAGGATATTTATGCTTTGTTAAAGATAACAAGGAATACATCACTAAATATACTAGTGGAGTATTCCCTACTTATATCAAA
Organism: Cupressus sempervirens; assembly: GCA_028749045.1. Classification (NCBI taxonomy): domain Eukaryota; kingdom Viridiplantae; phylum Streptophyta; class Pinopsida; order Cupressales; family Cupressaceae; genus Cupressus; species Cupressus sempervirens. The sequence continues at coordinate 276,540,673 of CM053783.1, forward strand.
AAATGGATCTCTTCTAACAAAGAAATTTATGGTGTACTATGTTGTCTTAAGAAATTTTCTTTAAAACTGATGCATTTTCCAAAATTCATCATCAGAACAAATTGTACCAAATTTCTCACATTCAAAGAAAAGGACCATGGTAGAAAAGATGGTAGAGGAAAGTATGTCCACTAGAAAGAATATTTAAATCAATATAATTATGAAGTCTAGCATTTTCTAGGAAAATGAAATATAGTTCCAGATTATCTTAGTCAGTAGAAGGTTCAGTTTCTTCAACATCTTTTGGTTGAAAGACATATTGAAACATTGATATTGTTCCATGTTCATCTTTGAATTTCCCTTTTATAGGTGGCCATCTGCCATTCTGATAATATTTATTTTCCAATTCTTTGTACCATTTAAGGGTTTCTACTCTAGGTAAGCAATTAATCATGTGTACAAAAGGATGATCCTTTTTAAGCTTTTATTTTCCCTTATTAGTTCTAGCTTGAACTGGTTCAGGAATCTAGGGACCAGTATTCAAAGGTGCTTCATCCTCAATTTCTACAAAAAGTTGAGCTTTATTTTTGCTAGATGTACTTCCTTAAGAGCTAAAGAAAGAACAAACATTAGAATATGGTGAGGCATAAACAAATGGGCTCATTGTAGTCATTGACAAAGATCTAGGCAATATATTTATTTGGTTATGAGATACATGGTGTACTTGTTTGGTTGCTTCTAACAATCTACGTCCAACATTTTGTATCTAGTCAAGTTTCCATCATGTAGGGATATCTATGGTATTCACATGACCCTTTTGAAGTTGGACTTATCCATTTAGGGTTTTGGAATAGGGCAGGTTGTCTAACATAGCAGGATTGTTCGTATTTATCAAACTGTATAAAACTTGTATTTGGACAGAAGCATATTTGAAAGCACCAAACATATTCATTCCATATAATGAACTAAACACACCCCAACAATTTAAAGAACCATATTTGACTTTAGGGATGGACTTATCCTTGGTTGTTGTTGTTGGATTAGGATAATACAAGAAACAAAGAATTTTTTGTCATTCTTGATAGGCTAGACAACTAGCACACATGGTTATAATTGACTTGTCTTCTATTGCATAGAGCTAAATAACATTGGATTAGGATAATACAAGAAACACATAGAATTTTTTGTCATTCTTGATAGGCTAGACAACTAGCACACATGGTTATAATTGACTTGTCTTCTATTGCATAGAGCTAAATAACATATAGGGCATATGTTTTCTAGTACTAATAATCCTATAGTTTTTGATTAGATAAACAGTTTTACAGGGACCCTGAAACCCAAGAGTTAAAACATAAACAAGGTTGATAATAAGTGTTAAAAGCCCAACCAAAAAAGAACAAGTCTAAAGGCTGATAATAAGCACTAGGCCCAACCAAACAATAAAGGCCATAGGAAAGGCCACACTATTTTTTGAAAAATGAAATAGGAAAAAGCTAGGACAAAAAGCCAGACAAAAAAGGAACAGCTAGAAACAAAAAGACAAAAAAGAGCTAATCCTTGTTCTTTCTTTCAAGCTCCTACATGACCTAGGTAGCCTCGTAGGCCATCTGGTTCTCCTCAGCTTCTTTCTAATGAGTCCTATGTACATCCTGGTCTAGACAAGTGTAAGTGATACCCATGGAAATTTCATCATTAGATCTAGCTTTTCCCCTATCTTTTCCTTCCTCATCCCCCAGCATTCCTCTATCTCTAAGAAAACCAATTAAAGACAGGATATTGTCATTTATCAAGTTGAGTAGTGAGATCATCTGGTTCGACAGATTGTGGTTGTAATTTTCCAGGTTGAGAATCCTCCTTTCCACCAAGCTAATTCTTTCATCTTGGTCTGTCCCTTTCTCAAGACTCGTCAGATTCCTGGCTCCTTCCATTTGACCCACCTTCTCCTTAACCTCCTCTAGCTCATGAAAAAGCCACTTGATTGACCTAAAATTGTCAATCATGCTATTGTAGGCATTGTTCAAAAGGTTCATCCTAGTTTCCCTAGCATTATCAGAGATTGCCACAATCGCAGGGTCAATTAGCTCTTCAAGCTGTGACTCCTCTTGGTTCTCCACCAAAATTTGGAGAATCATCGCTTCTCTAAAAATACCCATTTTCAATGTCCTCACATTAAAATTCCTCCAGGCTTCCCTCCTATCTTTTACCAGCACTTCCCCCCGTCATCTCCAATACTATCCTTTTTCTACTAATCTAGTTGGGCTTGAGGATGGACAAGGGAGAGAGGCAATGTAGACATATCTGGTTCATGCTACATCCTCTCATCCTCCAATCCCACCTGCTTGTGTTTCTTCCCACCCTGGTCTTCCTTTTTATCTTCCTACTTCTCCTTATCCTCATCTTCAATCTTCATGTCCTTCTCTTCATCATTGTAGTTCTCCTCGTTCCCAAGCATCTTTTGGTCATGACGCCTAGGGCTTTTTCTACTAGGGGTAATGGGAGAGGGCGACTTCTTATCATGAGGTGTAACTTTTTTACCAAAGGAAGTTAACCACCCTTCCTTAGAGCTAATGCTCTAAATATCGTCCAAGTCAGAGGAGTAGCTTGAGCTACCATTTTCCTCTTTCCCAACCTATGAGGGGATGTTACTTATCATCTGAGCCTTAAAGTGCTCATAGATAAGCAATAATCCTATAGTTACCTATATAGCTCCAAAATGTAAAAAGTTCATTTCTTGATGACTTCTAATATACTCAATTTCTTTAGGAGGGAAGAGACATAACATTTTGGTTTGGAATGTTTGAGTAGGATCATATTCTAAAGTAAACTCTACTATTCTCATGTGAGGAATCATAATTGGTCTGAGTAGACTTAGAAAAAAAATTCTTTAACTTATTTGGACTATAAGCACCCTTCTTATATACACTGCTAGGCTTTAACTCAGGAGGTATATAAGTACTTACTTGCCTAGTTAGGGTCTTCTCATCTATTTATATGCCTAAAAATTCTTCAATATTCAAGTCTTTGCTAGTAGGTTATCTTGTAGGACCTTCAAAGAATCCTTCCATATAAGCTTCATTAATCCTTTCGAAACCATCTTAGACAATAGATCTTTGGAACTCAACCATTCTCTTTTGCAAATGAGATATGGGATCGACTAGGACACTTACAGGGGTTTTATGGGATAGATAACAGATACCAATAAACAAAATAGATAAAAGGAGGAAATAATTTTTTCTCAAATACCAACATAGAGTGTAACCCTACAGAGATAAGCTCTTCACACTTAGTCAATATCTCAATTTGTGACTAGAAATGGATAGATTTTGATTATCTAGATGATATTCTTGAGAGAGGTTTCACTAAGTAAGGCTCTAATACAACTTATAACCTATCAAAAAAATAGAATGGCACAAATTCCTAAGGAAACACTAGGTGAAGAAGGGAGGGTAAACCCTAAGTCCCCTAAACCTGATGTATTTTTGGAAGTTGAAGAAAAGGAGCTAACAATAGTGGCATGGATAGCCAAGGACGAATAAAGGAAAAAAGTGACCTAAGTACCTGATAAGGTGAAACAAAGGACACTACAATTGATGCCCCATAAAAATCAATATTTTATTAATGTAAGGAAAAATTATTTACAAGAAAGAATAACAATAGTAGAGAATTCTCTAACTAATTTACAGTTGACAAGAACCAGGTTGGATGATAGGATCATCCAAGCAGAGAAATTTGTTGAAGATGATGAATTCTTGAAATCTACTAACTTTAAGAGTTTCTTGTACAAAGTGAAGCAAAGTGAGTTGGTCTTCAATCTCAAATTAAGAGAATTTGAAGAAAAGATTCAAGAACTAGTAGATAAATTATAGGAATATGATCATCAAAGTGAGAAAATGACTTTGACAAAGGCTAGAGACCATTAACAAAGGGATGAAATTCTTTTAGTTCCTAGTTGGGATCTTTAGCAAGAATTCATGTTGGATCAGATCAGAAGCCAAGAGAATGCAATTTCATATGAGACATTTGCTGCTAATGGTTTTCAAAGAGGGTTAGGATTCAACATAGAATCTAAGTCCTTAGAAGTGTGAAGCATGGAAACTAAAACAAATAATCTAAAGTTGATCGACATTCAAAGAACTGCTAAGGAAAATATAATAGCTTGGACACTGCATAACACTTCTGGTATAGAAGTATCTGAGGCCCTCAAACATTTTTCATTCATGAATGAGGCCAAAGTTGAAGGAATCAAGACCAAGTTAGCCAAGACCTTCCATGATTACATTGACATCAAAAAATTGTATGAGGAAGAGCTCAAAAAAAGCTATCTATGGATAGAGAATAAATGAGTTAGAGTCAAAGGCTAACAAGCTAGAAGTTGAAGTGACATCTTTGAAGGATCATTTCAAGGCAATAGAGGAGAGAAAAGTAGAAGTTGGAAATCAAAATCAAAAAAGATTAATTTGGAAACAAAAACTTAGACTATAGAACAAGTGCAAATTAGACCTAAGTCTTAGAGGATAAGTAGTGATGTTGAGGCTCCACAGCAAGGTAGTGAAATAAAAACAACTTTTTTAAAAGGTATGACAGGCCATAGGATAGGAACTTTGAGGAAGATCTCTCAATAGGCACATAGCCTTTTCATTTCTCTACAAGGTGTTGAGCATGTATGTAATGAAGCACTATTATGGATATCATCTATTTTTAACCAATGGGGGCCATATGTTGAATTTTTTGAATGATTAATTTTGTTAATGGAAAAGAAACCTACTCTTTCTGATAAATTTTTATAGTAAAGGAAGTCTTGGAGATAATAAAAGAGTTAATTGGTTTTTTTACTGGTAAGTTGCAAATTGTGCAGAATAAAATGAAGATTCTAATAGGGGGAATTGATTCTTACATCCCACCAATTTTGGATGCTAACAATAAGTTAAAAGACTAGTAGGAATGGTCAAATTATTTTGACTCAATATTAGCTCTAGAAGGGGTACCAACCACTTTTGATGGTGATATAGATGATGTTTCTTTCAATGATTTGATTGATTCTCTCTTCAAACTAGAAATTGATATGAACCAATTTGTAACTAAGTGAAGAGCCATAACAAATGCCAAGTAGAAAAAAAAGGTTAATGATTTGGATGAATTTAGAGGTATTGAATGAACAACAAAAACAGAGATTTATGTGTGGGTAGTAGTCAAATAAATTAAGGATTTTCTCATATGAAGTAATTATAAATCGTAGTTGAATGATAGAAGAAGACAAAATAGAGAAAATACAGTAATTATGATAGGTTGTTAAAGTTGCACACATGGTTATCTTGGAGACACCTAAAGAGAGATAACCACATGCCATTTTTGGAACTAATTCCTATCTTTTTTCCAATTACAAAGAATGTTTTGCAAGAGAAAACTATTTGATGTCTTTGTATTTTCTTTTGAATCAAGTTTTGACAAGTGTCCTCTCATCTGAAGCTTCTGTCAATCCTTGTCTTATAAAAGGATTTGCAATATGTGGAGTGAGGGTCTGATTTCTTTTTCATTTTAATGATAATTCTATTTTGCAATCGGTCCAAATTCTTATGTTAATTTCATGTTCTTTCAACTTTGTATTCTGAGAATATAGTGGATCATTGAATGACAGATCTATCAAGTTCTGAGTTACATTTTGAGTTGTGTATCAAATATGCATATTGTTCTCAAGAATATTAATAAAAAAGGATACTTTTGAATATTTTTATCTTTAAATTTTGTCTCCATTTTCATATATTTGTCACTTTGAGATTAAATGAACAAATTTCATTTAGTTTAGTACATCTTGGATGAGTTACATATCAATTCATTGATGCTTTTAGTTCAAGCAATTAAGTAAATGCTTATGTAATTGATAGGATTTCTAAGTGTATGGGAGGGATATAATAAGAATGGGATTTTAGGTTAACAATTGATATACTTAATTGCAAATCAATTGAATAGATCAAGATTTACTAATATGACTCTATTTAACAATGGATAAGACATTGGTCATCAATTGAGACTTAGTTGCATAATTCACATTTAAATCAAACCAATTATCTAAAATCTATGAGAATGTATTACATGTTGTTCATTCACTTATTGTAATACCTTATGAGTTTATAGTTGACTATTTTAAATAAATGCTTAATTTCAATTTCAAGAAGATTAAGAAACCAAATCTATTGTAGATGAATGTGTAATGTGAAAATATGAACAAATGTTGAAATGCCTAGCTAAAATTTCCTTGGTGAGCAGATCCTGAAGTGTAGGAAGCACACTTGCTTCATTAGTTCATCCACATCTAAATGGGTTTTGCTGAAAATGGAAAGTAGCTAATCTCTAGGTATACCATTATTTGGTATTCTAGTACTATTTTAGATTTGTAGTTTTAAAAAACCAACAGGGATGACACTCACAAATCTTCACTACTACAGTAACAAAGTTAACCTATTCAAGTTACAATTTTGTCCACTTATGATGATCTACCCTATGATGGATCTTCCATGCTGAAGGCATTTAATACTATTAGGTCTTACCTTGTTAAAGGATTTTACACTTACAATGAATTACGAATTCTATTAGGATATTTACAAAGGCCTGTTAAAATTTCTTTGTTAAGATATTTGCCTCGATTCAATCTATTAAAACTATCACAGTACCTGATCCTTTGGTCTACATTGTAATTTCTAATTATAATCTCCTCCTTCCAATATCTGATCTAGTATCCAATCTGATATAGCTTTTCTCAATCCTTCACTACTTCATAAGACTGCTAACCTATATTCTTCACAATATTTCATGCAACATTCAAAACTTAACTCCTTCACACAACACTTTTCTTCCTTCACATACTTCAAAATCTCTTCTAAGATAGCTCTCATCAATTATTAAAAATAAGGTTTCTATCTTCCTATTTAAATACTTTTTTGGAGTCTTGTAGATGCTTACCTTTTTTCCTCTTCATCTAATTGGTTTTTCATTGCTCATAGGGATCGGTGATCCTTGTCAAAATGTGTAACAACCTCTCTAAAAATCTATGAACATTAAATATCATGTTCATGTTGTCTTGGAATGTTTTATCTCAAAGTTTCTATCATTTTAGACTTGTATGTTCTCTTTGTGTTACTTGGCTTTCATTGATGTTGATGCTCAGTGATAACTATTTTTCATTATGTTGCTCAGTCTTAATTATACTTATATTGCTCTCTATAACTCAACATCTATTTTCTCTATCTTCTTGGCATTTAGTAGGTTCAACTTGTATTGAAAATACTTAGTCACTTAGTCAACAAAACTTAGAGATATCAATAGACTTGACATGAGGAAGTTGAAAGGAACTTGGAAGATAGTAATCTGGAATACAAATAGTGAGCAAAAAAGAGCTAAAGGCCTAAATATTTTGAATTTTGTGATGTGGTAATGATTCACTTGAAGAAAAAAAAAATTTCTAGTTGGTACCTATAGTAAGATGAAGATGAAGAATTTTGACCGTTGTAAGATTCTAAGAAAATTTGATAGTGGAAATGCCTTTGAAGTTGAACTACTAGAAGACATGGATATTTTACCTATATTCAACATTGCAAATATCTTTGAGTATTTTGAATTAGATGAAAATATAAAAGGTAACTTTAATTACCCTAAGAATAAATTAGATAGAATTGAGAAGATCTTGAGTAGCTAAATAAGTAAGATCACTAGAGGAAAAGATTACTTGGAATACCTAGTTTAATGGAAATACAAACCAATTCAAGATAATTCATGGATTATACAAGTTGAGTTGGATTTCTATAATTTAGGACAAGATACCAGCCATGCTTGATGTGGACATCATTTCTTTATTGACCACATGTGTCTAATGTAAGAGCATCTTGGGTCTTTGAGAAATCTTTCATCAGCCAAAAATATTTCCACTTTTCTATACCAATCTATTATGTGAAGTAGTTTTTGATGCTTTCATTTGCATGTTATCTATGGTTGTTATCATATCAAGAACCTACCCTTCATAATTTTCCTAAGTGCACAAATCCTAATGTTGGATATTTTTCATGTTATATGCCATACTTTAGGGTCCTATGTTCATGTTATTTTCACCTTGTGTAATGTGTTGTTTTGGTTGGCATAGTTATAGTTGCTTATGTGATGTCTTGTGTAGTTATGAGCCAACTCCTAATACACGTATGGACATACCTTCAAGTGTGTGTGACTTCATAAGACCATTTACACATGTTTTTGTGTAATAATAAAAACATTTATCAACCTTAAATGCAAATAGACAATTTACACTACATATGTTAACTAGGGAAACCCTTAATCAGAGGTAAAACTCTGGTCAAAATGATTCCCACAAGATGATGTACTAATATAAATATTCCTTGTTAGAGGATGGACCATGTTAGGCATCTATTAAAACATTTAGCACATATGAGTCCCTGTTAGAAGACTTTGAATCTATTTTAGGAGATTCCAACCCTAGTAGGAGTTGTGCAAACCCTAATAGGAGTTGTGGAAGATAGAAGGACCCATTGTCCAAATAGCTTCTAGGGCAAGACCATTGAACTCATTGTCCAACTGATCTCTCAACTATTCCTTGCAAAATAATTACATGTACTCGACTTTAACTCATTTCCTCTTTCCTATGAACTAGACCAATCACTGTTAGATGTTGTAGACCAGGTCACAAACCTCATATCCAAATATCAAACTTCAGATCACAGAGTAAAACCTCGGCAACAAAGTTTCCTTCACCTTCGCCCTTCTCTTCTTATCTTCACATTCTGCTCTTCGTGCTTCTTATGATCATTCACTTGCATCCTTTTATGATAAAGAAAAATGTCCTTCCTTTATACCGAATCCATAAAACAATTCCTTAAGTTAGCTATTACATCTTTCTCAATTAATTATTATAGGACCTTATTAAGAACACATTACGCTTAGCAATTACATTAATATTTTTCCTTGTAACTTGAATAACTTTCCATAAATGTAATATTATGATGAGAAAGCTTAGCTATGTCATCTCCAGAATGTCTTCTTCACATCTTTGACTTTGACTTCTCAAAATAACAACTGTGCTAAGAGATATAACAAGTTTACCAGAACATGCTTCTGTAAACTCTATCTTAGAATAGTCTTCACGATCACTTACATAACTTCTTCTAGAATTAATATCTTATGCTTTTGAGGTTAGTTTCATATACTAGACACTTAATAGTATCTCCCTTTAACCTCACTTAGTGAAATTCTCAACAGTCTATCCATACCAACTTGATCTGTCCTCTGTTGTTCTGTCAGATACTACAAAAAACTGCTATGTTGACATTAATGATAAACATAGTCATGAATGTAACATATCATAATCATAATGATCTAATCATGTTACTACAGTACTCCCCCATAGATGTATCATCATAATTCATGCTTCCAACACAAGTATGGACCTAAATTGTAATTAGTGCTTTCCTAGCCAACATGTGGCTTAGCTAGCTAAAAAAAAAGATTGGTTAGATGTAGGAAAGGGAGAGATAGAATTGGTTAGGAAGAAAGATCTAGATAAGAAGATACAAGATAAGGCTATGATTTTGTATATTATTTGTTCTTTTTAAAGGACACAACCTAGATGGCCTCACATCTAGGCATGTTGTGGTTTCACTATCTGTGAAGTGAAATAATTATAGCTAAAATATGTTGTATCTAGTCTTTTTCTCTATGTGGTTTTATTTTAGCAATGTGTAGCTTTTTTGTGTACTATAAGACAGGGTGTGAAGGTTGCAAGTTGAGTTATATTCTATATGACATTTTAGACTCTCCCTGCACCTTCCTTGCATCAACTAGATCCTCTAATGGAAAATTATCTAGACTGCCACTATCGATGATTACTTTGAAATATTTTCTAGCAACCTTACATCTAGTCTTGAATAAATGTTTCCTCAAAACTAGTTCTTCATTAAATTTTTCATTTCATGGAATTATTCTCAACATCAGGTTCTTACCATGCTCAGGTTCATTGGGTGATTAAACAACTCCTTGTTAAGCCAAAGTGTTTCCATTCCTACCTCCAATCTTATTACCAAAATTAGTAAAGTCAAAGGTTATATACTTAAAACAAGTTCCCTTAAACCAAGATCTCTCTTATCTCTTTCTCTTATTATTATTATTATTATTATTATTATTATTATTATTATTATTATTATTATTGTTGTTGTTGTTATTATTATTATTATTCTTGGAGTAACTAGTATAGCTACCTCTAGTGTAATTACCTCTCTTACCAACATGTTCTTCTTTACATTCTATCTTACCCTTATCTTGCATTGCACTTTCAAATTTTCTACTTTCTCCATAGCATCTGTATATTCTTCTTTAAAATCTACCACCTCTTCCTCTTTGTCTTTGATCATGTTTCTTTTCTAACTTTCCCTAATCCTTTAAGGCATACTAATATGCTTCCTTGATAGTATATATATTAAAATAACTAATATCATCTTAAATTAATGTCCTAAAACCATTCAAGTACCTAACCACTTTATCAAGTTCATCATCCACATGTCCTGATCTAATGCCCAATCTGTAGAGTTCCTTTGTTTATTCTTTCACAATCATGTCCTTTTTTATTAAATTATGCATTCATGTTAATAGATTAACCTAGTAATATATATGAAGGAACTTCTTCTTTATCTTTCCAATAATCTTTTCCCATGTGTCGATCTTTAATTTTCCTCTTTTGTGTCTTTCAATCTACAAATGATCATATCAAAGTGAAGCATCACCCTTCAACTTGGTGATTGCTATCTTTACTTTTCTATTCTTAGGAGTACTTTAACACTCAAAAAATTTATCCATCTTAGAGCTCCAATCCAATACAAAATTACTCTCAAGTTTTCCATCATAACAAAAAAATTCAACAACAGGTTTAGAGTTTTCCCTAGACAAAACTCTTAGAAGCCTATCCTCATCTTGTTCTACTTCAGGTTCAAGAATAGGATTAGATACCATTTCTTCATCATCGCCAACATCCTCAAGATGTATACCTCTTCTCTTAGCTATCTCAACAACTTCAAGTCTTGCTGCAATTTGCCTTAACATATCTATAATAGCATTATTTTTATTCCCTCTACCTTAAATAATCTTGATAATAGTTCCTACAAGATCATAGCTTCTGCAAGTTATAGGTTAGAATCTTGATCTGCCACCATACAACTAATCCAATTAAGGTTCTCTATGGTCCCAATCTTGACAAGGAAACAAACCTTGCTCTGATAGCACCTGGCATGGTGTTGGTAGGGGAAGGAAGGAAATTTCAATCTTATAATAACAGGACCAAGAGTACACATAGAAGTAAAAACTTAACTAGCAACAATAATGAAGAGATTTACTGATTAATTAGACAACTGTCAGGATAAAATATACTTTTAACATCAAATATGCCTGACTATAAGGCCTTTTGGGTTACAACTAGTACAATGAATTATAACATTAGAGCTCCAAGCTCACAATCCTAAAACTTTCTTCTACATTTTAGATTTCTACTTCCTACTTGATCATGTCCATGCTAGTTCTCTAAAGATAATCCAAGTCCTTATATAAGCCAACAAGATCACAAGTTATCCTGATAGGTATTTAATTACATAATAGGTCCTATGTTGGAGGAGAAAACAAATGAACTATCTAATGATCACAAAAAAATATGTGCTCTTAAGGATAGGTCCATTTGTCATCCAAGAGAAGCCGTTTAACCATGCAAGATGCCACATCATCATAAGAAACTATGTTGAAATAAATCCCATAATGCACTGCATGTATCACATAATGAAAAAGTGAGTGGAGAAAGAGGCATGTAACTCCAAGCACAATGAACATTGGATAACCAATGGGTCCCTAATAAGATGCCATCTTTGCACAACTTAAAACCACAATAAACAATGATTACTCCTCAAAAAAAAAATTGGTACAAAAAATAAAGTAATATATTTTGTTGATGCAAGATTTTCTCATTGACCCAAGATGCTCCTACCTCAAATATTGTGTAATATTATATTCAATAAAGAAAAAAACTATGAGCTAAAGTGTGGGAATCAAGTCATACATCCTATATGCTCTTAGATAGTTTTTTGATACAGATCATATCATAAATATGTTGATTTTTTGGTTGTGTAGGTCCATGCATTATCTCTTATGTATGGTTCATGTTGGTGCTCATTTATTTGGATATAGGGATTTGTGTCTCCTCTAGTTGGTTCCTATAACTTTTAATTTGGAATAGTGTCCCCATCTTGGGTTGAAAGTCCTATAGATTTGTGTCTACAAAATATTTCAAGTTCTTATTATCTTTGTGAGGGTAGATTTGTCTAATATATGTAAGAAACCATTATATATATATATATATATATAATGTTCTCATGTTCTATTATTTGATTGTGTTTATCATTTGCAAAATTACTTCAATATTTAAGTAAGATTCTATCCATGGATTAAATTTTAAAATTGGTATATACTAATTCACCTCCACACTTCCCCTTCCCATGGCCCCTCATCTCACTTCACCTCTCAATATTTTCGTGTGATTAAAAATGGTGTAATAGGTTAGTAAAATAATATTTGACACACTAAGTGAGGAATAAAGGGAGAGAAAGAGCTCTATCAACATGTCATCCTCTTGTGATAAGAACTCCTTATAAGTAGTCATAGTGAACCAAGACTACATAAATAATACTTGACCTTTATGTCTATTCCAAGTAAAATCTTCCACCATCATTGATTCCAATATATTTAAAGTTGTGAACTTGATTATATTAGAATATCTATAGGTATTGTCACCATGTGGTAAGGATAGGGCCATTATGTTGCCATGCATTAGAGGAGGATCACCAACTTTCTCAAAAACTTCACAAAAGCAATTTAAGCCCATCTAATCGAATACATGACTATAAATAAATAAGACAAGATTGGATTTGATGATACATTTAAGTAGAATTTAGTAGTCAACAACTCTTAATTTTTGTTCAATTTCTTATACACTATTCAACTATTCTTGTAAATTCCAAGATCAACCAGTATAACAAGTATCGGTGTACAACAACTATAGAAACTAGGGTTTTCATTCACAAAATCATAAATCAAATGATCTAATTTAAGTGTGAGATATATTCCATTTTATACAGAAGCTCATCACAACTAAATATGATATAAAATCAAACACATTCTAAATAGTCCTTTGGGAAGAGATATAGCAAAGGGAGAACACAAAGATCTTCACAACTCCTTAGTGTCAATAATTTGTATCTAAGTTATCAGGTAACAATCTATTCTAATATTGACTTGGTAGTTATAGTCTTCTAATATATATCATTAGAAAATAGAATATAAAATTCTCAACATGTTACATTCCTAGATCTAGAATCATCATTAGAGAAAATCCTAAGAACACCTCCATTGAAAGTGATAAGACATAAATAAAAAGATAGATAGTTTCAAATCTATTAAGCTAAGATTTCTTAAACACACATTCAATGCAATACATATATGCAATAAAAAGTGAAGTATAGATTTTATGGTTTTAGTTATTAATTTTATACTCATTTTAATAATTTTTTTGATTGAACTAGGTATTGGAACTCCAAATTATTTTTTCCAATCCAATCAAAATTCTAAAACCTTATAATTGAATCATTTATTCTAAAATTTTAATAATATTTTAAATGAAATAGAAAGGTCAATTTCTTGATTTTGTTCATTCATGATTTTTTAAATTTATTTTTTATTGATAAGAGATTGAGGTCAAAATTAATTATTATTTATTAAGATTGAGTAGACTCGAACACAAGACTTTTGTGATAAAAGACTCATAATTTATAAAAGTGTTTTAAGCTCTTGCCTAATTCATTCATGACTTTGTTAACACTAAGAAATAATAATTTAATTAATTACTGAAATTGATATGGTGTGCAACTAAGCAAGTCATAATGCTTCATTTCCTAGCAGTTATAGAACATAGTTATGAAATGAAAATATCTCGTTCATTTCTAGGCAAAAACTAAATCTTGACCGATCCAATCGGACTTATGACTTTGAATATTTTACCACTGTATGAAAGTTCGAACCAATTTATTTCATTATAATATCTCATACCCTTGGACAGCATTTTTGTTATTATTCGTATCTTCCAATCATTTCTCTCCATAATTGGCAGGTCCCATCTGCATGAAGTTCAGAGATGAGATGAACGTAGAACTGGCTATCTGTACAACATCACACAACGCTTCCAAATATTCCCGGTCTTGTTAGATAAATACAATGAACCTTGCTAAATATTGTACCTTTTTATGTAATTGGAAATGATTCACTTCATTGTAATGGAAATGATTACCTCTATAAACTTGGACCGTTTCAATCAGTTCCATCATTAAAATGAATACATCTTTGAAAATAGTATGAAGATTTTCTTCAATATTGTTAAGTACCAGTTCTGTGGATGGAAATAGCCAAACCCATGTTCCAGCCTCATGAGATCATATATACAAAGAAGTCATATTCACATGAGTATGAAGAAACAATGATCTAATTAAAAATAAGCAATTTTCACGCTTTGTATACATGTTCCAATTCTTAGAATTCGATAAGCCATTTTCACACTTAGTATACTTGACCCAATTCTTAGAATTCAAGCATAAAAAGATTTTTTTTAAAATCATTTTCACAGTTAGTATACTTGTCCCAATTCTTAAAATTCAAGAATAAAAAGACAGCTTATATGATGGGCATACACAAATATGCGGATTTTATGGTCCGGATTTAGAACCCAATAGTGATATTGTTTGAGGAGAACACATCACATATGGGCATATTTACAAATATTTGGAATGCATCCTCCATACACTCATATTTGGGATAAGCTAAAACACCAAGATGTAGATAGTCAATTTTTGATAGTTTGTTTAGATGTTTATGGAGGATGCATTCCAAAGTTAATTCTAAATATTTTTGGATGCTTAATTAAAAGCAGTTACAAAAAAAATCGTATTTTAAGTTTCTAGTCGAGTCAATTTTTGGTAGTGTGTTTAGATGTTCGTATTATATAATGTTCTAAAATAATTTTCCCTTTGATAAATATTTTTTTTTTAAAAATTCTAAATATTCTTAGATGCATTCCAAATATTAATTCAAGCACAAATATTTGGAACGCATCCTCCATACACTCATATTTGGGATAAGCTAAAACAATAAGATGTAGATAGTCAATTTTTGATAGTTTGTTTAGATGTTTATTCAGGATGCATTCCAAAGTTAATTCTAAATATTTTTGGAAGCTTAATTAAAAGTAGTTACAAAAAAAAATTGTATTTTAAGTTTCTAGTCGAGTCAATTTTTGGTAGCATGTTTAGATGTTCGTATTATATAATGTTCTAAAATAATTTTTCCTTTGATAAATATTTAAAAAAAACAATTCTAAATATTCTTAGAAGCTTACATAAAAGCAGTTACAAAATTATTTGTATTTAAGTTGTTAGCCAAGTTCTTTATGTATAAAACTAAGTTAATAAGCTTTTTTGCATAGCAAATGTGACAACCCATGTAACAATGCTATGAAACTAGACACCATGGAAATAGTACAGGGTGGAGATTACACAACCTAGTTTACTCAACAGATGAGAAAGGAGCATGGTGGTAGACTATGGTGTTGATGGAATTTGGGATGGTTGAGGTGATTGAATGTTCTCCTATATAGGTCATAAATATATTATTATATAGGACATCAATATGTTAATTTTTTTATAATTCTAACATTAATAAGTGTGGTAAGCTCGTATAAAATAAATGATGTCTCTATTATGTGAGATCTTTTCTCGAATGACTTCCATCATTAGTTCCTCGAGATTTCCCAGAATATTCATTTGTTCTTG
Source organism: Cupressus sempervirens (assembly GCA_028749045.1). Taxonomy (NCBI): domain Eukaryota; kingdom Viridiplantae; phylum Streptophyta; class Pinopsida; order Cupressales; family Cupressaceae; genus Cupressus; species Cupressus sempervirens. Next base: position 276,556,560 of record CM053783.1, read on the forward strand.
GTTGAGTATTTCATGAATTAGTAGGTTTTTTTAATTTCATATGGAATCACTCAGTCAATGTCTTCTTTAGTGGCCACTTTTTGGACTAAAATCAGTTAGACCTAAATTTGGAGTAATTTGAGACTTGTGCACTCAAAATTTTAATATACCAAAATATGATACCCTGTGTGTATGTTATCCCAAATATACACAAACACCCATCATTAAGTTTTTCAAAAAAAAAATGAAAAAATGGTGAATGGTCATACTGGTACTAGACCGAATTCTCGGCACAATCTGGTTGGCCTGGCAGTGAAGAAGGGGCATGGCTTACCAATGGAGGCTTGTAAGGATAGTGATATTCTTTGGGGTTTTCTAGTAAGTAAAGAGGATGTGGCATTTGCAAGGTCTTTTGGTCATCTTCCTCAATGGGTTCTTTATCAAGGGGTTTGGAGAGATTGCATGAAGCTAGGTCTTTCTATTGGTTCCCAAGCATGGCAGAATCATTTTTCATGGGCTAGGGTTAGCTCTGTTGTTCCTCTTAGGGCTCCCATGTTTGAAGGTATTTTGGGCTCTTATCCATATTCTGCTATTTTTTTGGAAAAGCTTATGGCCCACCTTTCTGACCACCAGGTAAGCGGCGTCATTTTCCTAGACATAAACCTTTGTGCAAGGAAAATTTTGTTCAAAAATATCCCTTTGATATTTGCAAGGATTCTCAGCTTATGTCACCCACTTTGATGTTTCAAGGTAGCCCTATCCTGTGGTTCATGACTTCTCCGAACATAAATCTGGTTTTGAATGCCCTGTCTCATTCTTGTAGAGCTCTCTTCACTCCAAAATATGTAGTTACTAGCCCTAACCCTCTTTTGTTGTCTACCCTAGATCAAGTTAAGCATGATCTGATTTTCAGTAGGGAGTCTTGCTGGCCATTTGAACCTAGGGTTTCTATTCCATTTGAGTTTATCAGTGAGAAGGTGGATGGCTTGCATTCGAAGGCACTTATTGGTATACTTCAGGTCGTGGTGGATTTTGACCTCTCTATTTCATGGGCAAGCTGATATTGGGTGGGGTTGTCTGAAATTTGTTTGTTGAACAAGGATTCTCTCTCTTTTGTAGCCATTTTTTATTCTATAGAGCAGAAAAAATGTGGTGCATCAATTTAAGGGTTGGTTTTGTAATGGGGTTGGTATTACTACAATGGGGTGGATGCCACATTTTGATATTTTGAAGGATCTGCCGCATTTTTTCCCTCAATGGATTGTACTTCCAAATCTTCCACTAGAATATAAGGATCCATATTTGGTCAAGATTTTTGCTAATAAGTTGGGCATTTTTGTCAAACATTATTTAATACTGTTTGTGTGGCAACATATGGTTATTAGGTGTGTATCCTTATGTAGAAAGGTTTGAAACCCCCTAAAAAATTTGCTATATGCTCAAAATTTGGGGTTTGGATGCAGTAAACTCAATATGTGAATCTAGAGGTTGTTGTCAAGAATGCTAATTCATTGGGACATTTTATGCATTTGTGTAAAGATTGTCTTTTGGTACCACAAGAAATTTTTCAATGTTTTTCCTCAGATCTGTTGTCATGTTCTTTTGATGAGTGATAGTTGGGTTCGAAATCAAATTCTTTGCAACTAGATTTGGGTCACCATATTTCTGTCAATAAAGGTCATTTTGAGGCGGAGGTGGAGGTGTCCTCTCTTGGGATTAATTTGGTTCCAGTACATTAGTTGGCTTCTGATACAACTTTAATGCAATTGGTTCCTAATTTTTGTGGTCCTGTTGTGGTTCTCTTTGAGTGAATGTCTCTAAAGCTCCTTATGATCTTAGTGTGATGGATGTTCATCAAGTTCTCTCCCTTCTTCCCCCTTCCTTTTTTTTATTTTTTCAATATCTATCTCGGGTATGTTTGGTAGGTCTATTTTTTCCTTCTCTTTGCTTGGTGATTCTAGTTTGTTTCTCAGAAATCCATTTCTTTTTGTAGCTTCTCGTCTATCTCTTAAGTGTCTTAGTCAGTTAGGGCCTATACTAGTTGCTCCTTCGGTGGATGAATTGGGTATCATTCATAATTTTTTATTCTGTAGTCAGCCATTTGTTCCTATTTTTTCCTCTTCAAGTTCACTACAAGATTGTCATGAGACACGTTTGACATTTGGTAGTATCATCATCTCAGTTGTGTCTCAAGATAGGGATGAGATTTTGTTCGAAGAAGGGATCTTTGGGTTTGATTCTCCTGAGTATAAGTGTCTGTCTGCTGCTAATGCGTTTGATCCTTTTGAGCATAAGTGTCCATCTACTACTGATAGGTTTGATTTATCTCAAAAATTATCCATCTCACAAATAGATTCATCTAGTGCTCTGCCAAATCGGGGTGTAGTTGTTAAGACTCCAAAGAGAAGGGGTCAAAAGCCTCTTGCTTGTAAAGTTAAAGAGGAAATTGAGGTTGAAATTCAGTCAACTATTTTGGATTCTTTCTCATCTATTATTTAAACTTAGAGTGTGTCACGATCTCTTGTGGCAATATAAGGATTTTACCTTGGAATGTTAGGGGGTTAAACTCCTTAGATAAAAGTAGTAGAGTTAGGAAGTTTATTCTATCTTCTCAGGTTGATATAGTTCTTATCCAAGAGTCTAAATTATCTCAGGAATCATTTGTGAAGTTTGTGCATAGTTGGTCTTCTTGGGAATATACATGTGTTCCATCTTCCAGTGCTTCTAGTGGTCTCATTTTGTTGTGGAAGAATAAACATGTCTCAAGGGTGACCCTGGTGTCACAATCTAATTGGCAACTCATCAAAGCTAGTTGGTTGGAAGTAAATTTTTTTGTTTTCAATATTTATGGGCCTTCTTTAGCCCAGGATAAATCTTTATTATGGGATACTATTACTAATCAAATTAGTAAATTGGAGGACCTTTCTATTATTATTGGGGGTGATTTTAATGCCATTTCTTCGCCCGTTGACAAAATTGGGGGCAATGTTACTACTCTGAGAATTATTGAGGAGTTTAATTTTTTAATTCAAAATGATGTTTTATCTAAGGTGGCTTCAACAAATGGTGATTTTACTTGGTCTAATCATAGATCTGTTGATCCCATTTCTTCCAAAATGAATAGATTTCTGATGTCTCTAGATATGAAGCTTCTCAATTTGTCATTTTTAGATTAGATTCTATCATCTTCTAAATCTAATCATTTTCTCATTTCCCTACAAATTAATAAGCCAAGCCTACCTAAAGCCAAGTCTACTTTTAAGTTTGAGAGTATGTGGTTTACTCATCCTCATTTCTTATCTTTATTTAAGAAATGATGGGTTAGTGCTCTATTTTGTAAAGGAAACAAAATGTTTCAATTTGCCAAAAAATTGTCTTTTGTACATTCCAAAATCTGTGTTTGGAATAAAGAGGTCTTTAAGAATGCATTTCACAAAAAATCTAGGGTTGAGAGTGATCTCAAAAGCATTTCTAATCACATTATGAAGTTTGGGATTGATGTAGAGCTATCTGTAAGACAAAGAAATCTTCAAGGTTATTGGGAAATTTTGTGTGCTAGGGAGGAAATTTATTAGAGGTAGAAGTCTAGGGAATTATGGTTAAGAGAGGGTGATAGGAACACAAAGTTTTTTCATGCCTCAGCTAAGATTAAAAAGGCACCCTCTTTTATTGTGTCCATTAACAGTGCTTCATTTGGGGCCAATCTAACCTCTCATCAAGATATTTGTAATGAGGGGATTATCTTTTTCAAAAATCTACTTCCTCTAGATAAGTGTCTGAGGAATATCAAGGATGATAGAAGTATGTTATTACAGTTGATTCCTCATCTTGTTACCAATTCAAATAATGAGTCCCTTGTGAAACCTTTCACTTTGGAAGAGATTTGTTCTGTTGTTTTTTCTATGGCTCCTAATAAAGTGCCTAGTCTTGATGGATTCACTATTCTTTTCTACAAAAAATTATGGGATATAATTATTTTGCACCTACTTTTGGTATTAGAGGAGTCTTGAAAGAAAAGGTTCATTCTGAATAGTCATAATAAAATGAATAACATTTTGATCCCTAAGGTGAAATCCCCTGCTACTTTTGTAGATTTCAGACCTATTTCTCTATGCAATTCAATTTATAAGATTATTACTAAGGCTATTTATCTTAGACTTAAACTACTAATCCCTAGGTTAGTTTCTCCTCAACAAGGAGGTTTTGTCTGTGGTAGAGATACTTTGGATGGGGCTACAATTACATTGGAAGTTCTTCATACAATCGAATCTTATCAAAACTCCAACGTTTGTTGCAAAGTTAGACATGATGAAAGCCTATGATAAAGTGGATTGGGAATTTCTTTTGTCTATGCTAGCCAAATTTGGCTTCTCAAAGTCTTGGTGTAAGTGTATTAAGAAGTGTCTTTCAGGTGCTTCGTTTGTAGTTATTATTAATGGTGTGCCTTCTTCCTACTTTTGTCCTACCCAAGGGGTTCGACAAGGTGATCCATTTTCTCCATTTTTATTTATTATTATGGCTAAGACTTTAAGTAGGGCTATTCTAAGGTAAAAGGCTTTAGCCCATTGGCAAGGTATTCATATACCAAACTCTGATATTTCTATCACTCACAACTTCTTTTCTAATTATACTCTTCTTTTTGGTAGATCCCTAATTAGGGAAGCCAAGTGTATCAAAAATATTTTAAAAATCTATACTAATGGACCTGGTCAAGTCATCAATTTGAAAAAATCTAAATTATTTTTACTTTTTACACCTGAGTTAGTTAAACATAGGTTAATTAACATTCTTGGTTTTCTAGTGGAGGAGCTACCATCTCTTTATTTGGGGATCTCGTTCTTCTTGGGTCCAGTGAAGCCTTCATTTTGGGATAGTGTAATTAATAGATTAAAGGGTAGGATTTCAGCATGGTAGGTGAGGTGGCTTTCATTTTCTAGGAGAATCTTATTGGTCAAAATAGTCCTTCTTGCCATTCCTACTTATTATCTTTCTATTCTTCAAGCCCCATCCTCTATTATTGCTCAGATTGAGAAAATCATTCATAATTTTCTATGGTGGTCTAATATGAATAATGTGAGGAAAATACCTTTGATTTATTTACAAAAGATGGCCCTATCTAAATCCTATGGTGGGGCTGGGGTTCACAACATCTCAATTAGGAATAAAGCTTTTGGAGGGAAACTTGTTTGGTATATGTCTTTTAAATCTCAATCTTTATGGTGTCAAATCATACAAGCTAAATATGTTGATTCTACTTGCCCTCATAGAATTTTCACTATCTCTAACCCTCCTATAGGGTCACCTACCTAGAATTTTATGATGTCTTCTAGGGTAGTTGTCACTAAATTTTAGTCTTGGTAGGTTCATTTTGGTTATGATGTTTCCTTTTGGAATGGTAATCTTTTGTTGTGTTGTAATTCTTCCTTGCATGAGGTTATGGAGTCTATGTGTAGTTTTTGGGGAGTCCATTTAGTGGATTATGTTGATCTTGTGTCTCATAAGGTCTTTTGGAAAGATCCCTATTCAATGCCTGTTAGTAGTGAATTGGCTAGGAATTTTGCTACCATCCTAGATAGCAGAGTGGTTTTCTTGTCCAGAGGTTGTGATAGGATTGTGTGGTGTGCTTTCAAGTTTTGTTGGGATAAGAGTGTTTTTCCAAAAGTGGGAACTTTTTCTTGGTTGGTCATTCAAGGTAGAGTTTTGAACAGTGATAGACTTAGTAGATTACACATTGTAGAATCTTTCAAGTGTGTCTTGTCTAGTCTTCATATTGAATCAATTGACCATCTCTTTGTGCACTATCATTTTTACACACAATGTTGGTATTCAATTTTGGGTAGATTACCTCCTCATCTGCCTCTTCCTAAGTCTTTATGGGAATTGTTCCAATCTTGGCTGATTTTGTTCTCCAAGTCTATTTTTGCATGTCTTTGGATTATTGTCCCCTCATCTATCATCTGGTCCATTTGATGGGAAAGGAACAAGAGAATTTTTCATAAAGAGATATTTGATGTCAGTAGGGTGATTGACACAATTGAGTGGCTTATTTCTAAATTAGTCAATAACTTTGTTAACAACCATTTCAAGTGAAATGGTATGTTTTCTTCATGGGATAGTTTTATTCTTCGTAATTGGAAGCTTATTTCTCCACCCTCATCTCCTGTGTTTCCTCGCATTAGATCTATACCAATTTGCAAAAAGTCTATTAAATGGGAGCCCCCTGACCCTCTGTTTTTTAAGCTTAATTTTGATGGGGCATCAAGAGATAATCTTGGTGATTCAAGAATTGGGATTTCCTTGCGTAATTAGTTCGGGGCATTGCTAGCTTTTTATGCAAAACTGATTCTGGCAGGCACCAATAATATGGAAAAATCAATAGCTCTTTTGGAGGGGTTAATCTTGGCTAAGTATATGTCTTTTACTTGCTTGAATATAGAAGGTGAATCTTCTGTAGTTATCAATGCATGTATTCATAGGAAGATTAATAGTTGGTATTTGGGCTATACTTTCCAACGTATTTGGGAGCTCATTGATTCTTTTAATAGTTATTTAATATCTCATGTGTTAAAGGAGGACAATGTTTTGGTTGACAATCTTGAAAATATTGGCTACGATGGTATTATCTTGGATTCTCGGTCATCTAATTGTATGTTGGACATATTTTCTTTTATTGCTTCTATCATTAAGAATATGTCTTAATTTTTTCCCTGTTGGTGCAAATTACTAGATTTGTGGTTATATGGTTAACATCACTAGGTATAGTTTTCGACTACATATATATATATATATATATATATATATATATATATATATATATATATTGGTTTATGTGTGCATACATATTGGTGATAAATCATGTCAGCATTGGGCTAGTAATTGACATCAAGCAAGGGAGATGTATGTAAGGAGTTTTTTGTTTTTCCTAGTTGGTGTGAAGTATTAAAGTAGTGTTATAATGTTTAATGCCTTTAGTGATTTTTTTATGCGTATCCTAATTGATAGCAAGCTTGATGTGTTATTCATTATAGTATTGGTTTAGTATTTAACTATTGATCTTAGAATGGTTTTGACAATTGAGTGTCAACACACTTAAGACATTTACTAAGTTCATACCAAGCTACTAATACATGTCGAGTACAATATGTATAAATGTTGAGTTGCAATGAGTCTCGAGTCACTCATGTGTCAATTCACTCAAGTGTTGAGCATATAGACGATGCTGAGTGATTCAAGTATTGAGCAAGTAGTTGATGCCGAGAAATTTAGGTGCTGAGCATCAATATTATCAAGTGCTGAGTAACACAAATTAGATCTAGTTGTTTGTGATCCCACAAACAACTATGTAAACAATTTTTTGTTGTTTATGGATAGATCTCGAAGCTTTAAAGATAAGGACGAATCTATTTGGGTTACTTATGAAATCAACATGAAATCAATCAAAAAATTAGAAAGGTTAAACATAAAAAAGAATGAGTCACAGTCGTAGATTCATACCTAACCCTAAGCCACTAAAGTCATTATAAGGAAGACAAAGCCCCATAATCAAGAGAGGTATGTGAGCAAAAAGAAGAAAGAAGAAAAGGGGTGAATTAGCCAATGATCATTCAAGGTGACTTAGTAGAGTGAAAGAATTGCAAAATTAGTTTACAAAACAGAGGATCAAAGACACAACATTGGAAAATCATACCAGAAAGGATTAAGAAGGAAAAAATGGTGATCTGAAACCAGCAAGTTAAAGTTGTCAGGCATCAGATCAAACATTCTACTATTACTTTCTAACAACTATATTAGTAGAGTGAAATTGTTTGGACTAAGTTTGACTTAATAGTCACTACAAAATCCTTTAACTGGGTAATATTCCAAGTGAATGTTCTAAAGTCCTTTAATCTAGCACACTTCTAATAGGGTGTTAAAATCCTTTAACAAGGTGGGACTTAATAGTCTCTTGTAAGCCTTTAAAATGGTAGGCCTTTCACAAAGCAGATCATATTTCATAGTCAACATTTTGTAACCTTAACAAGTGACACTTTATTGTTGTAGTAGTGAAGAATTGTGGGTGTCATCCCCACTCCAGTTTTACCTTCTCATTTGGAGGGTTTCTAGGTAATCATATCAAGTGTCAAATGTGTGTATGCTTATTTGATGCATTTGTTTTAAATTTCATTTTAGTTTATTGCATGCATCTAGTGAATGTTAAAAGGGTTTTAAGTGCTAAAGTTTGAACTTTTGATTCACTCCCCCCCCCTCTAAGACGTATATGTTTCCCATTTGTAATTCCAACAATTGGTATCAGAGCGGTGGTTCTTAGAAGAAGAAACTTTGCAACTTAGAGAAAAGATCTTAAAATGGAAGTCTACAAGTTGGGAAAGACCATTGAAAACTAGGAGATTGAGATACATCTCATACTACATCAATTGAATGAAGCTAGAGATGCTTTGAAGAGTTCCCTAAAGAGAAGGAAAGATATTTCCATAGAAAAAAATGACACATAACACAAAGAGATTGACACCACTAAGTTATTTTCTAATGGAGACTCAAGTGAGTTTGATGTAACAATTGCAAATCTAATGGAAAAGAACAGAATACAAGTTGAGGAGATCAGAAATCTCAAGATAGAGCAAGAACCCTAGGCTATGATGCTATGTGAAGTAACTGAACAAAAGAAGAAAGCCATAGAAGACAAGGCCATGATTGAAGAAGACAAGAGAATTCTGGCCAACATATTGGAGGAAAAGTCAGTAGAGCTATCCAGGATCTCAAACATGCAATTGGACACCTTAAGCCAAATGATGAATGCTCATCATGAGCTGAATGTCAAGGACATTAAAATAACCACTTTGAAGCTGTAGAATGAATAGCTACAAAATGACTTGAAAAGAGAAAAGGAATTTGTTGAAAGTTTCAACAAGCTAAATGAAGCCATCAAGTACTTTGAGCAACTACTAAAATCACCTAGATCTAGTAGAGATACATCAAGATTGGGCTACAAAATCATTAAACAAGGAGAATCATCCAAAGTTGTTGAAGAAAGGAACAATAAAGGTTAGAACTCTAAACCCACTTGTCATCATTGTGCTAAGAAACGACATACAACTAATGTTTGCAGGAGCAAGAATGTAACTTAGAATGGTAAGCCTAAGAACATGACTCATTATCTCAAGTGCAACAAACAAGGTCATCAAGCACATGAATGCAAAACCAAAACCCTAAATGCACTAGAATTTGAAGGACACTACTACAATTGTCAGAAGTATGGACACAGACCCTTTGAAAGTAGATCCAAGTCCACATGGTCATCAAGCAAGCCAACAAAGGTAAGAAGCCATGAAAATTCCTATAACTAGGATTATAATACAAGTTATAGTTGCCACTATTGTTAGGAATATGCACATATACCTAAAAACTACATTAGAGATGGTTGACTCAAACCACATGTTTTAGTTGTCATAAGACTAGTCACATCAGCAAGCATTGTCCAACTAGGTCAAAGGCACCTAATTTTGAATTTGACAAAGATAAAGGCAAGGCAGATGTTGAGCACATCAAGAACAAAATGAACAAGACATGGAAGAAGAAAGATGTTGGCAGTACATCAAATTGAGAAGGGATTACTTCACCCAATGGGTCAAGTGGTCACACTTCATTAAACTAAGAAAATAATAGGTATGTGGGACTAATACTTAAAGCATTGTATTATACATCAGTTCCAAAAGAAATTAGTACCGAAGTGATTCCATTAGTGTAAATTAAGATGCAAGAATTCAAGGAAAATTCAAGTTTTCATGATTTTTCCAAGTAAATATTAGTGTTTTTCGAGTTGCTAGTCAAAGATAGTTGGAGTTGAGTTTGTAGTAGTTGCCAAGTGAAGGAAGTCTCTATAGATGTCAAATGGAATAGTAATTGTGTTGATGTTGAGTTTTACAACTGTACACAACTAAGCATTAATTGTAGAGTTTTGAAGGGTATAAGGTCAATTTTCACCTCATTTTCATCATTATGAACTCAAAGTGAGAACGAGCCGAGTGAAGAAGCAATCTACAAACTGGTTCAAAGCATTTGCAAGGACTCCCACAATGATCAAGCAACAATTCATCAAATGTAAAAGTTATTCTTCATAAGCCAAGTTGCGTAGTTTTAAATTTGATAAACCCTAGCTTGTTAGTATGGCTTCTAGTTCAAGAACTATGAAAGAGAAAGAGGCATTTGATGTCCAATTAGTTAGCAATGAAGTTAAATAACTAGATTTCAAACAAATTCCAGAAGTTGCCTATAAAAATGACCTAGCTAGAGCATTATCCATGATCCCACCTAAAGTAATTATGGTTCGAGATGTGAGGAAATGCTACAACTACAAAGTACAAGCCAATGGTGACATGGAAATAAGACAAGCATATGAAAAATTGTGTGAAAATGGAGTTCTGAAGGAGGAGTTCAAGATTGTGGAGAAAAAGGGTTTGACCCGTGCCATAGATTTTCCCATAGTTTTAAAAATTGAATGGACCAAAATAGTTTTGAGAAAAATTCATAATGGATGTCTATGGTTAGAGGGTGGACCAATCAAGATCTCAAAAATGATTATCCATAGGGTTATTAGTTATCTGACCCTAGATCAGCCCAAGACATTAAGAAGCGACTCCAAAGAGGCAATAGAGAAAAACACAAGTGCAAAATGGAACAAGAATGGTATGACCATTGACACCATTACAAATCCTTTACTTTACTTTGTTGTTAGAGTTATTTCCCATAAATTCTACCAATCTAGTAGGTTAAACAGTGTGCCTTTCATAGTAGTTGGCGTTGGATACAAAATTGTTAAGAAAGATCATACCTATGATCTTGCAGAACTTCAACTTCAACAAATAAATGAAAATCTTGGAGCCATCAAGAAGACAAAAAGTGCTCAATGTAAGTCTGGATCAATCCTTGTGTATATATTCTTCTATGTATGGAATGAATTCCCCTCTTTTGGTAAAATTGGATGGAAGAGCGATAGATCTGTGGCTGTCCAAATCAATGAGTATATTGAACAAATGGGAGACAATTTTGAGTCAATTATGACAAGCTATTTTGAAGACTTTAAGAAGTCTATGAATTAGAGGTTAAGGATTCCTATTTCCCTAATTGAGAAATACTACAGTGACATTTGTTTCCTTGTAGATATTGATTACACTTACATCTAGGCTGTCGTACCTAGGGTTAGATGGCTAAGGCCCCTAGACTATGAAATAAATGTTGATGAAGCCTCAGCTACCATCACTGCACTACTTACTGAAGAAATTGACAAATCAACCAAAATATTTGGTAATTATGATGTTGTAAAGTCAAAAGTTAAGATGGAACTAAACACAACCTCTACTTTGAAAAAGAAGGACAAAATGGTAAGGAAACTGAAGGCCAAGTTTGGAGAAGGTGCAGGTGATGATGAAGAAGAGGAAGAGGAAGAAGACGTGCAAGGTCAAGAGCCTTTAGCTTTAACCCAAGGCATGGGTGAATACCAAGAAGAAGAGGGTGCATAGGAAGAATAAGTTGAGGAAGCACTAGTAAAGCTAGAATCTAAAAAGAGGAAGGCTAAGACGCAACCTGTAGACAAACCAAAAGAAAAGAGGGCTACCAAGCCAAGTACATCAAAGCCAACTGCTCCAACAAAAAGGGCTAGTACAAGGGCCACTACTCAAAAGGCCAAAGAGCATGCAAAGGAGAAAAAAAAAGCAACTAAATAGAAGGGCCCAATGCAGAAGAAACAAAGGATAAAGTATATTGCACAACCTAAAATAGATGATGAAAAGATAGAGTCAAAGGATACAAGTCAGTTTATGGTGGTAAGTCATGCACCTAAATCTGATCTTGAGAATATTTGTGATAATATTAAAGATAATGTAAATATGATAGGATTAAAGAACATTGATTTTGGAAAACTATCTAGAGAAGAGTCAATATATGCCATGATGTCTAAGTTCAAGAATACTCCACTTGAATTAAACAACACAATGCCCAAAAAGCTATACACCATTGTAGAAAATAAGTGGCATTATTGCTTAAACCTGGAAAAGAAAATAAGGGAATCAACCCTAGCTCAAGTGATGCCTAAACTAAAAAAGGGGCAAATTATCAAGGCAAATAAGAAGTATGGTAGCAAATTTGCACCCAAATATAGGGCCTTCAACATACTCCAGAACAACATTGAAGATGTTGTAAACAAATCCACTCAAATGTGGAAATTGATATATGGGTTGACAACTATCAAAGAAGGAAAACAGGATCTCTTTGAGGGAAGAGATGATGGAGAAGAAGAGGAAGAAAAAGAAGAGGGGACAGAAAAAGAAAAAGAAGGCACCACCATGGAGGAGACACAAAAGAAGACAAATGAAATGGCCACTGCTAGAAAGTAGCAAGAAGAACAGAGTGTGCAAGACACACAAATGGAAACCATGAGCCCTCCACATGATACAAGAAAACCTATAGAAACCATAACAGTAAAGAATGTTCCTGATAGCTCACCTCAGAACATCAACCCATTAACTCTAGAGGACTTGAAGAAAATCCTTGACCAATCCACACTACAAGCTAGAATGTGTGAGAATCTTGTATTTTAGTGTTGAAGAGCTTTAGAAAGTAGTAGCTGATATAAAAAAGGACAAGGTGAATCCACAAGGACCACCTTCTACCATCCCTTCAGCTACTAGTGCTCAATCTCTAGTGCAAACATCAGATGATACATTTGTAAAGGTTGAAACAACTATCAAAATTGACATGGTTGAGCAACAAACTCTAACTACTCACGAAGAGAAGGCTATTGAAGCACAAGAAGGATAGACAAATGTATCTGTACCTAATACAAAAACACAAGGGGTAGGTCAAATATTAATGATTGATCAAGGAAAAATTGCAGAAAAGGACATACTAAAGGACAAGGAGCAAGAAGCCATACAAACATTGGTAAATTTACCAACATCTAGCTCCCCTACAAAAGTCCTTCAAAGACCAAGCACTGATGCAATACCACTGCAAATTTCAGCACTAGGCTCTATCTCATCCAAGGTTGCCAAGGTATTTCACTATGGAGATTCAATTTTAGATGAAGAAATAGCGATACCTAAATATGACTATGCAACCATGACACTAGAGAAAATAGGTATAATGCAAGAAGCCTTAGAAAATAAGAAACAACAAGAAATACTCCGTAAGGAGTATAAATAGAGGCAAGCATTACAAGATATTAAAGACATATTTTTAGATGCTTTTAGCTTGCAAACACCTGATGAATCTAAGCCAATATTAGAACAATTATTAGAAATTGTGGAACAAGTGAATAATGAAGACTAGGAACCCAATGTCAAACTAATGGAATGGTCTGAAGGAAATTTCCAAGGGAAATTCAATGAGAAAATATCAGGTGATACAACACTCTTACAAGTTGAATTGGCCACAAAAATTGAGAAAGTGAATAAGGTACTTGAAAACATATTCTCATTGTACACAAAATTATGCGATCCCACACTCTTCACATAGGAAACAAGCCATAAAATTCTGAGTCTGCAGAACAATTTGAAACTATCAAGTATGAAATTACGTAAGAACCTAGCTCAGAGTGAGAAGCATTTCCATTCATTGCTTCATACACAAATTCAACTAGCTATGTTAACAGTAGAAGAGGCTAATATAAGAGTGAAGTTGACTAACATTCAAGCCTCCCTTACCCCTCATATCGAGATACTCCACAAGGAACTAGGATATGTAGAGACATTAATGAAGAAAGATCCAAATATTTCAACATTAGATGGACTAATTCACCTTGCAACAGAGATAGCCATTCAAATAAAATCATTAGATGTTGCATTAGACAACTGAGATGCTGCTCTAAAGATCATAATAAAAGTCCACAAGAATTTTTTGGACAAATACACAATCAGTGTATAAACCCTTTGACATTAGTGTCAAAAATGGAAAGATAAAAAAATATGCAAGGGGAGAATAAAAATAAAAACAAAGGGGGAGATAAGAGATAAAGAGTAAGAGGGAGATAACCCAAAGGGGGAGAGCAGACAAAAGAGGGAACAAATCACAAAAAAGAACAGAAACAAAAAATATATATCAGATAAAGAGTATCAGTATTTTTGAAGCCAAAGAGTATCAGCAAAAGAAAAATCTATGGAGAACAAATTTTTGATATAGAACATGCACATTAACTCAGGGGGAGTTACAAAATTTTGAGGTATATAAGTCTGTTACAAAATTTTGATTTTTTTTTTTTGAAGTTTTGTATATATGCCGAGTTGTGAATGTATTATACTTGAGGAGATTAGATTTTTTATATATAGTTAAGTGTTTTTGATACTCATGTCAAAGGGGGAGATTTTTTATCTTAGATTGGTTTTGACAATTGAGTATCAACATACTTAAGACATTTACTATGTTAATCATGAGCTAGTAATACATGTCGAGTACAATATGTATAGATGTCAAGTTGTAATCAGTGCCGAGTCACTCATGTGTTGAGTAGATAGACCATGCTAAGTGATTCAAGTGTTGAGCAAGTAGTTGATGCTGAGAAATTCAAGTGCCAAGCCAGAAATAGAACTACAGTATTTTTCGAGCATCAGTATTATCAGGTGTCAAGTAACATAGATTAGATCTAGTTGTTTGTGATGGCATAAAAAACTATGTAAACCATTTTCTTCCCAATTTATGGATAGATCTCGAAGCTTTAAAGATAAGGATGAATCTATTTGGGTTCCCTATGAAATCAACATGCAACCAATCAAAAAATTGGAAATGTTAAATGTAAAAAAGAATGAATCTCAACCATAGATTCATTCCTAACCTTAACCTACCAAAGTCATTATAAGGAAGATGAAGCCCCATAATCAAGAGGTATGTGAGCAAAAAGAAGAAGGAAAATAAGGGGTGAATTAATCAATGATCATTCAAGGTGACTTAGAAAAGTGAAAGAATTGCAGAATTAGTTTACAGAATGGAGGATCGAAGACACAACATCAGCAAATCAAATCAGAAGGGATTAAGAATGATAGAATGGTGATCTGAAACCAACAAAGTTAAAGTTGTAAGTCATTGGATAAAACATTCTACTATTACGTTCTAATAACTATATCAACAAAGTGAAATCCTTTGGACTAAGGTTGACTTAACAGTCACTACAAAATCCTTTAATAGAGTGACATTCCAAGTAAATGTTCTAAAGTCCTTTAATTAGGCACACTTCTAATAGGGTTTTAAAATCCTTTAATAGGGTGGGACTTAACAGTCTCTTGTAAGCCTTTAATAGGGTAGGCCTTTCATAGGGTAGATCATATTTCATGGTCAACATTTTGTAACCTTAACAGGTGGCACTTTATTGTTGTAGTAGTGAAGAATTGTGGGTGTCATCCCCACCCCAGTTTTACCTTCTCATTTGGAGGGTTTCTGGGTAATCATATCAAGTGTCAAATGTGTGTATGGTTATTTGAAGCATTTGCTTTACATTTCATTTTAGTTTATTGCATGCATTTAATGAATGGTAAAAGGGTTTAAAGTGCTAAAGTTTCAACTTCTAATTCACTCCTGCCCCCCCTTAGAAGTATATGTTTCCCATTTGTAATTACACCATTAACATCAAGTAGGGAAGATCTATTTCTCTTAATGACGGGATGTATGATCTCATCTGATTTTTGCAGATCTAGCATTGGTACTTTATTAGATTTTTTTGAGGTGGCTTTGGTGATGTCCTTGATTATGTATTGGATAAGTTGTTGTAGTACTCGCGCATGGCATCATTCTTTACCACATGCCTCTAGTTTTTGTTCATCTTGGGATTTAATCTCACAAAGTTTTTGTACCTTATTATCTATTGGTGTAAATAAATATTTACTATTTACAGTTACTTAAGTTTACTTAGTTTAATGCATTATTTTAATATTTATTTATTTAGTCACCTAGGAGTATGTGTACTCTTGTGAGTTGTCATGTTGACAACATAGGAGTTCGCACCTCATTTATGGACATGGTGTCTACAACATAGGAGTTAGCACATTATTTGAGCATATGGTGTCTACAACATCCCCTTATGTGGAACACCTTGTCATGCTTATCCTCTCATCGTTACATGTACATTCATGCACAATGGAGGACGTGTGCTTAGTTCTCAAGCTTATCTCTTGGCACCTTCTAGAGACATTCTAGATGCATCTTAGAGGCATTTATATATAGGCACTCCTAGTATGTACACTTATCTAAACACATAGTGATGTATCAAGACATGCTATGATATATTGATCATACTCTTTTTGGTCTACAGTTGTGCTTGTGTTTCAGTTCTTCGATCTTGGGTGAATTTTCCCTAAGAAAAATTCTTACATGGTATCAGAGCTCTTTGAGAATCTCTCTCCACATAGCCATTCCAAACCATTTTCTTGCTTTAGCACCTCAACCCGAATCTAGAGCATCGCAGTCATTGGGAGTGTCTCGAGCTAGATCTAACCTCACCATTGTGTCTAAAATGTCAATTCGGTGAAAATCAGCTATAAAGTTGCGTAGCCTAGGCCAAAGTCGATCATGAGGCCAATTTTTTTTTGCAAATTAGCACTTAAAGGCCCTAATTTGCAATTTGGGTATGGTCATTTTTCAGATATATTTAATTGTTTTTCAAATCTAATATTTCTTTGCATTTTTTGGATATCTTTTTCAAAATATTTTTTTGGCCAGGCGGCCTTATAGAGAAGAATTTTTTGTACAAGTATCAGATAGTCACACCTCGGCCCTGTACCCTGCGTAGAATATTTTGCAGTGTATATTCTTTGGGATCACGACATATTCTTTATTTTTTCAATGGGCACACTTTGCAATTACACAGTGGGTAGTACTTCACAAAATTTGGCCAATATTACATGGCATCAAAGTCCGGTGAGCCCCTTTACAACCCGACGGCCACCCTACACTCTCTGGCTTCAACTTTACTTTGAGTTGGTAGCCTTTTATTTTTAAATACCACTAAAGGTGTTTCACCACACAATGTGGGATTAAAAACCGACCTCTAGTGGCCCTCTTTTTGTCAATGATGAGCTTTGTCCATTCCCGACCGCTGCACTTTGAAACTTTTGTCCCATTTAGAGCTTCCAACAGTGGGTTTCAAACTCACGACACCCACAAACTAAATCTCCTACATAGTTCCATTCATTTTCCATGTGACACCCTTTGCCTAGGCCACATGTCATCTGCAGACCTCTCTGCCACATGTACAGATGACTTAGTAGTGACAACCTGTCATCATACTTGCCATGCAGGATGCCACCTCAGACTGTGTCATATAGCCAACAGGGATTTTTTAATTGCCATGTCAGCCCATCTACCTCAGCTTTTTTTCCATGTGTACTAACCATACCATACAGATAATCTAATTAGCATCTATACTGCCACATCACCTAGGTAGCTTTTTTTTTGTTGACATCAGCCAGACAAGGGAAAAAATTTGACGGTTGTTTGACCATCATTCCTAGGCATTTTCTAATAGTTGTGGTAGTCATTTGACCATCAAATTTAAGCACATAATTATCTTCCTGGACCCCTCTCTAGATTCAGTTTTGATTTGGTAGCCCAACTTTGAGAGGCCATAACTCAGTCATCTAGACTCGAAATCAAGTGCGATTTTTTTTTAAAAAATGGGTAGAATTTCTTGAGCTTTTCAATGGTGATGTTATTTTCTGGTTTTGGTGCATGAATTTGTTAGAATTTCTATCTTTTGGTGATTGTACCTATCTAATCCTACATTTTTCAACTTGAAATGCTTTGTAGGGGCTCATTTGGACTCTTTTTCAGGTTCCTTTTTTTTTTTTAAGTGCATAATTTTTCATCTACTTTTTTGTTCTTGCAATCAGATTATAGGGTTGTGTGGATAGAAATATCACTTTTAGCATTAGGGTCTTTTTTGCATTATATTGGTTTGATTACTTTCCAAAATTGTTTTATATCTGAGCTATAGTGCTTAGTTCCAAATTTAGGCCTCAAAAGGCAATTGTAACCAGCAAAATCAAAAATCCATCTTGTACATTTTGACAAGTGGCCTATTGTACATGCACCACCTATCAAGCACTGAATCTCACATTAGGGTGGGTTCTTTCATTTTTCTAGCATCTTTGGAGGTTACATTGATTAGTCCATCATGGAAGAGGAAGATTTGATTTACTTGACACCAGAAAACTATCAAGAATGGAGTCAATTGGCTATCAAATATCTCAGTTAGCACAATGCACTACCATATGCAAGAGGACTTACATACAATGTTGATACTTTTTCCATCATTAGTAGTACTCTCTTTCTATATGTGGATATGGAGATTTTGGATTCACTTATTAACATTAATTCATATGATCCATATGTTTTTTGGATGTATCTTTGGGAGACATATGGAGATCCCCACATTCCTCCATTCCCCAAAGATTTACTACCTCTAGTTGCAACTATATCCTTTCCAGATCACACCTCTAGATGCTCTTTTTGCTCCTACTAATCCTATTTCAGCCATAGATGCTTTAGATTTAGTGTAGTAGGAACCTTCATGTCTTCCTCCTTTACCTTCATGTGATGACTTCCTTCCAAGCATTGTAGTGTTGTTCCTAGAGTCTCACATTGAAGATGTGGGAGACATCCTTGCTGATATTCATCTTCTTTTTGAGGAAAATTCTTCATCTATTTCCACAGTGACCAATTCATGTACTTCAACACAATAGGGTACACTTTGTCTACTAGTTCCAACCTTAGGTGATGACTTCTTGACTAATATTTCAGGTTTGTTCATGGAGTCACACATAGTAGACTTGGGAGACTTCTTTGATGATATAAAACTTCTCTTTGATGAGGATGATCCTTCTACACTTGTTGTGCGGGCTGACTCTGACCCTCATGTCCATTCTCTACATGATCAATCTTTACAAGCTGATGTGATTGTGGATCCTTATGTACAATAGTTGCAGGAGGTCTCTCTATCATTGAAGAGACTATTGGTTCATTAAAATGGGTTCTATAGCAATCCTTACTAGATCTGCACTTCTTCTTAGTAGTTTTGGAAGGAGCCATCATCAGTATCGACATAGGGACACTTGAACAAGTTTTAGAGACACCTTATATCATCGAGATTCTTTCCACACCCAGGGGAAGCATCTCGCCAGTACCTCTGCTATTGTTTCTTCCAAAGGGGAGGAACATCATTCAACAGTCATGGATCAACTTCTACATTGGAGCATTTCTCACTGGTTGGCACCTTACATTTGCAGGGGGGGGGGACTACCTTGTCTCCTTCTTCTCCTTTATGGTGGGGACATTTTCCTCTTAGGGAGTTTTGTCCCCATTTCTCTCTTGTATATACTTGATGTATATCGTCATGGGGGGGTCTTGATCACTCCATCCATCCATGCATCTTGTTTTCATCTCTCTTTTTGGGGGATGGTTTTTCCCATGAGGTTTTCCCTCTTTCTCCGCTTTATGAGAGATTGCATTGCATTTTCATTATGTACATGCGTACCTAACATGGCCTAGTAGCTAGGACCCATTATGCATTTCATCCTAGTTTTTGTAAGCTTAAGGAAATTTCCCCAAGTTTCACTTAAGGGGGGGTGTGGGTGTAAATAAATATTTACTATTTACACTTACTTAAGTTTACTTAGGTTAATGCATTATTTTAATATTTATTTATTTAGTCACCTAGGAGTATGCGCACTCTTGTGAGTTGTCATGTTGACAACATAGGAGTTCACACCTCATTTATGTACATGGTGTCTACAACATAGGAGTTAGCACATTATTTGAGCACATGGTGTCTACAACATCTCCACATGTGGGACACCTTGTTAGGCTTATCCTCTCATTGTTGCATGTACATTCATGCATGATGGAGGATGTGCTTAGTTGTCAAGCTTATCTCCTCGCACCTTCTAGAAACATTCTAGATGCATCTTAGAGGCCTTTATATATAGGCATTCCTAGTATGTACACTTATCTAAACACATAGTGATCTATTAGGCCATGCTATGATATATTGATCATACTCTTTTTTGTCAATAGTTGTGCTTATGTTTGAGTTCTTCAATCTTGGGTGAATTTTCCCTAAGACAAGTTCTTACATTATCTTTTATTCCATATTTGGTGTCTTATTAATCCTTTTGTGGGGTGTGGTTAATTATTCTCTCATGTTTTGCTCAGATGATACATACTTAATCTGTGGGAGTTGTATTGTATTCTCATTATGTGGATTTAATTTCATATCCTCCACTTGTGTGGTTGAAGTGGTGTTATAAATGAGTTTGATTGCATATCTTCTATCATTATGATTTTAGTGTTGGCTCTTGATATTCTTGTGGGTTTTTGGAAGGTTGTTTTTGAGGTTTGTAACTTCTTTGTATCGATTATCATTGTTGAAACATTTGTTCCCTCATTGGCCATCTGGTTTCTGCATGGTTGTTTTTGGATTCTACTAATTTGTGTTGGCTTTCATTATGTTGAGTTGACAAAGCTCACTAGTTGGTGTTAGGTACCCAGTGGATGTCTTCTTGACTTGTTCTTCTCTTCATATGGAATATTATCCTAGGAATTATAGGATGTTTTTGGAGCCGTAGGGTTGGGAGTAGCCTTTTCTTGGTTGTA